>JACYFF010031955.1:49494144-49512789 GCA_017589665.1 Selenicereus undatus | reverse complement strand
TTATTATTATTATTATTATTATTATTATTATTATTATTATTATTATTATTATTATTATTATTATTATTTTTACTTTGTTTTATTTATTTTGTGGTAGGTTTACAATTAAACATGGATTACTTGGGTGATTATTGTAATTTTATTTTTTACATGAGTGAGTAATTTTTTATGCTTAGTATAATCTTCTTCAAGCCATGCTAAATTAATTATTTTGAAACAAGTTTTATGTTTTAATGCCTAGTTGATTTCTGTTCACGATTCTTTAGCGATTAGCATTCATCGTTTATGAAATTTGTGTTAAATCGATTAGAATGCATGCTAGTTTATTAAATACAATTTCGATTGATAGTTTAGAAGATTATAATATGTAAAATTTATCATCTATTAGGCCTAGGTATCACCCTAATTAATCATGGATGGCTCAAACCCATCTCTTTTAATTAGATAATCGCTTTAGATCTTTGTTAAATCGATTTGCTGGTAAATTGATTACAAAGTATTAAATGATGTTTTTCTAATTCTTAATACTCTAATTTGGTTAAATTTTTGCGCTAGTGTAAAGATTATCAAATTAGTTGGGTTTATATTACGGCTGAACCTAAATAAACTAAAATTTAAGGAAAAACGGGGAAGAACCGCTGGTGGATATCTTCTACAGTTTAAATCATGAATGAAATTAACTTGTGTGTTAATGATAAATATTAATTTGCATGGTGGATTGAGATTATACTAAGTATCCTTCATAAATTTGATAACTTTTGATTATTATCTATTGCTTAGAATTAATCTGATTAGTTTGTTGATTTTTGTTCTAATTTTATTAGCTTCAGAATAATTCCAATTGATCCCCCCCCCCAAAGTATAATCTTTTAGGAGTGTCTAGGTAACTTTAGATTGCTTAGATTCTGATTTTTAGAGTGGTTATAATTTTGGATTGGTTTATATTCAGTTCTAGTATTTAATTACCGGTTTGTTAGAACTTAGACTAAAAATAGTTATTTTTATTATTTTTCAATTTTAATTAATTCCTAGGGTTTATATAGTGTCCTAGTATGCTCATATTAAATTTTGTAATTTTTGGATATTATTTGATAATTTTTCAGAATTATTGTGTCAAATTGATAAGTGCAGGTGTTTACGTTGTTAATTCTGAAATTTTCAATTTTAGTTATTAATTCACATTTATTAGGTATTTTTAAGTCCAGAAAATTGTGTCCTAGAATTAGGGTAATTTTATTAATTATTTTCTTATTTTTATTTATGCAGATTATTTTATTTCCAATTTCAGAACTAATATTCCTCATTGATATTCTGTGGTAATTTTCTGATTTGATTTTTCTGAAATTATTTGGATACAATTCAGCAGTTATAAGATTATATACCTGAATAATAATCTTCTAGGTTAATGTTTGCCATTTTTAATATTTATTTTCTGATTATTCTTTGCTGTTTTGATTTTTTATTAGAATTTCAGCTACTATTCTGATTTTTATTTTTCTAAATTATTCAGGGAATATTTTTACTGTTTTATTTCCAGAATATGATTTAGAATATTTATGAGCATCATTGGGTATTTGTCTAGATTTTTATTCGTTAGATTTTAATTATTTTAGAATTATTAAGATTAGACTTAATAAATTGGATTAGTAAAATCATTTAGGATTAAGCTAGCCTTTTACAACAATCTTTCCTCTTGGATCGATGCCTACTTTTCTATGCTATAAAAAGTATTTAATAACCGAAGTAGTGGTTAAATTTGTAGCTCTCGACAGGCTTAACAAATTTTGGCGCCGTTGTCGGGGAAAGAAAATCAAATTGCTAGTTTATTTCTATTTAATTTTACTTCTTTCATTGTTTTGTTTTAACTTTAGTATTCTATTTTTGTAGGACTCCTTGTAGTGCATGAAATTAAGGAGTGGTAAGGACACTAGGGAGGTCAGGCATCAATCATTGAAAGTTGAAATCAAAGAGAGTCAGCCTGACCCAGTAAGTTTTAGGATTAAAGAGGTAAGCATGTCTACTCTTCGAGAACTTGCTACCCCTAACTTAGAAACCCAACCAATGTCCATTACTTATGCTGTTTTAGATTAGCCTTTGAAATTAAACTCATGATTTGTTAATTTATTACCTAAGTTCCATGGATTGGCTGGAGAGGACCCCTATAGACACATTAGTGAATTCCTTATTACTTGCTCTGCTATGGTGCCTGAGGGAATTCCTGAGGATCAAATTAGACTAAGAGCCTTTCCTTTTTCTTTGCTTGGTAATGCTAAGGACTAGTTATATTATATGCCTGCTGGATCTTTTTCTACATGGACTGCATTGCATAAATCGTTTCTAGAAAAGTTTTTTCCTGCATCCCATATTGGATCTATAAGGAAAGATATATGTGGAATCAAACAAATGAATGGAAAAACTTTTTGTGAATATTGGGAAAGATTTAACAAATTATGTGCTAGTTGTCCCCAACATCAAATAACTAAATAGTTGTTGATTCAATATTTTTATAAGGGTTTACTTCCTATGGACCGTAATATGGTTGATGCTGCAAGTGGGGGGGCTCTGGTTAATAAAACGCCAGCAGAGGCTAGAAATTTATTTAATCTAATGGCCCAAAATACCCAGCATTTTGGTACTAGGGACTCACAAGTTAAAAGGGTTAATGAGATTGGGTCTAGTTCGTACATAGAGAGTTAGTTATCTCACATTACTGCGATGTTAAATAAGATCGTTACTGGGGGAGTACAGAAAGCAGCTGTATGTGGCATTTGTTGTTTAGAGGGGCATCCTACTGATGCATGTCCTACACTTCAAGAGGGAAATATTAATGCTGTCTATTCTAACCAAGGTCAGAGAAGGTATGATCCCTATTCCAACACCTATAATGAAGGATGGAGAGACCACCCTAACCTTAGGTATGGCCCTAAAACCAACCCACCTGTTTTTGACCAAACATCCTGTCAACCTTCTAGTCAAGATAGGACCAACTTCCTACTAGAACAAGTCCTTAAGAAGATGGATGATAGGTTCCAGAGTATGGAAACAACTCTCAAGTAAGTTCAAGAGAGACAAGCTGCAACTGATATCATAGTTAGCAACCTGCAGGCTCAAATGCAAAATAGATTACCATCTTAACCTTACCCTAACCGTAAGGAGAATGTTAGTGCCATAACACGTAGGATTGGGAAAGGGTTACTAGAGCCTAGGAAGAGTAGAGAGCTTGAGCCTGAGTTAGAGGTCAAGGGGACTGAACCAGAGTTGGACACAGAATCTAATCAAACTACTAAGGAAATAGGAGAGAAGAAAAGAGAACCTTATAAGCCCATTCCACCTTTCCCTAATAGATTTAGGAGCCCTGCGTCTAAGGTAAATGAGGCTAACCGAGAGATTTTAGAGACTTTTAGGAAGGTAGAAATTAATATACCTCTCCCTGACGCCATTAAACAGGTTCCTCGTTATGCTCAGTTCTTAAAAGAATTATGCACTACCAAAAGAAATTTAGTTGGTAATGAGAAGATAAGTATGGGGGAAAATCTGTCTGCTGTTTTTAAAAGAAAAATTCCCCCTAAGTGTCAAGACCCTGGTGTGTTTTCTATCCCTTGCAAGATAGGAAACATTTGCTTTGATAAAGCTATGCTTGATTTAGGTGCCTCTATTAATGTTATGCCTAGATCTGTTTATGACAAACTGAACCTAGGCGAATGAAAGAAAACAGGCATAGTGATTCAATTGGCTGATAGGAGCAACACTTATCTTGATGGAGTGTTAGAGGATGTTTTAGTTCAAGTGAATGAACTAGTGTTTCCTGCTGACTTTTATGTAATGAACATGGGTGAAGCATGTCATGATATTCCCATTTTGCTTGGCAGGCCCTTTTTGAAAACGGCTAGAACTAAAATAGACGTGCACGAAGGGGCACTAACCATGGAATTTGATGGTGAGGTTATTAAGTTCAATATTTTTGATGTCATGCGATTTCCTTCTGATGTTAACTACCTATATGCACTTGATATTTTTGATGAGTTATCTCAAGATGTTTATTACTTGTCCCATGAGGATGAGTTATTTACTATGCTTACTAAGAGTCTTGATCATACTGAGTCCCAGAAAGTGCCATATCAAGTTAATGATGATTTAGATGAGGTGATAAGTTCTTTGTCTCACTTGCAAGAGCATAATGGACCTAACAAGCTTGAACTGTCTGAAAAGCATGCTAAGTTACTTCCCTCGAGTATCTCACCCCCTAAACTGGAATTGAAACCCTTACCTGAAAATTTAAAATATGCTTATTTAGGGGACAATGAGACTTTGCCTGCAATTATCTCTAGTGCTCTCACCTTGGATCAGGAAGAAAAACTTATTAAAGTGCTTAGAGAACATAGCATAGCTATAGGGTGGACTTTAGCATATCTCAAAGGCCTTAGCCCTACCTTGTGCTCACTTACTATTACCTTAGAAAAAGATACGAAGCCTAACAGGGACCCTTAGAGGAGACTTAATCCACCCATGATGGAGGTAGTCCAAAAAGAGATTCTTAAGTGGTTAGATGCTGGGGTGATCTATCCCTTTGCTGACTCTGAGTGGGTTAGTCCTATTCATGTGGTTCCTAAAAAGGGGGGGACAGCAGTAGTGAAAAACAATGAAGGAGAGTTGATACCTACTAGAGTCCAAAGTGCTTGGAGAGTGTGTATTGACTATAGAAAGCTTAACAAGGCCACTAAGAAATACCATTTCCCATTGCCTTTCATGGACCAAATGTTAGAGAGATTAGCTGGGAGGTCACATTATTGCTTTTTGGCTGGCTATTTAGATTATATTCAGGTCCCTATAGCTCCTGCATATCAGGAGAAGACTACCTTTACTTGTCCTTTTGGCACTTACGCTTTTAGACGTATGTCTTTTGGTTTATGTAATGCACCTGCTACCTTTCAAAGATGTATGATGAGTATCTTCTCTGATTTTATCACCAAGATTATAGAGGTTTTTATGGATGATTTTACTGTACATGGTGATTCATTTGATGAGTGCTTGCATCATCTTACTCTTGTGCTTAGACGTTGCATTGAAACCAATTTGGTCTTGAATTTTGAAAAGTGCCATTTCATGGTGGAGCATGGGGTAGTACTGGGACATGTAGTGTCATCGAGGGGATTAGAGGTAGATAGAGCTAAAGTTGACATCATCCAGTCTCTACCCTATCCAAAGTGTGTCAAAGATGTGCGATCATTCTTAGGACATGTAGGGTTCTATAGGAGGTTCATCAAAGATTTTTCTAAGATTGCTTCTCCTTTATGTGCCTTGCTTGCAAAAGATGCCCCTTTTGATTTTAATGAGAATTGTATGAGGGCTTTTGATCAGTTGAAGTTAACATTGACTTGCCCTCCTATTGTGCAACCCCCAAACTGGGCCTTACCTTTTGAATTAATGTGTGATGCTAGTGATAAGGCAGTGGGGGCAGTTCTAGGTCAAAGAGTTAGGAAGGTACCTCATGTAATATACTATGCTTCTAGAACTCTTGACCCTGCACAGTGTAACTACACCACTACAAAAAAGGAGATGTATGCTGTTGTTTTCGCTCTTGAAAAGTTATGTCCTTATTTGTTGGGTGTTAAAGTTATTGTTTATTCTAATCATTATGCTCTCAAACACTTATTGAAAAAGAAAGATTCTAAGCCCAGGTTAATTAGATGGATGTTATTGTTGCAAGAATTTCAACTAGAAATTAGAGATAATCCTAGGGCTAAGAATTTAGTTGCTAACCATCTGAGTAGATTGGAAACAGGGGAGAGTGGTAGCCATTTTACTGATTGTTTTCCTGATGAGACTCTGTATGCTATGACTGGTATATTGCCTTGGTAAGCTGATATTGTAAATTATATAGTCACCAAAACTTTTCCCATTGAGTTGACTAGAGCTGAAAAAGAGAAAAATAAAAGCTCAATCCAAATATTATGTTTGGGATGAGCCATATTTATGGAAGTTTTGTGGTGACCAGATTATAAGCTGATGTGTAGATGATAGTGAAATTCATTCTATTCTAACCTTCTATCATTCTTCAAAAAGTGGGGGACACTTTGGACCTAAAAGAACATCACATAAAGTGCTTGTTTGAACCAAAAATGATATATTTTTAAGGTACTTTTTCACCGGTTTTAGGCTCGTTTTAATAATATTTTTTAAGGTTTTTAATTGATTTTATTTTATTTTGCAGATTTTGAATAAATGCGGAAAAAGAGTTTAAATGGCGGAAAAAGTGAGAAAAATAGAGGAAATGTCGGAGGTTGAAGAACCGGGCCAAATTCCAGAAAAAACCGGCTAAAGGAAGAAAAAAAAACCAAACCGGTCCAGCCTGAACCGGACCGGCCAGTTCAGCTGAACCGGTTCTGCACTTTAAAAAACCCCCCTCCCCTTCATTTTGTCTCTCCTCAGCTTCTTCCTCTGCTTCTTCTCTCTCCCCGACAGCAACCCCAGACTTCTTGTGCTTCGTCTTCCTCTTCAACCCACAATCCCCACCTCTTCGAACCCCGTTTCACCCTCAATCCTGTTATCTCCCTCACCCAAAACCACCCTAGCCCACCGTTTCCACGAAACCCAGAAACCCATCCCTCTACCCACGGTTTTCTCTAAAACCGAAACCACCCCATCCCACCACCTCTGACAACCACCAAGCCACGTCCCACCTTCTCTGGCCTCATCTGAACCGTCCACGTACACCAACACCAGACGGAGGGTCGAGATCGAGAGGGGGGCATCGAGTTCCTTGCTTCGGGTATAAGAGATGAGGAGAAGACGGCATGGAGGGTAGCGTAGACTAGGTAATTTCTGGGCTAAGTAGTTCTAGATTTAAGTTTTAATTTCGTATTTCAGGGTTAGAATTTCAGATTTTGCGATTAGGGTTCTTGTTAGTCAGTGACGAATTGATCTATTAGGGTTGGAATTTCTAATGTAATTCGAACTGTTGAAGCAACTTTTATCAAAATTTTGTTCAGTTATTGAAGGATTTTCGCATTTCATTGTTACCCTTTCTTCCCCTGCTTCATTCGGTTCATAACCGTGAACTTGGATGTGTGTCAATGGCGATTCAGCCATTGATGTTAGCTAAGGCTGAGCTGCAAAGCATTGAGCCCTAGGCTAGCATTAGTTTAACCCCATTCCCTTTCCCTTGTTCACTGTTTCGGTTAGCTGGTACTACGGTTGCTGCTCGTATTTCGATTCTGTCCATCTTCCTTGTTGTATGGCTGAAAGTGAGGACGCACAATTTTGATGGTCAAGCATTCTGGGTAACCTTTTTTCCTGTAGCTGATTGCTGTTGCTTTTCGTTCTGCTTTGAGCCTGCAGGTTTAATTTTTAGTTCCTTTTGTTAATATTTGGCTTCGTCGTTTAGAGTTAAGTTGTGCTCTGCTTGATTCTGTATACCCCTTCCCTGTTGCTCAATTGATTTTGCTGGGGTAATGCAATGTTTGTTTGGTTGCTTGACTAATGGTGGATGGTTATTAGGAATGGGTTGAGTTGTTTGTACCCCTGAGTATGCCTTGTTTCAATTCTGTTCATTCAAGCTTAATTCAATTTTAGTTCAGGTTTAGATGGTTGAGGTCATTTAACTAAAAGCAACTAGTTTAGGTTTCATTTAGTTTAGTTTATTCACTTTTAATGACCATAATCAAACGTTTTCCCTGTGGACCGACCCTCTAAGTATTGCAATGATATTGAATGCTTGAGGTTTAAATTCATTTTAGTTCACATTTCCTAAAAAAACACTCAACAATTTTGACGCCGTTGCCGGAGAATTACGGTGCGATTTGGTCATTTTCTTATATTTTTAGTTGCTTTCATACTTGTTTTGTTTAGTTGATACTTTGCTTAGTTGTTATTTACTTAGCCCATTCCTGTTTAGGCTTTAGTTTTGAATCAAGTGTTACTTTTATTTTGGTGTCATTTTTGTTTTCATTAGTTTAGCCTTTTTTGAAAACCACTCAAAAATCCAAAAACATTTGGGAAAAAAAAAACAGTTGACCTAGGAGTGAATCCAAAAACATTTGAAAAAAGGTTGTGAAGGTTGGATATGCATGACCAGTTGGATTAGGGACCCTGAAAGTGGACGATTAAGAAGGAGTGAATTTGAGCCTGACTTAGTACCTGAAATTGAGCCTCAACTTGACTTAGGAGAAATGGCACAAGAAAGAACTTTGAGCGATATTTTCTATCCTCCTAGAACTGCTTTGCCATCGTATTTTGTTGTGCCTGTTCTTCCACCTAATGTCACCTTCGAATTGAAACCTCATTATACCGAGATGTTCCCTAAATTCGCGGGTTTAGAGGATGCTTATCTATTTTTAAGAGAATTCGAAGAAGTTTGTTCTATGATGCAATTTCCTAATGTTCCCATTGATGTTGTACGAATGAAATTAATTCCTTTTGCTTTGCGAGATTCTGCTAAAAGATGGATGTATGGCTTAACTGCTAATTCTGTGACTTCTTAGGATGATTTTGTGAAATTGTTCCTAAGAAAGTATTTTCCTAATGCCAAAACTGTCAAGCTAAGGAATGAAATCAATCAGTTTGTGCAACTTGATAGGGAATCATTTTGGAAATATTTGGATAGGTTTAAGACCTTATTGGCTCAATGTCCTCACCGTGGTCTAGACTAAGCTCGTTTATGTCAAATTGTATATGAAGGACTTGACCAACAAAGTAGGACCATGGTAGAATCCATGTGTCAGGGGGGTTTTCTCTCTAAAAACCTTGCAACTGCTTGGGAGTTTCTAGAGGACTTGGCTAAAAAAACCATGCAGTGGGAAACCGCTCACGATGACAGCCTAAATTCTAGGGTAGTAAGGGGTGGTTTACATACAGTCTCTTATGTGAGTCACTTAGAGTCTAAGATAGCTGCCTTAGAAAACATGTTGAAGGGATTATCTCCCCAGTTGTCCTCACTATCTCAGACTTCTACAGTGTCTTGTTCACATTGTCAAGCTTTAGACCATTCACTGAGTGCTTGTCCTTATTTTGCTCATCAATTAACAACTGAACAAGGACAAGCAAGTATGGTGATACAGAGACCAAAGAATGACCCCTACTCCCCTTATTTTAACCTAGGGTGGAGGAATCACCCTAGTATGTCTTGGGCTAGTGGACCTAATGCCGTTGTACATAATTCTCAACCAGGGATGATTCATGGAAACAATTTCCAGCCTTCGACTCAGTCTCCACAGTCTTTTCCAAGACCCACTTTCTCAGGTGTGTCTAATGCCCCTAAACCTCCACCACCTGTAGCTCAAGGGCAACCTCCTCCTGGTTATACTGAACTTGATAGGAAAATTAATAATGTGGAGAGAATAATTAATGCTAATAATGCTAACATGGAAAAAATGATGAGAATAATGACTGAACAATTCTCCCAGTTAGCATCATCTTCTAGGAAACCAGGTACTTTTCCAAGTCAGCCTGAAGTGAACCCTAAGAGTCATACCCCTTCCCCTTCTAGTGGCATTAATGAGTCGGTAAGAAAAGTGAATACGGTTATTTCTCTCCGTTCTGGTCGAGAGATTGATAACCAAGTGAGGAACCCTGATGAACCTTGTAGGTATGCTCATCAATTCTTTCAGAATTCTTCCCCATCATCTGCATAAGAGACGGGTTCTTCTAATGGGTCAGGGGATGCTATTGATAGTGTTCCCAATCCATCTAAGAGTCCTTCCTCTTCACCACCCTCCGAGGAAGAGGAACTTCAAGAAAAAGACTCTTCTGATTTAGTTAAAGATTCACCTTCTAAGAGGCCTTCCTCTCCTCCTTCCTCCTCTTCTCGAAAAATCCAGATGCCTTTACTTCCTTTCCCTCATAGATTGAAGAAGAAAGATAAGGGCAATATTGAGAAGATAAGGGAAACCTTTTCTCAAGTCAAGATCAATATTCCCTTACTTGATGTTATTGAGCAGATGCCTCCTTATGCCATATTTTTAAAGGATTTGTGTACTACAAAAAAGGCAACTAGTGTACCTAAGAAGGCATTTCTGACTTCTGGAGCCAACTCCATCCTTTCCTAGATACCAGCAAAGTATAAGGACCCTGGTTGCCCTACTGTGTCCATACTCATAAGGGACCAGCTCATTCATAGAGCATTGCTTGATTTAGGGGCTAGTGTGAACTTGATTCCCTTTGCTGAGTATGAAAGGTTTGAATTGGGTGAATTGAAACCTACCAGGATGATCATTCAGTTGGCTGACAGATCCAGTAGAATCCCTCGGGGGATAGTTGAGGATGTATTGATTAGAGTGGGTGACTTCATCTACCCAGTGGACTTCGTGGTGATTGAAACTGAAAAGGGAATACCTAGTCTTACCAGTCAAATCCCTGTGATTCTAGGGCGTCCATTTTTAGGTACCGCTAATGCCCTTATTAACTGTCAAAATGGTATGATGAGACTATCTTTTGGCAATATGACTGTGGAAGTAAATGTTTTTAACATGCAAAGACAGCCGTCAGGATTTGATGATATGGACTCTTCTACCCTTAATTGGATAGAGAACCATGTGTTTAATGATGATTTGGATGATGCAATTGTTACTGAGAATGAGTCATTTCTGATAAATGATAATCCTGAGTATGATATGCTTGAATTTGATGACTTATGCTCTGATGTTGATTGCTTACTCACAATTATGACTGAATCTGTTGATGAATCTGTTGTCCCCAATGTTCTTGAATTGAAACCCCTCCCTGATTCTCTTAAGTATGCATTTTTGGGGCCCTATGAATCCTTACCTGTTATTATAGCTTCTGACTTGGATCGGGACCAAGAAAATAAACTCATTTGTTTGCTTAGGGAGAATAAGGAATCGTTAGGATGGACTTTAGGGGACATTAAGGGGATAAGTCCTTCTATGGTACAACATAGAATCCATCTAGAGGACCATGTTCAGCCTTACCGAGATCGGCAAAGGCGTTTGAATCCTACTCTTGAGGAAGTGGTCAAGAGGGAGGTTTTGAAATGGTTAGATCATGGGATCATTTATCCAATATCTGATAGTGAATGGGTTAGTCCTGTTCAAATCGTTCCTAAAAAGATTGGCATCACTGTAATTAGGAATGATAAGAATGAGTTAATCCCTACTAGAGTCCAATCTGGATGGCGAGTGTGTATAGATTATAGAAAATTGAATGCTGCCACCAGCAAAGACCATTTCCCCCTTCTTTTCTTAGACCAGATGCTAGAAAGGTTAGCTGGACATTCATTCTATTGCTTCCTGGATGGATATTCTGGTTATACTCAGATCTCAATTGCTCCTGAGGATCAGGAGAAGACCACTTTCACTTGCCCATTTGGGACATATGCTTTCAGAAGAATGCCTTTCGGACTATGTAATGCCCCTGCTACCTTTCAAAGATGCATGATTTCCATTTTCTCAGATTTGATTGAGCAATGCATGGAAATTTTTATAGATGATTTCTCTGTGTTTGGATCTTCTTTTGATCATTGCTTATGTAATTTGAGAAAAATTTTAGAAAGGTGTAGGGAGAAAAATTTGACTTTAAATTGGAAGAAATGTCACTTTATGGTTAAGAAAGGTATAGTCTTAGGTCATATTATTTCCAAAGATGGAATTGAGGTGGACAAAGCTAAGACTGACCTGATCATCAATCTTCCCCCTCCCAAAAGTGTGAAAGAAGTTAGGTCCTTTCTTGGACATGCAGGCTTTTATCGACGATTCATTAAAGATTTCAGTAAAATTGCCAAGCCTTTGTCCAATTTGTTAGCTAAAGATGTGCCATTTAACTTTTCTGAAGCATGTCATGAGGCATTTTCTAAGCTTAAACAAGTCCTTACTTCTGCTCCTGTCATTCATCCTCCTATTTGGGGAGAATGTTTCGAATTAATGTGTGATGCATCGGATTTTGCTCTTGGGGTTGTACTTGGACAGCGCATTGATAGAAAACCCCATGTGATTTATTATGCAAGTCATACATTGAATGATGCTCAACTGAATTACACTATTACTGAAAAGGAATTTTTGGCTGTTGTCTTTGGTTTTGAAAAGTTTAGACCATACCTGATTGGTTCCCATGTGATTTTTTACACTGACCACTCTGCCCTTAAGCACCTTCTTTCTAAAAAGGATGCTAAACCTAGACTTGTAAGATGGATTCTGCTTTTACAGGAATTTGATTATGAAATCAAGGATAGAAAAGGGTCTGAAAACCTTGTAGCTGATCACTTGTCTAGGATTAGCTGTGAGAGTGAGTCTAGTGTTTCTGAATGTTTCCCTGATGAGCAACTGTATGCTGTGCACCCTGATCCATGGTATGTTGATATTGTCAACTATTTGGTTACCAATAGGATTCCTGAGGGATGGACCAAGCATGACAAGGATAGATTCTTTCACCTGGTTAAGTTTTTCATTTGGGATGACCCTTATCTGTTCAAATACTGTTATGACCAAGTTTTTAGAAGGTGCATACCCGACCATGAAGTGAGGAATGTACTGTCTTTTTGTCATGACCAAGCTTGTGGGGGGCATTTTAGTGGGAAGAAAACAACTGCCAAGATTCTTCAATCCGGCTTTTATTGGCCAACTTTGTTTAAGGATGCCATTGAATTCGGCAAGAGTTGTCCCAGATGTCAGCAATTAGGCAAGATAACCAGGAGAGACATGATGCCATTAAACCCCATTATTGTAGTAGAAGTTTTTGATGTATGGGGTATTGATTTCATGGGACCATTTCCAATATCTTTTGGGAATGAGTACATTTTATTGGCTGTGGATTATGTATCTAAGTGGGTGGAAGCCATTCCCTCTCGGACTAATGACACTAGAGTTGTGGTGAAATTTCTTACGGAAAATATCTTTGCTCACTTTGGCATGCCCCGGGCTCTCATTAGTGACCAGGGTACTCATTTTAATTATAGATCTTTTGAGGCCTTGCTTAGAAGATATTCAATAGTCCATAGGCTGGCTACCCCTTACCACCCTCAAACAAGCGGCCAAGTTGAAGTTTCCAATCGGCAGATAAAACAGATCCTGGAGAAAACTGTGAGTAGGCATAGGAAAGATTGGGCCGATAAGTTGATAGATGCTCTCTAGGCCTATAGGACAGCTTATAAGACCCCCCTCGGCATGTCCCCTTACAGAGTAGTTTATGGTAAGCCTTGCCATCTACCTGTAGAATTAGAGCACCGAGCTTGGTGGGCTATTAAGAAGCTCAACTATGATTTGACTGAGGCGGGAGACTTGAGACGACTGCAATTGAGTGAACTTGATGAAATCAGGGCGGAAGCATATGAGAGTGCTCGATCTTCTAAGGAGAGGGCAAAGTTGTTTCATGATCAACATGTTTTGAGAAAAGAATTTTCCCTGGGAATGAAAGTACTTTTGTATGACTCTCGGCTTCACTTATTTCCAGGGAAATTAAGGTCCCGTTGGACGGGCCCTTATGTTATCTCTCATGTTTTTCCCTATGGTGCAGTCCAGATTCAGGATTTGCAGACTGGTGCCCTATTCAAAGTCAATGGCCAGCGGTTGAAACCATTTCTCGAGCTGCCGACCCAAGAGGATGTGGAGTGTCTGATACTCCATGACCCGGGCCCTAATCCGTGACTGACTGAGATCTGAGATAGTTTGGGTGTAACCTGCACCCAACCTGGTTTGCTAGAAACACTCTTTCTTCTCTCTCTTTTCTTCTCTTTTTTCTTCTTTCTTGTATAGTTTACTATTTTTCTTATGCTTCTTTGATTTTAGTTTTGATTTTTATTTTGTTTTGTTTTGTTTTTAGTTTTATTTTATGTTTTTGGTCGTGTTTTAGTTGTATATATTTTAGGTTTTACGGTTGTATAGTGTATGTGCTTGCTTTTTAGCGCCTTAATTTTCCCAATGAGGACATTGTGAAGTTTTGGTGTGGGAGTGAGGTGCCATTTTTTTTAAAAATTTTTGAAATTTTTGTTGTTTTTGGGGACATTTGTATCTTTTCTGATTAGTTTGAATCCCCTGTACTTTAGTTGTTAGTTTGTATATAAATAGGATGTGCATGATAAGTCTTTAACTTCGAATGTGATATTCTAAGCCCTGATGCTAAACACCAGTTGTTCATTAAAGGTTGTGTTATCCAGTCCTTGTTATTCTTTCATCATTGTCTTTAGGTTTTAGGTTTCCATGAATGATTCTCCCACTAGCTATGACATGACTACTTTGGAAAAAATTGAAAAAAAATGAAAAAAATTGTATTATAAATAAAGAAAAAGAATAAAATTTGGAATGACAAGTATCCCTTTGAGGCATGCGCCACTGGGGCCCTTTGAGGCACGTGCTACTGGGTGTTACCCTTTGAGGCAATATTGCTACTGGAAAAGCTTGCTTCCAAAGTCAGTATAAGAATAATGTAGTTATGTCAACTAAGTGGGATTGAGTCTATTCTGGTAAATCTGAGTCCTGGGGATGATGATACACTTGCACACAAACACCGGGATGGATTCAAAATCTGGATGTTCAAATGGGGTGAAAATCAGTGTTTTGATGTCATTTAGAGGTAAAAGGCTTTGAAGTACATTTTATGTATATACAGGTTAATAATTGAGTACATGGGTGATTTAGCTGATTAGGAGTTGTGCATATGTTTCCCGAGTTTTGTACATATCAGTTTTGAGAAAAAACCCAAAAAGATTTTCTTTTATTTTTGGAATAATTTTGTGGGTATTTTCATTTGGAAACCCTCACGAGACCTCACTCGTCCACTTGGGAGTCCAAGGGGTTTAAAGGGCTTGTTGCATACGCTAAATGCAACCGTGATTCCTACGACAGTGAGTTAGGATTTTCTTTTCCTTATTTTCATTTTCTTTTAGTTAGCTTAGTTTATTTTACTCGAGGATGAGCAAAATCTTGGTGTGGGAGTATTTGTTTGAACCAAAAATGATATATTTTTAAGGTACTTTTTCACCGGTTTTAGGCTCGTTTTAATAATATTTTTTAAGGTTTTTAATTGATTTTATTTTATTTTGCAGATTTTGAATAAATGCGGAAAAGGAGTTTAAATGGCGGAAAAAGTGAGGAAAATAGAGGAAATGTCGGAGGTTGAAGAACCGGGCCAAATTCCAGAATAAACCGGCTAAAGGAAAAAAAAAAAACCAAACCGGACCAGCCTGAACCGGACCGGCCGGTTCAACTGAACCGGTTCTGCGCTTTAAAAAAACCCCATTCCCCTTCATTTTCTCTCTCCTCAGCTTCTTCCTCTGCTTCTTCTCTCTCCCCGACAGCAACCCCAGACTTCCTGTGCTTCGTCTTCCTCTTCAACCCACAATCCCCACCTCTTCGAACCCCGTTTCACCCTCAATCCCGTTATCTCCCTCACCCAAAACCATCCTAGCCCACTGTTTCCACGAAACCCAGAAACCCATCCCTCTACCCACGGTTTTCTCTAAAACCGAAACCACCCCATCCCACCACCTCTGACAACCACCAAGCCACGTCCCACCTTCTCTGGCCTCATCTGAACCATCCACGTACACCAACACTAGACGGAGGGTCGAGATCGAGAGGGGGGCGTCGAGTTCCTTGCTTCGGGTATAAGAGATGAGGAGAAGACGCCATGGAGGGTAGCGTAGACTAGGTAATTTCTGGCCTAAGTAGTTCTAGATTTAAGTTTTAATTTCGTATTTCAGGGTTAGAATTTCAGATTTTGCGAACTATTTCTAGTGATACTTATGAATTCTGTAAAAGATGTGAACTATGCCAAAAGACTGGAAACTTATCAAGGAGGAATCAAATGCCTTTGTATAATATGTATGTTTGTGAAATTTTTGATATATAGGGCATTGATTTCATGGGACCCTTTCCCCCTTCTTTTAGATATACTTATATTCTTGTAATTGTTGAGTATGTATCCAAATGGGTAGAAGCTGTGGCCAGTAGGACTGATGATGCTAAGACTGTAGTGAAACATGTTAAATCTCTAATTCTGCATCGATATGGAATGCCAAGAGCGATCATAAGTAATAGGGGGACTCATTTCTTTAACAGAACTCTAGGGGCCTTGCTAGCTAAATATCATATAACTCATAAGGTATCTACTTAGTTATCATTCCCAGACTAATGGCCAAGCTGAAATTTCTAATAAAGAGATTAAGGGCATCCTTGAAAAGGTAGTTAAGCCATATAAGAAGGATTGGAGCCTTAGGCTAGAGGAGGCTCTTTGGGCTTACAGGACTGCATATAAGACTCCAATTGGTATGTCACCCTACAGAATAGTCTTTGGAAAGCCGTGTCACCTCCCTATAGAAATAGAGCATAAATCATATTGGGCTGTGAAGCAATGCAATCTTGATTATCAGTTAGCAGGGAAAGAGCATAAATTGCAATTGCAGGAACTAGAAGAGATACGCTTAGAAGCCTATGACAATTCGGTCATGTACAAAGGTAAGGCCAAAGCATTTCGCGATGCCAAACTTATTAGGAAAGAATTTCAGGTAGGTGAGAAAATGCTATTATTCAATTCTAAATTGAGACTTTTTCCTGGTAAGTTAAACTATAGATGGTTAGGACCTTTTGAAGTAGTAAAGACTTACCCCCATGGTGCTGTAGAGATTAAATCCTTTGCTACTAACAAGATTTTCAAAGTGAATGGTCACAGGCTAAAGCAATTCTATGAAGGAGACCAGATATGTTTAATAGAAGAGATCCGACTTGAGGATCTATGAGCTTCATTAAGTCAAGCCAAAGACTATAAACAAAGGCGCTGGTTGGGAGGCAACCCAATGTTTTCAGGGAATATCCTATTTACTTTTGCTTTTGTTTTCATTATTTCTATCGGTTTGCATGCATTAGGGACAATGCATGAATTAAGCGTGGGTGGGGGTGCATCCTGCATTTAATTCCTGCAGTTTTATTCTTAAAAAAAAAAATTCTTTTCTTATAAATAATGCATGATATGAGTTTATGCTAGGCTTGCTTGGTTAGAAAATTTTTTGTTTTATTAGCTATTTTGTAGTTTATTCTTTTATAAGTGAAGATTTCTAGGCATAATAGTTATCCTTTTGAGAAGTTTGAGTTGATCCTCATACATCTTTTTAATGAGTATCTCTCTTGATTATCCATCTTATTTGGTCATGTAATATATCCGATTCAAAGGCAATAAAATGACCTGGCCCATCTCCTAGACTATTGAATTAGTTGAATAACTCATTAAAATTGTGATTTTACTTGTCTATTTTTCATCTATGAAAAAGAAATAAAAGAGAAAAGAGAGTCAAAGTTGGAAATGACAAGTACCCCTTTGAAGCATGCGCTACTAAGTGTTACCCTTTGAGGCAATATTGCCACTGGAAAGCTTGCTTTCCATACTAGTGAGCCAAAAAAATAAAGAAATAATAAGATGAGAATGAATTATTTGCTCCAGCACCTCTCTTCGGGTGAGTGTGAGACAGGGAGTGTTTAATTTCTAAGACCTTGTATGGGCTTCGAATATGTGCACAAGTGGAGTTTGAACAGAAGATGAAGAAATAAATAAATACAAGGCAATTTTAGGATCAATTTAATGAAGTTATTCTACCTAGTTATATTGTCTCTATAACCAGACCATGCCTAAATTTTTCCTTCTTAAATTCTTTTTCGACCTCTTTATTGGTGTATGCATAATCAAAAAGAGATGGATAATTACTGATCTTGTTACTTCATTATGAAAATGTTGTGAGGCCGATGAATAAACTCTCTAAGGATAGTTGGATGTTTAGCATGTATTCACTTATTGAAAGAAAAACTAATCAATTCAGTAAAACTGTTTTTTCTAAAGCAAGCCAAAGCCCAGTATGAACATCATAGTTATGCATGACTTTATAAGAAAGAAAGATGGTAAGTTTTTAGGTCCAGTCTAAGATTTCTTTGCATGAGGACGTCCAAAGTCTAAGTGGGGGAAAATTTGTTAAGTCAAAAATCATGCATTATTTTTATAATTATTTTGAGTATATTATATATATTATTTCGTTTACTTTGTTTTATTTTATATATTTTTTAGGGTTAGTGTTAATCTAATAAAGAGGAGAAGAGAGGACGTAGAAGTTCGGATTTTATACACTTAGCTACAAGATGGTCCAAAAATAATAATTATGAAAATTATTATTTTCATAATTATTATATGGGGCTAGGGTTTCAAGAGTTTGTGAAAAGTTATAAGTCTTGGGGAAGAAGAAACCTAAGGAAGAAGGGAGAAGAAAACCCAAAACAAAAACCCTAAACCCACACCCACACCTTCACGCCAGCACACCTCCCAGCATATAATATCATCACCATCTCCCTCATACTCCACGCCTAACCCCCATACCTGCTGCTCCCTCTCCTTCTCTACCATCACGCATCATCATCTCCTCGAAAGCCATCACCTTCTTGCTTCCTCTCATCATCATCACCATCCCCCCATCATCTCATCACCATCATCAGCCCACCGTGACGATCACCTTCTTCATCAACGCCATCTGCTAGCTTCACCATCGTCATCAGCAGCTTCATCGTCATCTTCCATCGTCACCATCATCTGGCCGTGACCATCATCATCGATCATCACCATCATCCCATCGCCTCTTAACGCACCCCCTCTTCATCAAAGTAGGGTTATTTTTGTTTTATTATTATTATTATTATTATTATTATTATTATTATTATTATTATT
>JACYFF010031955.1:49455293-49494134 GCA_017589665.1 Selenicereus undatus | reverse complement strand
TTATTATTATTATTATTATTATTATTATTATTATTATTATTATTATTATTATTATTATTATTATTATTTTTTTTTTTTTTTTACTTTGTTTTATTTATTTTGTGGTAGGTTTACAATTAAACATGGATTACTTGGGTGATTATTGTAATTTTATTTTTTACATGAGTGAGTAATTTTTTATGCTTAGTATAATCTTCTTCGAGCCATGCTAAATTAATTATTTTGAAACAAGTTTTATGTTTTAATGCCTAGTTGATTTCTATTCATGATTCTTTAGCGATTAGCGTTCATCGTTTATGAAATTTGTGTTAAATCGATTAGAATGCATGCTAGTTGATTAAATACAATTTCGATTGATAGTTTAGAAGATTATAATACGTAAAAGTTATAATCTTTTAGGTTTAGGTATCACCCTAATTAATCATGGATGGCTCAAACCCATCTCTTTTAATTAGGTAATCGATTTAGATCTTTGTTAAATCGATTTGCTGGTAAATTGGTTACAAAGTGTTAAATGATGTTTTTCTAATTCTTAATACTCTAATTTTTTTCTCTGGTGTAAAGATTATCAAATTAGTAGGGTTTATATTAGGGCTGGACCTAAGTAAATTAAAATCTAAAGAAAAATGGGGAAGAACCGCTGGTGGATATCTTCTACAGTTTAACTCATGAATGAAATTAACTTATGAATGAAATTAACTTGTGTGTTAATGATAAATATTAATTTGCATGGTGGATTGAGATTATACTAAGTATCCTTCATAAATTTGATAACTTTTGATTATTATCTATTGCTTAGAATTAATCTGATTAGTTTGTTGATTTTTGTTCTAATTTTATTAGCTTCAGAATAATTCCAATCGACCCCCCCCCCCAAAGCATAATCTTTTACGAGTGTCTAGGTAACTTTAGATAGCTTAGATTCTGATTTTTTGGGTGGTTATAATTTTAGATTGATTTAGATTCAGTTCTAGTATTTAATTACCGGTTTGTTAGAACTTAGACTAAAAATATTTATTTTTGTTATTTTTCGATTTTGATTAATTCCTAGGGTTTATATAGCGTACTAGTATGCTCATATTAAATTTCGTAATTTTCGAAAATTATTTGATAATTTTTCAGAATTATTTTGTGAAATTGATAAGTGCAGGTTTTTATGTTATTAATTCTGAAATTTTCGATTTTAATTATTAATTGACGTTTATTAGGTATTGTTAAGTCCATAAAATTGTGTCCTAGAATTAGGGTAATTTTCTTAATTATTTTTGTATTTATATTTATGCAGATTATTTTATTTCTAATTTTAGATCTAATATTCTGCATTGATATTCTGTGGTAATTTTCTGATTTGATTTTTCTGAAATTATTTGGATACAATTGAGGAGTTATAAGATTATATGCCTGAAGAATAATCTTTTAGGTTACTGTTTGCAATTTTTAATATTTATTTTCTGATTATTCTTTGCTGTTTTGATTTTTTATTAGAATTTCAGTTACTATTCTGATTTTTATTTTTCTAAATTATTCAGGGAATATTTTTACTGTTTTATTTTCAGAATATGATTCAGAATATTTAGGATCATCATTGGGTATTTTTCTAGAATTTTATTCAATAGATTTTAATTATTTTAGAATTATTAAGATTAGACTTAATGAATTGGATTAGTAAAATCATTTAGGATTAAGCTAGCCTTTTACAACAATCTTTCCTCGTGGATCGATCCCTACTTTCCTATGCTATAAAAAGTATTTAATAACCGAAATAGTGGTTAAATTTGTAGCTCTCGACAAGCTTAACACTTACTTGATTCTAAATTCCTTCCAAATCTTCTTCACCTACTTTGTTGCTACTGGTTCTACCTACCTCACCAAACAAAGTTGTGTCTTCACATAGATAACCCCCCTTTACCGTTGCTCTAATCCGTCGACTGCCATGTTTGCTGGTACCGGAATTGTTCCACACACAGTGTTGTTCACACAGAGCAGGGGAAGACTTCAGCTAGACAGAGAGAGAGAGAGAGTTGAGTGAGGGCCTAAGTATAGAGGGAGATTGGGGCTCCAATTTTAGGACACAGTCCCCACCGCTACAACAACCCCTCCTGATCAACCCAACTTCCCCCTCCACTAGTGAGGGTAATTAGGATATTGCAAGCCGATAGCTTAGTGCCATGTCAAAGGAGGGGCACACATGTTTCAGAATAAAATAGAAAGAAAGTGAACGGAAAACCAAATAAAGAAAAAGAACTTCAGTCCAACACCCATAGGTAAATCTCCCACATTTTGAACCACGGAGGGTCTGTGTGGTCCAGAGAAACTGGGGGGGGGGGGAAGTAGAGGCATTGGTTGTAATTCTTCTATACCAAACAAGTCTTCCAATTATTGAATTTTCTCTTTGTTAACATTTTTCTAGTTTTTAAAATATAACTTTTATTTATGGATAAAGAAAAAAAGATATGATATAGTGACGTAAAAGTAAAAAAAAATTGAACGGTTGAGATTAATATGAACACATATATAGTTATGATATTCCTAATTATCGTAGTTGTCATATAGAACAAGGTATCCCTACAACTACAAGATTGAACAAGCTCTCTTGTACAATGTAACTTATTTTATCCATTGTTATGTTGGGAAGACGCTAAGTAGTACATTTGAAATGATACTTTTATTCACGTACAAAGAAGAGGGCAAGTGCACAAGACTCAGATAAACACTCAAGAATATGTGGGACACCTTTATTTGCTCTCTTATAGAGTTGGAAAATAGGTAAGGTTAGGTTGGATCGAGTTTGTATTTGTTTCGAACTTAAATGGGTTGAGAATATCTCAACCTAAACCTAATTCGTTTGTTAAATGGGTTGGAAAACTATGACATGTATCCATTTAATTTTTAAATGGGTTGACTCCTTTAACCTGTTTAAGATAAACATGTCGAATTCAATCACCTAATTTTTCATTTACTTAATTGAGATTTTCAACTAATACGTAATTACATAGCATTAAAAATTAAGCTTACATATGACATTGTCCAATTACTATCCAAAGCTCACCCGATTCATCATAATTTATATTTTCATATTTATTTTAAATTTTTGCGTTCTTAATTATAAAAAAAGGGTAAATGGGTATGTCACAAATGGGAAAATTGGTGGACCTGTTTAATTCATTTAAGTAAACGAGTGAACTAGGTATTTTTTTTCGTGTCAAAAATCTCAACTGAATTTAACCCACATAATTAAATGGGTTGAACTATTACCCCATTTAATTAAATAGTTCACTGTACCTAAATTTGCTTAATTTCATATTGGTTTCAAGTTAATAATCGTGTTAGGTCAGCTTTGCCCAACTCTAATATCTTAGGGCCCTTTCCTAAATATTGTATGAAATATGCCTCACTTCTTGTTTGTGGCTAAACCATCAGACCTTGCTCATGTTTACAGGCTCTCAACCTTTTTAAGGTGTAATGGAGATTAAAGCAGATAGCAATACCTTGCCAGGTATCTAATTACGTAGATAATTCTAAGTAATTTTCTAGAAGTTAGAACAATATCTACAATCTAGAAAAATCTAAGTAAATATCTTGGACACAATTAGAATTATCCTAGTTAATATCTCTTCTCTACAACTTGGCTTGATATTTTATTCCTTCCGTAAAATTTATCTAGATAATTTTTCTAGAGAAAAGTGAAAGACGATTTTTTTATTTATACTTTCAGCATGTTGGACTTGGAGATCAGCGTGCATTTTCGAGGCAACCAACAAGTTCTATTAGTCTAGCAATTAATTCTAGCTTTCTCCATTTGCAATTATCTGAAATAAGGCCAAGAAGTAACTTTATTTCTTGAATAATGAATCAGGTAACGAAATACAAGATCACAGTTTGTCGGCGTTCGTGGAAAGTAACACAAACAATTTCACATTGCTACAAGGAAAGATTTCAATAAAAATGTTGAACAAATATTTATCAATGACCCATTCTATTAGTCTAGTTGCGCTCGTTGAGGTAGAAAATATAACAAAGGTCACAATAAATAAGATTACCTCAAACTAGGTGTACGTAATCCCTCAATTGTCTATATGATTATCCTAGTAATCCTTGATAACAACTTTATGAATGAATGGTTATTCCTACAAACCACCAAATGCTTTTTTAATGTACCATATCCTCATTCACACACTATAATATGAAATTTAACAAGAGATCATCCAAAGAGTACTTCAAACCAAGTGTGCCTAATTATTAAGGATGGATACAATGACACAAAAAGTTAACGTCTTTTAGTAATATAAGGAGTTATATCAAATCCTTTGAATATTTGTTATACCTAACATTGGGTTATTACCTTCATCCCCAAATGACGAACACAATATTGCCATTGTGTCTCAAAAACGACCTATTTACATTTTTTTTCCAGATGCAATGTTGCACCAATGTTTCATCTTGATAAATTTAGATTTTGTATTTGTTGAATTTGAGGGTCATTAACGCCTAGCTTAATCCCCTTCTCGTTCTCCCTCATTTAATGAGTGTGCCACAAATATATACACGCTTGGTGATGATTTTCGGCTAGCTCTAGGTTGGCGCACAATCTACCAAGTCTTCTAAGTCTATCACATAAAGGACTACTAAGTCTACTCTATATAGGATAGTTAACATTATGATAAAATCTTATCCTAATAAAATAACATCATGATAAAATCTATCCTAATACTCCCCTTCAAGTTGGAGCACGCAAGTCTAAAATGCCCAACTTGTCTTTCAAGTAGGGGAACTATCCTTTGCCAAGGGCTTTAGTGAATATATCTGCAAGTTGATGTTGGGTCCCAACATGGGCAAGTGTAAGGATTCCTGCTTCTAGCTTCTCCCGAACAAAATGACAATCAATTTCAATGTGTTTAGTTCTCTCATGGAATACCGGATTTTGTGCAATATGTAAAACCGCTTGACTATCATAATTTCATGGGGGTGGAGAAGATGCCCAAAGATGCTAAGAATGACCTTAACCAGACCAGTTCACTAGTGGCAAGAGCCATGGATCGGTATTCGGCTTCAACGGACGATCGAGAGACAGTGGTTTGTTTCTTGCTGCGCCAAGAAATAGGTGATCCTCCTAACGTGATGAAATAGTCGGAAAGAGATTTTCGTGAAACGGGACACGTACCCCAGTCTGAATCACAGAAGCCAATAAGCTGAAGATTGCTGTTGGCGCGAAGTAGAATTCCTTGACTGTTGTACCCATGAGATAACGTAGGACTCGTCTAGCAACATCCATGTGCTCCTCTGGAGGTGTCTGTATGAACTGGGAGACGATGTGAGCGGCATAGGTAAGATCCAGACTGGTGATAGTGAGATAAATGAAGAGTCCGATATCAAGTAGAAATAGGTACAAGCTTTCCTTGAGCCAGTGCGAGGTGATGGTTTTGTTCCATGGGAAAGGCAACGAGCTTGGTCCCCAGGAGACCACACTCATCAATAATTTCCAAGACATATTTTCCTTGGCACAGAAATAAGCCCTGTGGGCTTCTAGCCACGTCAATGCCTAAAAAATATTTCAATGGCCCCAAATCCTTAATTCTAAAACATTTGTTTAGATAAGCCTTGAATTGTTTACATGCAATAGTATCATTCCTTGCAAGCACAATGTCATTAACATAGACCAAGACACTCATAAAGGTCTCACCTTTGCGATAGGTGAATAGAGAGTAATCCGCATAGGAGTGCACAAATCCATACGCACACAATTTGGAAGATAGCTTGGTGAACCATTGTCGTGGCGCTTATCGCAAGCCATAGAGAGACTTCTTAAGGCGACAAACTTTATTCTCGCCATTGCTTTTAAACCTTGGACGGAGGTTCATATAAACTTCATCATCGAGGTCTCCGTGTAAGAAAGCATTATTTATGTCTAGTTGATATAGTTCCCATCCTTTTGCTATCATGACAACTAAGAAACAACGAACACTAGTCATTTTTGCAACAGGTCCAAAGGTCTTGTTCTAGTCAAATCCTTCAATCTGGTGATCCCTGCGGATGACTAGACATGCGTTCAATAGAACCATCAGATTTGGACTTCACCCGGTAGACCCACTTGTAGCTAATTGGTTTATTGCCATGTGGAAGACTCTTAACTGACCAAGTCTCATTTTTTTCCGAGGCTTTTACTTCTTCGGCCATAGCTTGCTGCCAATTCGTATCTTTCACAGTTTCATGATAAATTCTAGGTTTTGCAATCTTAGTTATGGTAGCTAAAAATTGCCAGTGAGAAGGAGAAAAATCTGTACATATGACATAGTTGTTTAAAGGATATTGCGTACCTGAGGATTTCGATTGAAGAGGTGTAGCAGTAGAGACGGGGTGCTTGGATCGAGTATTGTAGCAAAGGTACTTATCAAAGTGGGCCGGAGTCTTGTGGTTTCGATGACCTCTTCTGGGTTGGCTAGTGCAGTTGATGAGCTGCATGGGAAAGAGTGAACTGGACTATGGGCCCAAGTCAGTAGCTGCGGCAGTTCCTTGGTCAGGCAAACCACTCCCCCTCGCCTCAGGCCCAGCGTCAGTGATATCCTGGACCAGGTTGTTAGTCCTGGGTGTGGATCTGGGTCTAACTTTAGTATCGGTGCTGTGAGACTAGTTCGTAGCCGGTTCGGAGTTGGGCGCAAGTGGTGGGCTACTGTTATCGGGAAGTTGGGCTGTGGATGAGGTTGTTGCAGGCCCGGTTGGGCGACCACTATTATCCTTTGTGCTGTGGGCCGTGGACTGCAGTACTAAGTCACTCCCCCTGACTACAGATCTAGGGAAATTTGAGTTGTGGCTACTGAAGGTTGGACCGGAGACGACCCCATAAATAAGTCCTCATCATAAATAGCCCTTAAGGATGGGCCCAGATTGCCGCTGAGTCCAATGTCTTGCGTATTTACTATGATTGTCGTGTCTTCCTTGAACGGAAACAAGCTTTCATGGAATACAACGTCGCGACTGTAAAAAAACTCATTCATGTCGAGATCATATAGTTTCCAAGCTTTCTTTCCATAAGGATAACCCACGAATATGCATCGTCTGCTTCGGGATGCAAACTTGTAACTCCCTTTCATGTGGTTTTTAGCATAACACAAGCTACCCGACACCTTAATTTTGCTATAGGAGGGCTTCTTTTGGAATAGAATCTCATATGGTGTCTTTCCACCCAATAATTTATTGGGGGTTCTGTTTATTAAATATGCTGCTGTGAGCGCACATTCACCCCAGAAATTCAAAGGAAGTGTGGCTTGGAATCGAAATGCCTAGCAACATTTAGCACATGCCAATGCTTGCATTGAAGTCTCCCATTTTTGTGAGGGGTGTCCACACAGCTTCTTTGCTGCATGATCCCTTTTTCTTGATAGAAAACCTTCATGGGCCTGGATTTGAATTCGGTGCCATTGTCTGTCCGAACACCTTGACTCGTTTGTTGAACTGGGTTTGCACCATGGTGATGAAACCTCACAAGAGAGGTCCTGTCACGCCCCTAAAATGCTAGTGACATGATTTACGAAAAACTGCAGCGGAAGACTTAATAATAAAAGGCGCTACCGCCGTCCTGATAAGGACAAGGCTCACTGAAACAATTTAATCTTGCAACTTATGTTCAAAATCACAAAAGCTATTAAACTGAAACACTTCAAGACCAAAGTCCATAATAGTTCAACTTCAATACCATTGACTTAATCACACTATGTGCTAACTCGCACTCCATACTACACAAGTATATTGAATATAGACCCAACTAGACCGTGAGGTCGATTCCAACATTCATGCTATGCTGAATCCACTGTGAGCATCTGATGACTTCCAAAAGGGCTTGCTAAATGGAGAAACATGTCATACTTCATCACCTAAAATGGAAAACATGAAAACAATTTGAAAATGTGAGCAAAAACTTAGTACATGCATTCCTGTATTGTAAAATGAGCATAGAAACACTGTTGATGGGTACCCGTCTTTGCAATTCATTTAGTTGGCAATAACAATGAAAATGAAAGTAATATGAAACTGAATTTCTCATTATTATCTGGATGTGAACCCCTTGCAATGATATGATCTATATACAGGTGTACACATGCCAATCCGATCAAGAGTTGGCCTGAAGCCGCGCGAGTAAATGATGGGCGTCAGCCCTATAGATGATAACTGACGGGGTCACAAGTTAAATAGCAAATCACTGTATAAGCTGATTCATTGATAAACTCATTAAGAGTTGTAACTTGATAAACATGTTCTGCTTTCTGCAGATACCGGCAATGGGCGTACCTTGAGTCTTTAAAAATGTCATCTGACTTGAAAAATATGTTCTGACTTGATAACACTTATGTATAACGAGGAATTATAACTAGGCCTCGACTCTGTTTCATAAATGTCATTGTAAGTATATGGAGTCAGTAAATGATCTTTACTAACATAATTGAGTAAGTAAAAGTATGTGTAATAGAAATTGAGTAATTAAATGGTGTACATAACTTAGGTATTTTAATATAACTTCAAAACTGAATTGGTGAAAGTAAGCAAATTTGATATAAAGTAAATGAAAGACAAATGGACAACAATGAGATAAATGAGATTACAAAGAAAAATGCCTTGATGGTGACAAACGAGGGAGTGGTTGTGGCCTTTTTTGAGATGGGCTGCTGATACGGGTTTAAGGCTAGCTGATGTATAGCTTGGTTCAAGATGACAGAAAGAACACTAAATAGGCTTGATAAATACATTTGATACATTCTAAATTGAGTAAATAATAAAGGGTTGAGGCCAAGAGAGATATATCTTGGTTCAAAATAGCACAAGCTGCAATAAGTTGGTTTGATAAATAAGGTTTCTGAGTGACAACTCTCCCCACTTCTCATATTTAATTCATAAATCCATTACATATAGAATTCCACCCCAAATGAATCATTGAACTCAATAGAAGCTATTAAGCTCACTAAACTTGGTATTTTCTTTGTAAAATCCATAAATGATTCAAAGCTCATAAACAAGCTCCCAAATTGTATACTTGTCTTCTTCTTTCTCATTAATCAAGCTAAAAGTTCCATGAATATCCATGAATATTTATTTCCCCCTTAAATGACCTTACTTGGCCCAAATACACAAAATGAATACATTGTCAATCTCACTCAATCTTTATTATTGCTCTTTACACAATTACTCAAAAGGCTTCCAAAAATCACCAAACTCAAAATACTGAATTAAAATTCATGAAATATTATAGAAAATTTGAAAATAATATGAAAAATCTACAGTAAAATTGTCTGAATTTTCCTCCAAACATACGCTGCACAAAAAGTGCAATACCAGCCCAATTTGCACCAAAGCAGGTTAGTTCACTTCAAAAATTCATAACTTTCGCCCTAGACCTCAAATGGACACCTAAAACTGCAATATGAAAATATTAAGAAGTCCTGAAAAATGTTCATTCACAACACAAAACATGATTCCCACAATAGGATTCCCAAAATGGGGCTAAAACACAAGTGTGTCAGTTTTTAGTCAATTCTGTACAGTTTTGGTAAAACGATCATAACTTTTTCCACAGACCTCGGATTAAGGCAATTCAAGATCCATTTGAAATATAACATGTTGATATATCTACACACAAAAAATCATAATTTTTTCATGGGTAGATCATTACCAGTTTAATCCCGAAGTCTGCCCTATTTCACTAAAATTTTCAGCCCTCACTGTTTTGGTTTTTCCCTCTCTTTTCACATAAATCCTCACTTGAAATCATTTCAAATCACCAAAAAATCATCATAATCATCAATAAAACTAATGATCATAAAAGAAAATATAAATCAATCCATAAACAGGGTTCTAACTTAAGCTGGCATGAACATGATCACCTCCAAACCCTAGCATGATTCAAGCTCAACTCCGCCATGATCAATACCAAAATAACTCTTATTTCTTATCAAAACATCATGATCAATGATCACAAACATCAAAACAAGACTCAAAACTAAAATGAAAATCAAAACCAACTAGATCAAGTTTAGGGTTTACTCGCTTTGATGCTTGGAAGCAAGAGATGTATTTGGTGTGAGGTGGAGGAGATGGTTGGTGGTGGTTGGTGGTGGTTAGAGGTAGCCTCTGGCTGGCCGGAACAGTAGCAACAGTAGCAGGGGGGAGGGGGGCAGCCGTGAGGTTAGAGAGAGAAAGGAGAAGAGAGGGTGTGTGTGTGTTATGTTTGCTTGGCTAGAATGACTCCAAAAAAATGCTTGGCTGAATTTTATCCTTCCAAAATATCTTTTTTGCTAATTAAAATTAGGTACAAATGATAGTAATTAACTTAATTTAATCACACTAAAATTTTCAGGCAAAACTTTTAACCCAAAATGAATTGGGCGGCAAATCGGGCCCAAATGAATTGGGCCGAACTTAATGAATTTAAGCCCAAATATTTTTGCGTGGCTAAAAATTAAATTTTTGTGGCATTATGAAAAATAATTTAGTGCTCAATCGTAATCATCGATGCCTAATATCAATTCACCTGAAATTTAATCAATCAATGAAACTTGAATTAACAATCAATGAAACTTAAATTAACAATCTATGAAGCTTGAATTGCAAAATGGGACCCAAATGAAATATCCCCCAACCGGAATGATTAAATACGATAAATGAATGTGAAAAATTTAAATGGCATAAGGTAATTCGGTAAATATATAAATTGAGTGTAATTGAATTAATAAACATGATTTGGTTAAACCAATAACCATGAGTGATTAAATGAATAAAAATGATTAAATAAATAAATAAATATGATTTAAATAAATAAATATAGGTTAGGGTCGGGTTATTACAACCTCAGCCTGTTAAAGAGTTTTGTCCTCGAAACTTATGATGCGTATTCATGTATGCAAAACTGCTTCAAATAACAATAGTTGGTTTTCATTGCTTCCCTCCAAAGAGGTATGATTTGCCCAAAGTGCATAGCTGCTTAATCCCGCGATCGGGTATCTAGATCCTCAGTAACTTCACTAGCTCGATTACTTTGGTTCAAAATTGATATTCTCTTTGAAAGAAAAGAACCTTGTTACTAGTGAGGAGGTCCTCACTACTGGTTCAACACCTTGTCCACTAATGGAAATTGTTGTATGTCCTGATAAGTAATCTGATACTAGTACGACTGGTAAAACACGTTATATACGTGTTCAGGTTCAACAGGTAGGTGCAGTTAACAAGCTAAAGGATTTAACCTTTCAATGAAATATAAGGCTCCATGTAACTAGTCCCTAATTGTCCTTGGATAGTCGGTCACTTACTACCTTGACTAGAAAAGCCTTTTGAAATACTTCATAACCTATACTTTGGTTATTTCCTTGTTTTGCCAGCACAACTCTTTTGTTAACCTTGTATCACCTCAACATGTACTTGAATTTCACCTCTTAATGCTTACTTGGGTTAGCTCTGACCTTATACTCAATGTTTCTTCTGGCTCACTCCAATATAATTAGACAACGCTTGAGATTATGCCCTTATCAAAATGTCCTCATCTGATATTCTTAATGCATCACATGATCTCCCCTCATCAGACAACTCAAGGATCTGCTCTCGGTCGATAATGGGCAATGAAATGACCATGATTAGGGATAAGAGTGATGAAATTCTTAACCAAGCGAATCATTGCATACAAAAGAAATGAACAATGAGACTAGAAAAAATTTATAACAGAGTGATTAACATGGGGGGTTAGAATAAAGATAAACATAAGTGTGTCATGAAGTCTGAAATATAATACCACAAGAATCGTGGTTTATAAATATTGATTATAAAGGATCCAATACATAGTGATCCAAGAAGATAGATGGTCGAGTTACCTTTGAGTTTAGCTGATGATTTAAAAAAAAAAAAAAACAAGATGGTTAACAACAGAGTTCCAACAGGGTGACTTTCTAGATACCATAGGCAGGATAATTGCAATCGAGGGAGTGGCCAAACAAAATACAACAAATAGATAAATAGATTGGATAAACAAGGTACAATGGATATATAAATAGCTTGAACAAGCAAGGTCTAATGAATAGATAAATGGATGGAATATGTTGCAGTGGAAACATGCATTTGCTCGTATGGAGCCAAGTTAAGTACAACAATAAGATTAAATAAGGATTACTGAAGTTTACTTATGAGGATATAAGATATAGGTGTGAGAATTGCAAGTTCCATAAATAGATCAATAGATTGAATCGGTACAATGCAATGGATAGATCAATAGATTGAACGAGCAAAGTACCAATGGATAAGTAAATACATTGAACAAATGACATTAGAAACGTGTCTTTGCTTATATGAAACCAATTCGAGTCCAGTAATAAGATTGAATAGAAAAGCTAGAGTTTACTTATAAGCATGTAAGATATATGTGTGGGAGTTGAAGTTCAAAATAAGGAAAGTAAGGGGATTATGACAATCGAATCACCCACACCAACGAGAGTTGAATTATATTATGAATTCAGAACAAGTTATATGAGCGTATTATTATGAATAAATGAGATGTAAGGTAGATGTGGGAATCAGCTCTCAACGAAATGAACTACAACTCAAGATCATGAAATAGAGATGGTGAAGGTCAAGAGCACAGGAATGTTGACAACCATATAAGGTTGAACAAAAAATGTAGTGCACATTTAACAATGGGTTTGCAAAGACATGCAAGATCATGCTAATAGGAAACATTGGGTTGAAACGCAAGGGAGATTAAACAATATTGGATAGTATCAAGTTTTGAAGATGAGACAAGCAAATAAGAATTACTATAAATGGGTATTCTTGCAAAAGATAAACTGTGGTTGCATGGTTTAGGAGTGATATCGGGACCTCAAATCATTCCTGAAAAAGACTTCTATTGTTGGTAGTTAATCCCATAAATCATTTATTCAAGGTATAGGGCACTTGTTTTTGCTAGTGATCTTGTGCAACTCTCTGTACACAGTACACAACCATAAGGTTCTGTGTTTCTTCTTCATATAAACCTGAGGTTCCCTACAGGGACACACTTGGTCGAATAAATCCTTTACAACTCATCCACTGAATCTTTAATTCTTTGGACTCTGTTGGGGGTCATATGATAGGGGTTTCGAAAATGGATTGAGCACCAAGAACTAGGTTGATATGAAAATCAATGTTTCTTGGGGGAAAACAGTCCTGAAATTCCTCGGATGAAACATCTCTAAATCCACCAACTGTAACTATGGATATGGATATACCGAGTGTGGTTGACATATCACTAATATTCAATGCATTATTGAAATGATAATTCACTTGCTTGCACAATGTAATTGGGGGGAATAAACAGGGCATTTCTTCCCTCGGCCCGTAGAAACGCACGTTTAGCCAATCCTCATCTCTCAAGCTAACCTTAAGATCCTTACCAATCATCTTAGTCCTGTAAGTACACAGTCAGTTCATCCCATAATGATACCAAATCTGCCAATCAAACTGGATTGAATGTCGAGTGAATATGGTTCCAGCAATACTACTAGAGGCATCTGTATAAAAAGATAAACATTCAACTGCCTACAGGTCTCAGTAAATTGAAATGACAGGGGAGTAATCTAAAATGTAAAGAGATGTAACCACAACATGAACTCTTGCAAAGATATTTCTTTATTGGTTAGAAATGACCGACATGTAAGCTGAATGAATGAAAGGACAATGAATCGTAATGAAAGAGGAAAGGCATAGAAATGACCTGCATATACAAGACATGCAGTCTATTCATGATGGTCAAGATAGTAAAGTAAATGAATGATGTTATGAAGTTGAGAGGAAGTATTAAGCAATAAAGGTGAAGAAATGTAATAGGTTACCGAGCTTTTGAAAAGTCGTACGGTATCCGTATGTGAGTAAAATGACGAAGACAAGAGTCAACACTATCAGAAGGGAAATTTTATTCATCTGGTGTGTGAAAGGATAGTACAATAAGATGAAGGAGTCAATCTTATGACTAAACATGATGACATCCATCAATAATACATTTTGCAGTAAATCAAAGTCTTGGGTAGGCATATAAACTTCAAAACTGCTGGCAGATGGAAATAGCACAAATAGTTGTTTATCATTATTAAGCTAGGCTGTACTAGAAAAGAAAGGATTACCAAAATAACTAGAATAACGACATGTAGTCACGGCCATAGAGTAATTTGCCAGCATAACGTTACGGTGCTATAGAAACACGAACAATATAGATGCATTTAATTGCTGAAAGGGCACTCAATGACTGGGTCTGAAGCAACCAAAGGCCTTGCAAGCAATAAATGAATAGTGCCCAAATAGAAGCAAGGAATTCAAGTAGGTGACAGTAAAAATATGAACCTAGTGATGGCTGAGCTGCAAGTAGAATGAGTCAAATATGCTTAAGAAGAACTGCAAATCACATAGTAATGCACATCGGGGGTCATTATATGCCCTATCATAGAAATAGAGAATTAAACAACTGTGATTGTCAAGGTTTGAATTGCCTATAAGAAAGGTTGCTCAGATGTGTTTAAAGAACTCCCCATAGACGACACATGAAATTTTCAATAAACACTCCATTACAACGCAAGAGAGTGTTAGCAGCAAAAAAATGATCCCTCTGAACACTTCAAGGTAACTAGGGCATAAATAAGTTAATGGTGGGAAGTAATGGGAGTATTAATGAGGTAAGGTATTAGTGTCAAGACCAGATAATTCCTATACATGACAGCTTAATCTTACTTGCACCACCCATATAATGCCAAGTAACGCACCATAAGCTACTAATTGTGATCACCATACATAAGCACTAATTGTAGTGTTCTTCTCATAGTAGTTCACCTCAAAGATATTGCCCCACCAGGCATTTCCTCGTCTAGAGGTTTATATCTGACTTGACATTGTATAAATCCCTTAAGAAGTTGCAAATGGCATCCCCACATCGGCTTCAACCATCATTGTACTCAAGGTCAGGTATATTAATTCACCGCAAAGAAACTCTCAAATTCTGGAGCGAAACGGACAGAGTTCCGCCTAAAAACTGGCTAAAATTCAGGCTTAAAGCCTAGCAATAGATACCTGAAATGGAGAGAAGCACTTCAATAGCTCAATGGCCACACACCGGAGTTTGTAACTCAACTCGTCACACATCCGGAGTGCAAGATTGCAAAAATTTAAACAAATGAGAGAAATGAAACATACAATACAACTCCTAGATAAACGAGAGCATGCCTCACTAATAGGTGACCCAAATGGTTCCACACTCCACTTTGCTCATGCTTGAATCTTAGGATATTCCAAAATGATTGAGTAACCCAAATGGAGACATTTCCTCCATGTATGCCCATACATATGAACTTATAGTCAATAGCTCATTTAACTAGTCCAACATAACTCATACACACCTTGATAGCTAATTCATAAACACTTGATAGCTGACAGTGGCCCTTAAAACCTTATCTTTGATACCAAATCTGTACCGCCCCCAAAATGCTAGTGACACGATTTACGGAAAACTGCAGCGGAAGACTTAATAATAGAAGACGCTACCGCTATCCTGATGAGGACAAGGCTCACTGAAACCATTAATCTTGCAACTCATGTTCACAATCACAAAATATATTAAACTGAAACACTTTAAGACCAAAGTCCATCATAGTTCAACTTCAATACCATTGATTTAATCATACCATGTGCTAACTCACACTCCACACTACATAAGTATATTGAATACGGACCCAACTTGACGCTGAGGTCGATCCCAACATTCATGCTTTGCTGAATCCCCTGTGAGCATCTGATGAATTCAAAAAGGGCTTGCTAAATGGAGAACCATGTGATACTTCATCACGTAAAATGGAAAACATGAAAACAATTTGAAAATGTGAGCAAAAACTCAGTACATGCATTCCTGTATTGTAAAATGAGCATAGAAACACTATTGGTGGGTACCCGTCTTTGCAATTTATTTAGTTGGCAATAACAATGAAAATGAAAGTAATATGAAACTGAATTGCTCATTATTATCTGGATGTGAACCCCTTGCAATGATATGATCTATATATAGGTGTACACCTGTCAATCCGATCAAGAGTTGGCTTGAAGCCGCGCGGGTAAATGATGGGCATCAGCCCTATAGATGATAACTGACGGGATCACAAGTTAAATGATAAATCACTGTATAAACTGATTCATTGATAAACTCATTAAGAGTTGTAACTTGATAAACATGTTCTGCTTTCTGAAGATACCGGCAATGGACGTACCTAGAGTCTTTAAAAATGTCTTCTGACTTGAAAAATATGTTCTAACTTGATAATACTTATGTACAACGGGGAATGATAACTAGGCATCGACTCTGTTTCATAAATGTCATTGTTAGTATATGGGGTCAGTAAATGATCTTTACTCACATAATTGAGTAAGTAAAAGTATGTGTCATAGAAATTGAGTAATTAAATGGTATACATAACTTGGGTATTTTAATATAACTTCAAAATTAAATGGGTGAAAGTAAGTAAATTTGATATAAAGTGAATGAAAGTAAAATAGACAACAGTGAGATAAATGAGATTACAAAGGAAAAGGCCTCGATAGTGACAAATGAGGGAGTGGTTATGGCATTTTCTGAGATAGGTTGGTGATACGGGTTTAAGGCTCGGTGATGTATAGCTTGGTTCAAGATAATAGTGAGTACACTAGATTGGCTTGATAAATACATTTGATACATTCTGAATAGAGTAAGTAATAAAGGTTTGAGGCCAAGAGAGATATATCTTGGTTTAAAATAGCACAAGCTGCAACAAGTTGGTCTGATAAATAAGGTTTCTGAGTGACAACTCTCCCCACTTCTCATATTTAATTCATAAATCCATTAGATATAGAATTCCACCCCAAATGAATCATTGAACTCAATAGAAGCTATTAAGCTCACTAAACTTGGTATTTTCTTTGTAAAATCCATAAATGATTCAAAGCTCATAAACAAGCTCCCAAATTGCATACTTGTCCTCTTCTTTCTCATTAATCAAGCTAAAAGTTTCATGAATATCCATGAATATTTATTTCCCCCTTAAATGACCTTACTTGGCCCAAATACACAACATGAATTCATTATCAATCTCACTCAATCTTTATTATTGCTCTTTACACAATTACTCAAAAGGCTTCCAAAAATCACCAAACTCAAAATACTCAACCAAAATCCATGAAATCTTATAGGAAATTTGAAAACAATATGGAAAATCTACAGTAAAATTTTCTGAATTTTCCTCCAAGTATACGCTGCACAAAAATTGCAACAACAGCTCAATTTGCACCAAAGCAGGTCAGTTCACTTCAAAAATTCATAACTTTCACCCTAGACCTCAAATGGACACCTAAAACCCCAATATGAAAATATTAAGAAGTCCTAAAAAAACGTTCATTTCCAACACAAGACATGATTCCCACAATAGGGTTCCCAAAACGGGGCTAAAACACAAGTGTATCAGTTTTTGGTCCATTCTGCACAGTTTTGGTAAAACGACCATAACGTTTTCCACAAACCTCGGATTAAGGCAATTCAGGATCCATTTGAAAGCTAACATGTTTAGATATCGACCCACAAAAAATCATAATTTGTTCATGGGCTGATCATTACCATTTTAATCCTGAAGTCTGCCCAGTTTCATTGAAATTTTCAACCCTCACTGTTTTAGCATTTCCCTCTCTTTTCACATAAATCCTCACTTGTAATCATTCCAAATCACCAAAAACATCATCATAATCATCAATAAAACTAAAGATTATAAAATCAACTATAAATCAATCCATAAACAAGGTTTTAACTTAAGCTTGCATGAACATGATCACCTCTAAACCCTAGCATGATTCAAGCTCAACTCCACCATGATCAACACCAAAATAACTCTTATTTATTATCAAAACGTCATGATCAATGATCACAAACACCAAAACAAGACTCAAAACTAAAATAAAAATCAAAACCAACAACATTAAGTTTAGGGTTTACTCACTTTGATGCTTGGAAGCAAGAGATGTATGTGGTGTGAGGTGGAGGAGATGGTTGGTGGTGGTTGTGGTGGTCGGAGGCAGCCATGAGGTTAGAGAGAGAAAGGAGAAGAGAGGGTGAATTTTATCCTTCTAAAATATCTTTTTTGCTAATTAATATTAGGCACAAATGATACTAATTAACTTAATTTAATCACACTAAAATTTTCGAGCCAACATTTTAACCCAAAATGAATCGGGCCGCAAATCGGGCCCGAATGAATTGGGCCGAACTTAATGAATTTAAGCCCAAATATGTTTGCATGGCTAAAAATTAAATTTTTGTGGCATTATGAAAAGTAATTTAATGCTCAATCATAATCATCGATGCCTAATATCGATTCACCTGAAATTTAATCAATCAACGAAACTTGAATTAACAATCAATGCAACTTGAATTAACAATCTTTGAAACTTGAATTGTAAAATGGGACCCAAATGAAATATCCCCCAACCGGAATGATTAAATACGATAAATGAATGCGAAAAATGCAAATGGCATAAGGTAATTCGGTAAATATATAAATTGAGTGTAATTGAATTAATAAACATGATTTGGTTAAATCAATAACCATGAGTGATTAAATGAATAAACATGATTAAATAAATAAATAAATAAATATGAATTAAATAAATAAATATAGGTTAGGATCGGGTTATTACAGGTCCCGTCTCACTTTTCTCTTTCATTAGGTATAGCCACGCTCCACGACTAGAGTCATCAATTATTGTTAAAAAATAATGCGCTCCACATATGGAGGGCAGATGATATGGCCCCCATATAACACGATGAATAATTTCAAATGGTTCTTTGGCTTTGTTTTCACTAACATAAAATTGCATTCTAGTTTGCTTGGCACAAAAACAACCGTCACATAGGTTATTATTCTCACTAGCAAAAACCGAAAAACCTAAATTTTTAGAAAAACTCTTCATGACTTTTTCGATGGATGACCCATTCTCCTGTGCCCCAAATCTCCTACCCAAACTGCATTACTCTGACCTTTGGAAGGTGCTCCATTGTAGTAGTAAACCCCGTCTCTTTGCTCACCCGCTCCAATCGGCATCCTCGAAATACGATCTTATAGAACACCATGATCGTCAAGGAAAGTCACACTACAATTTAAGCTTTTCGTTATTCTGGCAATTGAGATAAGCTTGCAACTAAGCTTGGGCACCAACAACACATTATTATTTTTTGTTCCATATTACAGAGCCACCACTCCTTTCTTGGTAGAGAGGGCTCGAGTTCCATTAGGAAGATCAATGGCAACCGGTAGTATAGATTGGACTTGATAAAGCTGAAGCTGATCGCCTGTCATGTGGGTCGAAGCCCCATTGTCAAGCATCCACAATAACATACCTATGTGCTTTTCGTCTCCACCTTTCAAGGGTCCAATCAAGCACATCAGTCACTGCACTTGCTCTGCCCTAAGGCCAGGTATCGCAGGCTGCTCCGTGGTGTCTGGGTTGGCCACAGAAGACGAACTGGCTCCCACAGCATGCACGCCTCCCACAGCATGCACGCCTACTTGTCCTCCTCCTCAGCCTCGATAGCTGTTGTTCCGTCTACTGCAAACACCTCTGTTTCCACGTCCTCTTCAGCCGCGTCCATGTGAACTCCAATCGGGCGGAATACCCAATTAACTCAAAGCAACCGGTCTCCTCGTGCACATATTTTCTGCAATGTTTGCAAGGTCCCGTAACACTTACGATGGATCTTGTTCATCTGTTGCTATTGATCGCAAACGCTACCGCCGACTCGAGCTGGTAATCTCTGTTGATCATCAAGTGCTTGTGACTCTCTTGTTGATGCACCATGTTTAATATTTTGTCGAGTGTGGGTAAAGGTTTAATAGCAAGAATTTTCCCTCTTATATTGGCATACACCTCATTGCTTAGCCCCATCAAGAATTGATGAGCTTTGTCTTCATCTACCATCTTCATGAGTTTATCACCTATACCACACTCGCACTTCCCACGGGTGTAACGGGGAAATGAACTTGATTTTCTAATTCGCTCCAGAGCCCCATGAGCTTCGAATAGAACTCCACAACCTCCAACCCACCTTGTTTGCACTGAACAAGCTTTGTCTTAAGTTGGTGGATCTTAGGCGTGTTAGGCACCGCATATTGTTTCTTTAAATTTTCCCACATGAGCTCTGCGGTGTCAACATAGGCAATACTAGATCGAACCTTTGGGTCGATAACGGTAAGTATCCATGAGCAAATAATTGAATTAGCCATCTCTCAGGCTTGTAATTCGGTGGTGTCTTCTCCTTCGTTTGGTGTTGGTTTCTTTAGTTTCCCTTCTATAAATCCTAATTTACTTTTGGATTTTAGAGAGGTCCTGATTGCCTTCTCCCAGAGATCGTAATTTTTCCCATTAAAAATCACAGCTCTGATCAGGACTCCAGGTCCCTCATATGAGTGTAAGAAATATGGTGAGTGATTTTCTATGACAAACTTTTTGTTCGTCACGACTGATTTGGGTTTCGAATTTTAGTCTCTCAAATAAGGCCCTTGTAACACCCTCAACCCCTAGGGTCAGAAGCGTTACGTTTTTTTACTTCTTACTTAATTTCTGAGGTAAAACGAACAGAATTTCCCCTAAAAACTGACCGTTTCCCAAGCTTAAAGCCTTACATTACACCCCTGCAATACAAAAAGGTACTAAATATCACCAACAGCTCAACGGCTACACGCCGGAGTCCACAACTCTACGAGGCACACACCCGGAGTGTACAGAGCTTTCTATTTTTCGTAAACCTTACAAAAAGATAAATAATTACATAACCTTACAAACATAGTCGACATTACATAACGATAACATAAACACAGCAATACAGTCCAAGCAAGTCCACTCTGGGCGCTTCACGCAACAGTCACATACCTGTGGATTTGGGAAAAAGGGGGAAAGTAATGGGAATGAGCAACCACCGCTCAGTGAGTAAACCCTCTCTCCCAAAACATACTTAAAACACATATTAACTTACGAAAGCCTTTCGTAAATCATTTTAGTTGAAGAGCTTACACATAATACATCATATTCAAACCATAAACCAAGTGAAGGAATAGTCATACTCGAAAAGCTTAACTTTAGTAGAAACCGTCCATAATAAAGTTACGTAAACCCGAAAACATAGCATAAAAGGGGTTTTACGCATAAGTTTCACTTGCCGAAAAACATACATAGTAACTTATTCACGTAAGTGATGAGACTAGACTTTTAGAGGTACTTTGTTACTGCCATCCCGAGTCGGCCAAACTCGAGCAACAACATATGCCTATCTGGACAGACATCATACTATGCTGAGACGTAATTTTCATACTTAGACTTCAGGCGGAAATCAAACCACCATCCCTGAATCTATCATAACGTAACATATGTGATACCAGGCGGGAACTAAGCCACAATCCCTGGGTCTCAGACTTAAGCTTAAAGTTTCTAGAGTAGCTCGTCCACGTATACATAGACATAAACATAATCATTCGTACACAAAGATACTTATACTTATTCATATATATATATGTCTTAGGATGACATAAACATAATCATTCGTACACATACATACTTATACTTATACTTATTAACTTGTATTAACGTGTAATCTAAATTTGTAAAATACATTTACGAATTCGTAAAGCGACTTTGTTTCTAACTTAAAGCTTCGTAAAAATGTAATTAGTTTGCTAAATCGTAAAACGCTTTCGTTTTCACCTTAAAAGCTTCTTAATAACGTAATACGTTTGGTTACGTTATTAGTTTGTAAAACGTCTTTGTTTTAAACTTGCAAGCTTCTTGGAAACAAAATAAGATTTGTCAGTACGTAAATCGGCTTCATAAATAACTTAAAGACTTCTTATAACGTAAATTGCTGACTAAATCGTAAAACAACATAGTTTTTAACTTAAATGCTTCGTGTAATTGTAAAACGACCACTAGTCTCATAAAATGACTTCATTTTTGACTGAAAAGCTTTGTATAAACGTAATACATTTACTAACTTGTACAACGACTTCACTTTAAACTTAAAAGTTTCTTATAAACGTAACACGTTTACTAAATCGGGAAACGACTTAGTTTCCAACGTAAATGCTTCGTATAAATGTATTAAGTTTGTTAAATCGTAAAAAGATTTTATTTCTAACTTAAAAGCTTCGTATAAATTTACTAAATCGTAAAACAACTTCGTGTATAACTTAGAAAGGTTCTCTTAAACATAATACGTCTATTAATTTGTAAAACAACTTCATTTCTAACTTAAAAGCTTCTTAAGGACGTAAAACGATCGCTAGTTCGTAAAACGATTCCATTTTAGCTTAAAGGCTTCTTGATAACATAATACATTTACTAATTCGAGGAACAACTTCGATTTTAACTAAAAGCTTATTATAAACATAATGAGCTTGGAAAATCGTAAATCGAAACCCATTTGAAACTTAGATACTTAGTTAGCAATAAATGCAAGCTAGATTCGTTTCAAAATTCCATTTTAACTCAAGATGGGTGTGAGGATAAATTAAAGGCTGAAAATGTTCCTAAACTTGCTACCATTCCAAAACATCATCACTTGGCTCGTTTACGAGGCAAACATCTTTTCATGAACGTTCTATGTAAATGCTTCTTGAAACGTAACAGTTTTACCAGCACTTGACTTGAAATTTCATAAAGGCTCAAAAATCTATCTTGAGGCCAACTTATGAAGTAGTAGGTTTTTCAAACGCAATAACCCTAGACTAGGTAACCCAAGTCTGTTCGAATGACATAGTGAGTATTTGCAAACTTCTTAAAACTAGGCTTGAATATACACCAAAACAATAAAGACCTCTTTTAGTTTTAAACCACCCTCTTGTATCCCAAACGATCTTCAATGCTAACTGGTTGGATATGAAAATCGAAAGCAACTTGATAGAGTTATATGCAGTTCTGACCTAACAAAAGCTTAGTTCATTTGTTTGTCCACACATACAATCGAATTCATTCAACAACTTCGAATTAGCATCTCAAGCATAAATCACCTAAGTTGATTCGAATCGAAGCTAAACATATATAACTCACTTCGAATTGACATCTCAAGCATAAATCACCTAAATTGATTCGAATCGAAGCTAAACATATATAACTCATTTCGAATTGACATCTCAAGCATAAATCACCTAAATTGATTCAAATCGAAGCTAAACATATATAACTCACTTCGAATTGATATCTCAAGCATAGTTTATAATGATTATGCATAAATACTTATAACTACCAATCCAATTAACTGATTCATATAATTATTATTCGAAATCCTTAAAATAGGAGGGATTAAAGGTTTACCCACATCGAATCCAAGCTATATGCGTGCAAATTGGCTAGTATTGAAGCTAAATTCGAACTCCACACACCCAGAAATCCGGCTGCCTTTGCGTGAGGTTCGAACACCACCAAACCCAAAACCCTAACTCAAGTTTTCTGAAAAATTAAACGCAATTAGGAAGAATCTAGGTCAAGAATGCAATTTATAGATGAAGGAGGAGTTCGAAGTCACCCTGCATGCACCGAGGTTACCGGGCATTGGTTCTGCTCCGGTCGAAATCAGCCCAATCGTGGCTGATTTTCGGCTAGTGGCACCGTGGTGTGACGGCCGACGGCTAGGGTGGGTCGACTGGGGCTCAAGGTCAACGGCTGGCTTTGGCGTGCGTGGTGGAGAAGCGAAGAAGAAGAGGATGAACAATGGAGATGGGAAGAAGAAGAAGAAAGAAAGAGGAGAGAGAATGTCGGGGGGGTGGGTGTCGTGGGCAGGGAGAGGAAGAAGAAGTCTCACGCGCTAAATGACCAATTTGCCCCTCCCTACTCTCTTTCGTTTATTTGACCCAAGGTAGTTCATATTTAACACCGCTAGTCTAATTCGTAAACCGAATTCTAAGCCCAAATTGATAATACAATCGTTCATCAACTATTCATTCCCAAATATATCTAGGTTCGATTTAATATCATCGAACTACTTCTAAGGTTGACGTCCTAATCGTATTTGGGTTGCTAATCGATTTAGTACTCGTTAATAATCGTTACTAACGCTTATTAAAAATCATCGAAAGATTTTCAAGACTAATAATAATATTAATAGTAATAAGAAAAGCAATGACAATAATATCTTTTTTTTTAATAAAATTAACGCTCACACAGGTACTTAGAAAATAATTTTAGCTCATATCGCTAATAAAATACGGTTTTCAAAAAGCAAAAAGGCATTACGAACAACTTAACAGAATATGAAGTACCGGGGTATTACAGCCCTAAAGGCTCTAATACCATGATAAATTCAGATTTTGTATTTGTTGAATTTGTGGGAAGCCTAGCTTAATCCCCTTCTTGTTCTCCCTCACTGAATGAGTGTGCCTCAAATATATACACGCATGGTGATGATTTTCGGCTAGCTCTAGCTTGGCACACAATCTACCAAGTCTTCTAAGTCTATCACATAAAGGACTGCTAAGTCTACTCCATATAGGATAGTTAACATTATGATAAATCTTATCCTAATAAAATAACATCATGATAAAATCTATCCTAATACATCTGCTAGACAATTGCCCATGGCTCTTACAAGTCTGCTATCATTTGGCGGAACACGCAATGACTCGTTAGCGTTACTACCATTATTTTTGGGGTCAAAGTTAGTAAAGAGAGATACTCATCCGTTTTTTTTATTTTACAAATCCACGCAAATTATTCTTCTAATATTTTTTAAAAGTTTTTATTGGGTAGATTTTGACATTTGTTGTTCTCTTATTTGTAAAAATATGTTGGTGTCACACATAGAACACTCCAAAAATATGCTTTTACATATAGGTTGGAAATATAGAAGTCCCAAAAAGAAAAAAGGAAATAATATTGTCGTCACTAAATAGTTTTGTATCACTTGTTTTTTGGATAGAGGTTTCATATCACAATTATCACATTTATATTTTTGTATTTCTTTTATCTTAGCTAAATACAAGTTTTAATTTCTAGAATATATATTGCTACTTTTCAATTGGAACAGTTTTGGGTATCAAAGATATTAAATAATCAATTTACTTTTTTTAGTTTTAAAAACTTGTGCAAGTTGAAACTAAGATAATCTAAGGCCATCTTATTTTTGTGGGTATATTGCAGGTGTGGAATAGGTGGGAGTGAGAAGAAGTGAGAAGAAATGAGTGGGAGTGTGTAGTAGTGGAAAGAAGTGGGTGGGAGTAGGTAAAAGCGGACAGGAGTAATTAATAATAAAAATAATAATGAGCCATTAATAATAACTCATATTAATATTAATATTAATACTAATAATTCACAATAATAATTATAATAATAAATTTTATTAATGTCAATAATAATCATAATAATTATTAATATTGATGATAATAATTATTATTAATAATATCAATATTAATAGAAATAATTTTGATTAATTATTAATATTAATAATAATTGTTACCATGATATTAAAAATAATTATTACCAGTCTTATTATGAATTAGTAGTAATGATTATAATAATAAAAATTATAAATTAATAATAAAAATAATTATTAGTCATTAATAATAATTATTATTATTAATTGCAATAATAATTATGATTAATAATAACATTCATACTAATTGTTAATATTAATAATAATAATCATTAATATGAAAATTAATATTAATATAAATAATAATTATTATTAATAAATATTAGTAATATTCACAATAATAATTAATAGTATTATCAATAATAATAATCATAATAATTATTCATACTAATAATAATTATCAACATTAATATTAATATTAATTATTACAATTGATTAGTTATATTAATGAATAATACAAATAGGAAAATTCAACAATTACCAATATTATTAATAATTAGCAATAATAAAAATAATAATTAAAAATATTAAAAATAATAATAAAAATATTTTTCAATGTTATTCATAATCATTATTAATATTAATCATTATTATTTTAAAATTAATTAAATAATAAAAAATTATTATTATTTTTAATATTAAAAATAGTAATTATTAAAGTTATTATTACTTGATAATAGTTATCCAATAAGAATAATTAATAATTAATAATAATTATCATCAAAATTATTATTAATTAATATTAATTAATATTATAAATTTAATAATTAATCGTTACTAATAATAATTAACAAGTACAATGACAATAATTATTCCAATTATTAATAATAACCATAATAACTCTTTAATATTAATTTAAAAGTGATATTAATACTAATAATAATAATTATTATTACCAATATTAATAATCAAACTATCATTATGATTATAATTACTGTAATAGTAATTATAATTATTAAAGAATTTTTTCAATATTTTCAATACTATTTGATACTAATATTAATAATACTTATTATTATTGTTGTTGATAATAAAAATAATCATTAATATTAATATTAGTAATAATTATGATTGATATTATTATCAATTAATAATAATTATCAATAATAAATAATAATAATTTTTATAATAATTGAAAAAGTATGGTTTAGTAATAAAAATAATAATAAATCATAAAAAAATTATTAATGTTAATAATAATTAACCATATTAACTATAACATCATTTCTTAGTATTAACAGTAATGACACAATAACTATTAAAATTAATAATAATTATTAATATTAATATTATTAATCAATCATAACTAATAATAATGACAGTTACTATTATTATAATTATTATTAATAATAAAAATTTGTAATAATTACAATAGTATTCACTATTTATATTAATAATTGTTATTATTACTGCAAATAATAATTATGATTAATAATAATTTTAATAATAACAAATATTAGTAAATAGTAATAATAAACATTAATAAAAATGATAATTAATAATTTTAAGAATAATAATAATTGTTAATAGTATTAATAATAATTAATAAAAACAATCATTAATATTAATAGCTATTATTTAATTTTAATTAATAGCAAAAATAATTAATTATAATAATAATCATCAATCATAATAATTAATTAATGATAATGATTAATTAATAATAAAGATAGTAATTAGTCTTAATAAAAAGAATTGATATTAATAATGATAATAATTACAACAACAACAACAAACTCCCAGTGTGGGTTCCGCTTTCGCGGGGTCTGGGGAGATCTAGTTGTAGGCAACCTTACCTTTACCGGTATTCCTAACCATAGAGAGGTTGGTTCCATAAGACCCACAAAACAGTTTTGTGAAAAAGATTTATAGAGAAAACGGTTGCAAAAGCCATTTACCGAGTGAGAGAAAGAGGAAGAGAAAAGGTTCCGGATATCAAATAAAAAGGGAGCAGAGACATACCTCAACAAACCAGCGGCGCTTGGTGCCGCCATATCCCAGAAAAGCACGACCTGCAGGCAAGCAAACCAAAAACCCTACCCGCCCCACACCGCCTAAGCTACTGCCCCCTACGGAGTCGGTCTCCTACAATCAGAGACCTTAATCCTGTCCCGCCACAACCTCCTATCCTGAGCCATGTCCTCCGCCGGACCGACAACTCTTAGGTCCTCTCTAACCACTCCTTCTAGGCTCTTCTTCGGTCTACCCCTCCATCTCTTACCACCGGGGGGGTTGATCCTCTCACACCTTCGCACTGGGGCAGCCACACTTCTCCTCTTCATGTGGCCAAACCATCTGAGCCTCGATTCCCTCATCTTCTCCTCTATGAGGGGCACTTCAGCTAAGCTCTTGATTATTCCATTCCTAATTTTGTCCAATCTCGTAAAACCATACATCCACCTGACCATTCTCATCTCAGCTACCATCAACCTTCGAACCTGCGCCTTTTTTGGAGCCCAACACTCCGATCCATAGAGAACAGCCGGTCTAACTATCATCTACTAGACTTTGCCTTTCAAACCCATTGACACTCTCTTGTCACACAGCACCCCTGACACTGACTTCCATTTTTGCCAGCCCACTCTAATCCGCTGGCTAATATCCTCGTCAATGTTTTTTGCTGGATGATCGAGCCCAGATACTTAAATTTAGCGACCTTTGGTATTGTCCTCCCATCCAGTACGATTTCTCCCCCCTCTTCTATCCTTCCGCTGAAACAACAGTGGAGGTATTCCATTTTCGATCTACTCAACTGAATGCCCGTAGCCTCCAGCGTATGCCCCCAACTCTCCAACCTGTCATTCACCCCCTGCTTGGTCACATCGATAAGAACGATGTCATCTACAAATAACATGCACCAAGGCACCTCGTCCTGGATTCCTCTAGTGAGTTCGTCCAGAACTAATGTGAAAAGAAACAAGCTTAAGGTGGAGCCCTGATGCAGGCCCAAACTAACAGCAAAGTTATCGGAGACCCCTCCCGGAGTCCTAACACTCATCCGCCCTCCCTTGTACATATCCTTGATTACACGAATGTACGCGGGCGATACCCTTTTCTCTTTCAAACACCTCCACAATACCTCCCTTGGGACTCTATCATATGCTTTCTCCAGGTCGATAAACACCATATGGAGATCCACCTTTCTGTCCCTAAACAAGCCCATGAGCCTTTTGAGGGGGTAGATCGCCTCAATGGTTGTCCTGCCTGGCATGAAACCAAATTGGTTCTCTGAAATCTGTACTTCCTCTCGCAGCCTTCTCTCAATCACCCTCTCCCACAGCTTCATAGTGTGACTAAGCAGCTTGATGCCCCTAAAGTTATTACAGTTGTGGATATCCCCTTTGTTTTTGTACAGTGGGATGACTATGCTGGCCGTCCACTCTCTGGACATCTTAGCGGTATGAAAATAACATTAAAAAGCTTCGTGAGCCACTCTAGACCCACTTCCCTTATACACTTCTAAACTTCCACTGGTATCTGGTCCAGGCCCAATGCCTTCCCATTCGCCATCTTCTTCAAGGCCTCCCTAATCTCCTCCTTTGTTATCATGTCGTCCGTACGCTGATCGCTACACTCTTCGCCCCTACTACAGTCGTCTCGCCCCCCTTCCCAATTGAAGAGTTTAGTAAAGAACCTTCGCCTTCTTTCCTTAATTTCAACATCCTCAATCAACACCTTACCCTCTTTGTCCTTGATACACCTTACCACTCCCAAATCCCTAGTCTTCCTTTCCCTCGTCCTAGCCAGTTTAAAAACCTCCTTCTCCCCTTCCTTCGTCCCCAATCTAAGATACAATCTATCAAACACCTGGCTCTTTGCTACTGTCACCACCCTTCTGGCTACCTTCTTGGCCGCCTTGTATCCAATCTACTTAAGCTCCCTCTCGCCCTCCGAACTGCTGCTCATGAACTCCGCGTAAGCCTCTTTTATTGCCTTGACTTTCTCCTTTACCTCTTCATTTCACCACCAAACGCCCTCCATCCTGTTGCCGCCGCCCCTGGAATGGCCTAGGATTTGTTTAGCCGACCTTCGGATGCAATCCGAACAGCATCTCACATCGAGTCGGCGTCTTCTGCCCTCCTCCAAGCTCTCTCCTCAGCTATTCTTTTTGCTATTAACCCCGCCTTTTCTTTTGTGAGGGTCCACCACTTAATTCTGGGTTCTCCGGCTCTCCTTTTCGACCTCTTAGGATACTTGAACTCTGCATCTAAAACCAGCAACCTGTGTTGAATTCCCAGCAACTCGCTGGGAATCACTTTGCAGTTCTTGCACGATCTCCAATTTTCCTTCCTCGTTAGGAAGTAGTCAATCTGGGTCTTACAAGAACTGCTCTTGAAGGTCACTAGGTGATCATCCTTCTTCTTGAAGAAGAAGTTGGCCACCAACAAATCAAAGGCCACCGCAAAGTCCAGTACTGAGACCCCGCCCGCATTTCTCTCTACGAAACCAAAGCCCCCGTGGGTCCCATCATATCCCGCTGCCTCCACGCCGATATGGCCATTAAAGTCTCCTCCTATGAACAGTTTCTCGCTCTGAGGTACCTCCTGGGTGACCTCATCTAGGTCCGCCCAGAAGAGATTTTTAGTTTCCTCCGGCAAGCCTACATGGGGCGCATACACGCTCACCACGTTCACGAAAACTGAACCCACCAAAACCTTAATGGCTATAATTCGGTAGCTCTTATGCCTCACGTCGACCACCTGGTCCGCCAAATCCTTCACAACTAGGATGCCTACTCCATTGTTCGCCTTGGATAACCCCGAGTACCAAAAATTGTATCCATCAATCTCTCTAGCTTTCGCCCCAACCCACTTTTTCTTCTGGACACACGCTATACTAATGTTACGCCTATGCAGAGACTTAACTAATTCTATCGACTTACCCGTGAGGGACCCAATATTCCAGGGCGCTAGGCGTACCTTCTATAGCCCTAAACCCCTCCTAACCCCAAAGCTCCCCGAAGGACAGACTGAAACAGTTACATGGCTCGTCACAGACGCAGACGCCTACAAACTAAGAGACACTAGAAAAAGCCACAACCAAACCACAGACAACTAGCTACACTAAGGACTAAAAACTAAAAACTAAAACTGACTACAACTACAAAACTATAACAAAACTTTAACAAGACTAAAACAGACTACAACCAGCCAACGACAACTACAACTATAACAAAAAGCTATAGCAGATTTTCACCAACTACAGACCAGCTATTAACACTACAAACTTAAACAGAAAACTTTAGCACTTTAACAGAAACTTTAACACACTTTAACAAACTACAACCAGCAAAAGAGTCAACAAGCCAATGTGCCCAGAAAGCCACACGACAGCCAATAGATGCACCAAGAAGTAAACAAACACAGGACTGCGCCCTAAGAACCAGAGTAACCAGACAACCCACAAACCCGGTGAACCAAACACTAACCAACCCGGGCCGAAAATCGACAAGCAAAAGCACCGAGAAACCATATGCAAAAGCACCAAGAAACAAGCAACAAGCAACAGGGCAATAAATTTAAAAGGCAGGAACTAATGAAGCAGGAGAATTCTACTTAGAAAAAATTCTCCCAGAAACAACAAATAACGGGCTCGAATGCAGCAAGGGTACCAAACTGGGACCAAATTACCCAAATTTCCTCCAGAAAAATTGGGGTAAAGGAGGAACTAATACAGCACACAGCAAACTTGAACCAAATTAACAACACAAGTAGGCCACCAATTTCAAAGCCTTCCAACTGCTAATGGCAAAGCAAAAGGGAGACAGAAAAAAGATTTCACCAAACACAGAATACTAAAGGCAAAGCAAATTAACAACACAAGTAGGCCTCAATTTCGGTACAAATTCACCAAACCCAACATACTAGTGGCAGAGTAAAGTGGAGACAGAAAAAAGATTTCAGGCACTAAATTTCGCACAAGCCCAGACTTAACAAAGCCAGAATTGAGCAAAGCACAACAAACCGGACTGGGACGAAGGGGAGGGGGGCTCATGGGGAGGAGGACTGCAACACGAGGGGTCGGGGAGGGCTTAGGGGGATGAGACTCACCACTGAGCAAAACAGGGCAAAAATCCCACCGACATAGCCCAAATACTAGACCAAATCAAGGAGGTTAGGCAGCAAATTTGCCAAGTTAAGGGAACAGCAAAATCAAGGAGGAAGAAGGGATGCCTCATGGACCTGGAATTTCTCGATGCCGAGCCTCACCGCCGGTACTCACCTGAGAGGGAGCCGAGACAGAGCAACACTGGAATGAGCCAATAACAGAGCTATCGCTGACCCCCAAAACTGAGCCTTCAGACACTGCCGTGAGACTAGGGCGAACGTCGATGGTCTCCCTTGCCGACTACTGTCTCCGTGCAGGCTGTCGGCACCGATTGTGGCTGTTTCTGAGGCCACCCAATCGACCGTTCTGTGACTTGTGCAGAGAGGGCAGCTAGAGATTAATGATAATAATTAACAATAATAATTTTAATGATGGTGGTTATTGATTTTAATAATAAAAATTATAATAAAATAGGTAAAAGTAAATAGGAGACGGACGGAGTGAAATTTATCTTAAGAGGTGAGAAGAAGTAAAAAGGGTCAAAGAAGTCGAAGAAAGTGGAAATGGGTGAAAAAAAGTGGGTGCGTTAATTTACCCAAATCATCTTTGCATCCGGTGATTGTTCCAGAGCTTCGTCACTGGACAAATCACAATAACAGTATGATGGTCCACAATAACAGTATGATGGTAACGACCTTATCCAGTAGATCGTGGCAAAACTCAACTCATACACTTGCCGATTCACCATTGCTTCCTTCTCCAATCACAAATTATTCTTTGTTGCTTCGCCAATGGCTTCAAATAATCATCCTCTGTCCTCCTCCCTAACTTCTTTCCTTCAGCTCCCATGGCGTCGTCTACTCTCTGTCCTCTCTCTCCATCTCAGGTACTTAATTCCCCGAACCCAACTTCAATTTCACTTCTCGAACTGTTTTCCTTCTAATTCTGTAATTTGTCTGTGTGTTTATGGCCAGCTATGCTCGCGTAAAAGCGGAATTTTCGCAAAGGCAGTGTGTGCATTGAATCCGAACAGGGTGAATGTGGTAGTCAGAAAGGAGAGAGGAGGAGCAGGACGGGGGATGAGGGTGATCAGGTGTCAGGCCGTCAGCGTCCCTGCCAATGACAGAGTGCCGGACATGGGGAAGAGAAAGCTCATGAACCTTATACTCTTGGGTGCTGTTTCTCTTCCCACTGGCTTCATGTTGGTTCCTTATTTGGCATTCTTTGTTCCCCCTGGGTAAGCTTAAGTTGTCACTGTCTTCTACTTATTTTGACTACGACATATATTATGATTTGTTTGCGTTCTGAAAGACGTGAACTGAAAAATTGTGCCACATACTTCTGGGCTTTTACCTACTTATAGGCTCAAAGAATGATTTGTTAAGACTTGTGTAAGTTATAGCATATTTACTTGTGAGACAAAACCCGTCTTGATTAATCAATATTCTCGTCGTGGGAATGCCTCAAGTTCCATTTTGATTTTTGATGAAGTTGTCATGACTCATGAGCCCTTACCCCTAATGCATTCAACAAAATGATTAAATGCAACTTTTGAAACTAATGAATGGAATCTCATTAGCTATCTGTAGTTGTCCAATTCATAGGAGAAGGCCATTCTAGGTGTTGTGGATGTCACCAATCCTGCATTTGTCTTGATACTTGAGAACGAAAGTAATGCTTTAAGTTTGCAACTTCTATGTGAACAATCAACTAGGATAATCTTCCATTACCATTTTTGGAATCTATCCCTGTTTTGAGCATCTGCTTCATAAACTGAGACTGACGAATATATGAGGAGCTCAGTTACTGTGGGCATTTGATTGAGTTCTTATTAATGGTAGTGTGTGATGCTCATTGAAATGCATAGATCAGCGCAAATTTTGTTGACGGCTGTGTTGTCGTGAATGATCAACAGTGGAGGGAATGCAGCTGGTGGTACTGTTGCTAAGGATGCCCTTGGAAATGATATCATTGTGTCAGAATGGCTTAAGAAACATGGATCAGGAGACCGGACCCTAACTCAAGGATTGAAGGTATCTTTGACCTGCTCCATCTAGACGTACACATCTGTTAATAGAAATAAATGCAAAAATGAGCATATCTGACAAATTTTGTGGTTGATGTCAAATTGAAGGCCTGGACAAAATCCAGATATTACGAGCAGGAATTCTTCTATGCAGAACTACAATTAGAAGTGTCATATGTTCTACTGAGCTTAATAGTCCTAGTGAAGTCATCATTGAATGTGCAAATAAGATTTTTGCTATGAAGCAGAGGGAAATCATTACACTACAGATTTTGACATTTAAGACCATAACCAGTATAGAAATTGACATCTTCCTGTTGGAATGTCAGGGAGATCCTACATACTTGATTGTAGAGAACGACAGAACTCTTGCAACGTATGGAATAAATGCTGTGTGCACACATCTTGGGTGTGTAGTGCCATGGAACAAGGCTGAGAACAAGTTCATTTGCCCTTGTCATGGATCCCAATACAATAGCCAAGGAAAAGTTGTAAGGGGGCCTGCGCCACTGGTAAGTGAATACCATTGCTATTTGCATGGTTCCTTTTTGCTAAACAATCTTGTTAGGACAAATGTTTGGATCACATCAATAGCAAATTTCCAAGGGCAATGGAACTTATTTCATCGAGAAATAGAAGAGAGGATCTTAATGAATCTTAAGTTCTTGTCAATGTGCGCTCGAATCAGTTGCTGGTCTTAAATTTTACAAGTGGTACATTTGTGGACTGCAATGTTATATTCCCCCCATTCACCTGATGAGATTTTAGTGTACTAGTAATCTCAACACTGGTGATGAAATAATTTTACCATAAATGCTAGACAATTTACTTAAAAGAATCCTCAATCCTTGGATGAGCACTGCACGGTACTCTCTGATTCCCCAAGTACAGTGAATCCTATGCTGATCCTTAACATACATGATAGATTTATAAGTTTTATAAACACTTTTCTCCGGCTCCCATTTAACTGCTTATGCCTGTTGTGATCTGACAGTCCTTGGCATTGGTTCATTGCGATATTGATGATGAGAAGGTGATATTTGTTCCATGGACAGAAACGGATTTCAGAACTGGGGAAGCCCCATGGTGGGTTTAAACCCACTTTTGGATATGTTTATCTTTGATCTCAATTGCTTAGACTTACTGTTAAGTGGATTACTTTGTCCTGCATCACTGGAAATACATAGATCTGTAAAATAAAATGCCTAAAGATGCAGGAACAGTATTTAGTAAGTTTTAACACATCAAATAGTGTTCTTTGTTCAATATAGTTATTTTGCTTGGCATAGTGCCGAGGTGTGCTTCATATGATCATGATTGTAATCTCCTGTAGTTATGGAAATCCATTTCCTCCTTTTTTTTTTTAAATGTATTCTACTCAACTTTGTGCATCTGAACCAAAATAAGGGGGGCGGCGGAGGTCAGGATACATGCACGAGATGACAGGATAGAAACCACGAGTGTGAGGATTTGTTGGAACAAATCAATGAGATGCCAATCGTCACAAGACCATAAGAGCCCAAAAACAAAAAAGCAAAAAGATGTGAAAGATATGTATTGACATGTGGATGCTTATAAAAGATACAGGAATGGAAAAGCAATGTATGGGACTGTCTGTCTCATTGGGTCAGCCGGAGGCAGGAGTGACTAGGTTAGGGGTAGGCCGGTGCTTGCTCCTTAAAGAGTTCCAAGAAAGATGATCTTGAGGGGTTCGAGAAACTACTTTGCATTTCTCATTTGATTCTGCATTCTTGATGTTTGAAGACATCGAACTCATTGTCTTAGCTTAGGCCTCAGAGGCTCAGAGGATGACGTTGCGGTTGAATTATCGGAGTTTTCGTTGTTTCCTTGGACCAGGTTTAAGGTGGGCTCCAAGGTCAGGATCCTTATGTGTCCAAGCTATGTGGTGGGGTTATTGGGCATCCTAGGTTTTCACAGAATTACTCTGGGAAAGTGAACGAATTCATGTGGGAACTTTGTAAGACTTCATATTTTGTAGAGTTTATGCTAGGGCTGCCAAATAAATCAGATCGGACCGAGTTTGAATTCATGTCAAATTTAAACAGGCTAAGAAATCCTCAATATAAACATAACTTGTTTGTTAAACGGGTTGAAAATATTGACCTGTCTGTTTATTTTTAAAACGGGTTGACATGAAAATTAGTCATTAACCTGTTAAATATAAACGAATCAGGTCCAAGTTATTTGGTGTCCCTTTGCCAGCTTAACATTTAAACCAAAGTATGATTGTTGAGCACTATAAATTAATCTTTTGAGCTCAATATATCATTATAATGCAACAATTGTTCATGATTCAAAGAACCACAACCCCAAACCAAAGTTAAGCTTGATTAAAACCCATGTGTCACAAAGCCCTTGAAAAAAATACATAGCAATGCATACATGTGTCAATCTATAATTAAACAGGTTGAAAATCTTTACCCAAATCTACTTAATTTCGTATTCTGTTCAGGTCGGTAATCGTGTTGAGTTAACTTCTGATAGCCTTGGTTTGTGTGTGCACTTCATAGTTAAATCTTTTTGTTGGTCGATATTAATGAGTTTTGAAGAAGTGATTAAACTATACAATTTCCAGATCAGTACGTTAAAATATCCTTTTTTTTTCCCCGCTAAAAGGAAGATTTGTCCCACTTAAATGCAAGCACCAAACTAGGGGTATAAAACCGGTTAACCAGGTCTTCGGTGAACCGAAAATCGGTTAACTAGTTTTCGGTTCAAGAAAATTCCAAACCGAAAATTTCGGTTAACCAAAAAATCGGTTAATCGAAAATTTCGATTCGTTCAAAACTCGAACTGTAACCAGACAAAAAAAGTCGATTAACCGATTTTTCGATTTAGTTACTAGTTAACTGTTCACAAATAAATAAAAAAGTATATTTTCTTACCTATATTTTTCATTTTTTATGTTTAATTTTTTTGTAAAAATTAAATTTCGGTTACCATTCATAAATAATAAAAAAGTGCACTTTCTAACCTAAATTTTTCATTTTTTATTTATAATTTTTTGGAACAGGATTAATTTAGGTTCAGTTAACTAAAATCTCAAACCGTTTGAACCGTAATCGAACCAAAAATCAAAATCTTTTTTCGGTTCGGTTAAACTGAACTGATTTTTTTTGAAAAATTTGTTATGCTAATTGATTTTTCAATTTGATTTTTCGGTTTGGTTTTTAGTTTTGGGTTTTTTTTTTTCCCGACAGCAAACCACACAAAATGGCTAGTGCACTTCATATTTAAACCGTTATTAGCACAGTTCATAAGCAGATGACTTAAATGCGAAAGGGGTCTTTTGTTCTTATCTAGCTCTTGCAGGCCTATCTTGATGCAACATCTCAGTACGTGAAATATAGGTCATCTCTTGTAATAAGTGAGAGTAATTCGTGATTGGAAGTATGCAGTGTATATTATCCTTGAAGTGCTATCGTCTCCTAGTATATATGAATATTTCATACTCTTTTACGGCTTGTTCTATATGTATACGTCTGAAGTATTATGCCATACTTGCTACTTCATAATGTTTTATTATTCGACTGAAATGATAACAAATGTTCAATGTACAATTAGTGTTACAGTCAGATGTCGAACCTAGGGTGTCAACAATAAACGTACACATATAAAATTAAATCTTTGATATAAAAATGAAATGCATAACTAATACATTTTAAAAAGTTATCAATGAGATCTTACATTTAGAAAAAAACTTATGCTGCATCGTGTTTAATGCCATATTGTAACCAATTAGGATACACATCAAAATATGATTAACTGATGCGCTGCATATGTTTGGACACTTCAATTTGGGAAAATGCATGATCTCAAGATTCATAATGGTCCTGTTCTAGGGCTTCGTAATGGTCGTGATACCCCCAACAAGTCAAGAGTAGCTAACCAACCAAAATTTTCGTACTAGTAAAAATCTACAAATTACCCCTAGTCTTTAACCAAGAACACTAGTTTCTTAATTCATAAGAGTAAATCACTATATCGATCAATTATTTAATGCAAAATTTGCTAAAATCAGTAAATTGAGCATAATAATTTACAATAGAACATAATGACAGATAAAAACTAGGAATTTACCTCAAATTTGGCTTTAACTTTAGGGTTCATGTTTAGAATGCTTTGGAAATTATGGCAGAAAAAAGAACTAGGAGGTCAAAAACAAAATTTTAAAGAAAAGGAGGGGGGGGGGGGGGCATAGCCTCAGAGGTGCTCAGTCCAATCAGCTACCGAGCAATTTATGATGAAATTGCTAATTAATTTGTACATAGAATTTTTCTTTCTCCCCAGAATTTTCAATATGCAATTTTTTCCCCCCCAAAAATCCCCAGTGACACCCCTTGAACCTATGTGGCTCCGTGAGTGTTCAATGTACAATCATGCTTGAAGCACTTGTCTCCTAAGATCTATGAATATTTTTCATACCATTTTCCACTTGCCCTATACATACAACCAGGATTTATGAATATTTCATACATTTTTTAGCTTGTTGTATATATGCAACGATAAAAAAGTATTTAGTTCATTATTTAGTACTCTACGGTAATTTAACAAGGTAAACTCAATTGCTTGGTACATATATGTTGACCAATAGTAATGGTCATCCTAATCGCACCATAGTCACACCATTATCACCACATTGATTTGGCAATCATAAAATAATTAACTGAGTATTAATCAGCCAATTCAATTCCTTAATTCAATTTTCAGTTTTGTGCCACCATAAAACGGGTTCAGATCGTGGGATGAAAGACACAATATAGAGCAAGCACTCCCTAGATCATATCTACTCTCTGCCCTCTTCCTCACACTCATCTAGTCATCTATGAGATTTGGGTTTGGGGTCTAAACCTTTCTAGCGACTCTAGCAGCCACCTATTCGTGAGTAGCAGAAAATAAACAGATCCATACTGACTTTTGCGTCGAGGCGAGTCCCCACTATCATACAGTGGTGCTGGAGCTCATTCCATTTGTTGCTAGCCCTGAAACACTTATGCGACTATGGTTCTCGGCTTTGATTACGGTTTTGGCTATTCCGAGAGTCTATTATGCGTATAAACAGAACATCAAACCTTGCATATATGCCAAGGACATCATTTGTAACATATATATATATATATATATATATATATATATATATATATATATATATATATATATATATACACACACACACACACACACACACACACACACACACGTATACATATACATATATATACATATATACATGTACATACACACACACACACACACACACATATATATATATATGTATCTGCATGTACATATATATATATATATATACATATATAAATATATACATATATAT
>JACYFF010031955.1:49415248-49450293 GCA_017589665.1 Selenicereus undatus | reverse complement strand
TATATATATATGTTTTTTGCAACCAATTTTACCCTATGGGATGCTGAAATGGATGAGTCAATCTAGACTCCCAATGTTAAAATAACCGATATTATATTTGCAAATTTTTGGCGTTAAATTGAGACCACCCCTTGACCCTAACAACTCATGTGTAGATTAGAGACTCTCAACCATACCCTCCCCAACTCATATTTTGTCACACCAGTAACCAACGACCCTAGAGCATTAGCCACCTGTCGGACCCAAAAAAAAAAGGGAAAAAGAGATACCTAAAGCCTATCAGATCCACTAGGAAGGGTGGCGCCTGTGTGTCATGCGCTGCCGAAGAAGATCAATGTGGTTGTTTTCTTTCTCCAAATGGCCCTCAAACTCGCTGATCTATGCTTTCTTTGCACAAAACCTTGATCCGCACGTGCCATTCATGAGCCGCCACTATAAGTGACGTGTTGCACGAGTGAACGGTGTCAGTCGACTCTTCGGCGGCCGATCTACCCATTTGCGTGGTTATTTTATTTGATTGGTTGGTAGTAGAAGGCGTCAGCTTTGTTTTAGGCGACGGTTTGAGTGGCGGGGTCATCATTTGGGAATTTTGTTTAAGTGGCGGAGCCCCCTACTTATAAACGCCTCTCGCTGGTGGCCGTCATGGGTGCCTAGGAGCACAGAAAAGGACGAGGCTAGGGGTAGAGAAAGGATGGCTGCAGTTGGGGTCAGAGAGGCCTCGGGTATAGACTGAGATTGAGACCGAGAGGTCTTGAAAAGTGAAAGGCTTCAAATAATTGTAAAGAGAGAAAGAGTCTCGTGGTTTAAATTAAAGGGGAGTTCGAGAGACATTAATGGCATGTTTGGTTCTATGTAATCGAAGTGGTAATGCAATCAAAATGGTAATGGTGATTCCATTACCATGTTTGGTTACCATTAAGGAATGTAATTAAGATTGCATTGTAATTACATTTACCTCAATTTATGCAATTACAATTACTTGGCTTTTCCTAAACAATTTTGATTGCATACCTTTGAATCAAAATCTATCAAAATATAAGCTATTATATTTAGGAACTTTCTCTCTCTTATCTCCATTGTCTCTCCTCTACTTCTCCTCTCTTATTAATTTGACACCATTTTTTTTAAAAGATTTGGAGCCCCACTCACCCCTCTCTCTCTCCTTTCTATATTAGATAAAGTGTAACCTAGACCATGGTCGTATTATTGTAACTATATTTTTGTACGTTCTAGACTTCATCTCTCTCTCTCTCTCTCTCTCTCTCTCTCTCTCACGTCGTCATCATCATCATCATCATCATCATCATCATCTTCTTTCTACTTGGTAAACTTGAACAATATTATATTATTGTAATCTATAGGAAATAGAGTGATGTAAGTCTCATACGAAACATCGTAATCATGATGATAAGATAGTTGATGATATTTATCAACGAAGCTACAAATAATTAAAATAGGTAAAAATAAAATGCGAATTGAATTGCAAGTATTTCACGTCACGTGTAAAATTAAGTATTATTTGTAGATGAATTCATTCCATTACACTTGTAAAAATTTTGTAACCAAACATTGTAATGCAATTATTATCCCATTCCATTACACTAACAATTGCATTACATGGTTGATTCCATTGCATAGTGATTGCATTGCTTTTAACCAAACGCTACATAAAAGAAAGCGGGGTCTAGGGTGGTTATTAGGGTTATTTTGAAGTTTTTAAAATTTTTTTTTGGACTTATATATATCATTTAATTATAATTATTTTTAAACTCATTTTGGGCATGTGATTGATTCCTAAGTTGAATTAGGATTTTGAATTTATTTAAGAAAGCAAGAACTTGTAATAATAGCATTAATATGTCTAATGAGAAAAAGTCGAATATTACATGCAAACATGTTTTATAAATTCATTCTATGAACGACACGAAATTATAATGTATCAAATGGATTGTAGTTATATGATTTGCTTCATATATAAAATTAGTTCTATATATAACTATTATGTAAATTAGTTTTACATGAATGTTATGCCCGCGTTCGTTATTTTACATTAACCTGATTGCCTCGCTTTTTACATTATAAAATTGTATTTTTATTAACTATATAGGTTAAATTATTCCTGATGAGCTTACGTGAACGGTAATTTTATTAAAAAGAATATTTTTGTCGCCTTTGATATTATTATTAGTTTTGAGAATCTTTTGATAATTTTTAGTAAGCGTTAATATAGATTATTAACAAATACTAAATCGAATAGGAACCCGAATACAATTAAGTTGTCAACCTTAGAATTCATTTCGTTAGTTATTAAATCAAACCTAGATATTTTTGGGAGTGAATAACCGATGAAAGGTCGTGTTATTGATTTTGGGTTTAGAATTCGGGTTACAAATTGGACTAGCAGTGTCAAGTATCGAACAGTTTGGGACGAAAATAGAAGAGGGAGGGGCGTTTTTGTAATTTCACAAACCCCTTTCGTCTTTCTCCTCCTTCCCAACCGCGACACCCCCCATCCCGACATCTCTCTTTCTCTCTCTTCTCTCTGCTATCTGCTCAGTCTTATTCCTCCTCTCATCTCCCACCATGCGCGACCACCAAGCCCCCAAAACCCCGATTTTCGCCTTAACCTAGCTCAGAAATACTCAAATTTCGCCTCCCCAGCATCAAATAAGCCCACCGTTGCAAATTCTGAGCAAAAATTCGAAGGTTTTTCCACAACATTGTTGGTCTAGGCCGCAAATTTAGGGTATCGAACGCCCACCCAAATATAGCCTTAAAATCCAGCCTATAGTTACTTCAATTCTTCTATAATTTGGGACTAAATCTGCTGCATCGAATTCCCATCACCAATTCGAGTCAGAGAGTGAGGGTCAGACGTTCTGGGAGTTCGTTCGTGTAATCTAGGCGTGGGTTGGGGTCTGGTCAAGCGGTCAGCAGGCAAGGGTTAAGGAATCGGGTTTTTCCAGCACTCAAAGTTGAGCCTAGCAGGCCTCGAACGAACCTTAAGCTTAGAGTCGAGGTGGGTGTTTCTCTCCTCCTAAATTATAGTAATTTCAACGCATTTAACGATTTTAGGCAGTGCATGTTTAGATTCTGATACTGAATCAGTAATTGGAAGGCTTGGACTTGAATTGAAGTGAAAAATGGTGTTGAAACTATTATAGCATTCATGCATGTCATTAACGCTCGAATTTACTAACCGGGTGATTTGAAGAATTGTGGAGCAAACTGGAATCAAGTTTGAATGTCGTTGTTTAATAAGTTTAGTATGTTTAATTTCTGTTGGTGGTTGATATGAGACTATGCTTGTGAACATTGGTTTCGTGAATTAATCGATGGAAACTATTGTCGTATCGAACTGAGCTTGGTAATTGGATGGTTTGAGGGGAACTAATGAGAAATTGAGGTTCTTGTGGTCGTTGTTGTGTGAGGAGAGAGCCTGGGTTGTGCTTACCGCAATCGTGTGGATTGCGATGCCATGTGTGGCTTATTGGACAGAATCTGCCGAGTTGAGTTACGAAGTGTTATGAATGTGCTATGTGTGACCCCTCCCCCTTGAAAATGTTAAGTTTTGCTATGCGATCGACTTTTTAAACTTAGACATCTTTAAGAAGGGTTGTTAAAAGCTTGTCTTTCATGATTGTGAATGCTTTTAAGTTTCACCAGTTGCCTATTGGCTTGTTAAGTCATTTATAGCCTAAAAGAAGTGCTAAATCGTCGAACTACTCAACTGAATAGTCGATAGGTTTAAGAAGTTTAAAAGCGAACTAAATGCGAGTTCAAAAATGTTTTAAGGCGTTGGTTGTGTATAACCTCTCCTTATATTTAAAAGGATTTAAACGATCTGAAAAAGGCATCTTAAGGTATTAATTATGAAATTTAGCTTGAATTGTGTGCTAGCTGCTTATTTGAGTTTCGATTGAGTTTCGAATTACGAGCTAGTAAACCATTATGATTTTAAGAAGCGTTTATGTTAAAAATTTATAAATAAACCTCGCTTGATGTATAAGCAAGCCAAGTATCTTTAAGTTTTGAATAATAGTAAGTTTGAGAACGTTTTAAGCCTTTAGTTTCTTTATGCATCCTCCTTTGAGTTTTAAAAATGGATTGAAACGAGTTGTAAAATGGCAACTGATGATTTTATTATGAAGCTAGTTTGGATTAAACGCTAACTAAGTACCTTAAGTTCCCAAATGAGTTTTGATTTACGAGTTAGCAAACTTATTATGTTTATAAGAAGCTTTTAAGTTAAAAAAAATAAAAATGAATGAAGTCGATTTATGAGTTAGCTAAGTTATTACGTTTATAAGAAGTTCTTAAGCTAAAACCGAATGAACTATAAACATTTCGAAAGGTTATGGTCGTTTTGTTAAAAGTAAAATTTTAGCGAAGTAAGCAACTTGGAAAAGAGAAATGAAATATGTTTTAAAGGCTAAGAAAGTGCTAGGCAATTGGCCAAACCTTGAGGGTGAGAACTGGACGCAAAGATGGTGTGAGCTATTTCCCCCAAAGGTAATGTTGGGAGCTGAACGCCAAGATGGCGTGAGCTGTTCCCGGGGAACTAGACTCAAGATATGACTATCTTGGTGTTAGTTGTTCCCCAGATATATTATGATGTGTGACGTGTAAGAAAACCTCGAGGGGACTGGACTCAAGATATGACTATGTTGGTGTGAGTTGTTGCCCCATAGAGGACAATATCGAAGTTAGAGTTGTTCTACTACGACGCGTTTTGGCGAAAAAGTTAAGTACGTATACCCGGGGGATAACGTGAGTTGTGAGTGACGATCTCACTTAGGGGCAGTGTAGATCTCTCCTAGCCAGCAAAATAAGATGTTTTTATGCTATGAGTAAGTTCCTAATAAATAGGAAATTGGCGGTTTGCCATTTTAAGTATTTCAGAAAAGAAAGATTTTTTTCAAGGGCCATTCTAAGGCCGTATTGAATAAGATTTGAAAAGCTCGTAAGGGTCATTAGAGGACCAGAATGAAGGAGATTTTCCCTTTAAAGAATGTGAGCCTCAAGAGGCTAAGTAGAGTATTTTCAAGAAAAGAAAGAAAGTTTCCTTGCAATTTTTATGAATGCGATTACAAGTATAGTTCAAAAGAATTCTTTTAACGGAATATAACTATATTCTAGTAAAGCCTAGATCTTTTCAGTTTCCAAAAATGTATATCCTACGAGAAAAAGCTCTTGTCAAGTCTTTCTTACCAACATAAATAGTTCAGAAACTTTTAGAAAGAATTATGGGTCTTGAAGAAGCTAATGTGATTTATAAACCATTCTTGGAACATTTCATGAGTCACTTCTTTGTCTAAAGTGAGTTTCAAAATGTTTTACTCAATCCTTGTTGCCAACTTGTCTATGTGCCTGAATGCTTGCTAGTAGGGAAGTTTGGTCACTAAGGGCCTAGAAATGAGTTGAGTGGCTGCAATGCCTACAAATGAGTTTAGTGGCTAGAATGAAGTTTAAGGATGGTAATCTTTCCTTCAGGACACTGATTGCCTAATATGATAGTGTTGTATAAATATGTGATATGTGACTATTATTAATATTATTACCTGCAAATGGTTTTGGTTTTAAGGAGTTGGAAAATTCTCACTGAGCGTGTGGTTGCTCATCCCATTACTCTTTCCCCCTTTTCCCAAGGCTTTTGTTATGACAGGTGCAAGTCAAGCCACTTACGCTGAGTTGGAGTTTACCTCTACTTGAAGAAGAGTCATGTGTGGCATATAGAAGTAGACTCATGTGTTTAACGATGTAATATAACGTATTCCTAGTTTGTAATTGTTGTAAGCTAAGTTTTCTAGCTCATATAATGCATGTTGTTTACGAGTCGGTCTGTATGGCTGTATGAGCCAACCATCTGATTAATTAGATGTCTTCTTGGTCAAAGCTAGCTGTATTTTGGGATGTAAACCCCAATACTCTGGATGTGTGATCCGTTGAGTTGTATATTTGATTTTGTTCTTTAGTAATGAACTTTATGGTTGGTGTACTCCAAGCGAGTGACCCGTAGAGCGGTGGACTCCGGCGTGTAGCCGTGGAGCTTGTTTTAGAAGTTTTATATGTTTCTATTCAATGCAGGGAGTTGTTGTAAGGTTGTTATCTTGGGAAATGACTAGTTTTTAGGCGAAACTCTGTTCGTTTTGCCCCAGAAGTTAAGTAGGAAGCAAAAAAACATAATGCTCCTAGCCCTAGGGGTTGAGGGCATTACAAGATGGTATCAGAGCAAAGTCCTGCGACCATAGGTCGCAACCTGAGTCTTGCATCTCATATAGTTTCCTAGGAACGCGTTCACGATGATGTGATATATGCCTGCTTTGTGTGCAAATGTGAGTTTTACGTGAACGTTAGTGCATTTAGTTAGTGGTGTGCAGCTTGAGTGAGCTGATTGGTTGGGTGAAAGAACCATTTGCTAAGGTGTAGGCCGAGTGGCTCTTATTCTCGTGGATAAGTTAAGTGTTAGCTCAATCGAAAGTTGTTTTGCTTATATGCCTTGGTGATTTTTAATCGAAAGTTTAAGAACATATGATTTGAATTCAAATGATTGGAAAAGTCTTAACTCTAATCTCATCTTTACCCCTAAAGCACGATTTTCTCCTCGAGGCCCATAATGGAGTGAGCAGACGTACGCAAAGGTTGGTAGAAAGAGAGCTAGAAGTAGTTAAACTATTTCCTTTTGAAAACCTAAAGACCTTGAAAGTGAAAGTCTTCCGATTAGGGAGTTAGGGTTGTGCCTTCGCATTAGAAACCTTTTTAATTGTTTGGTTGGGTCTTATTATTGCAACCGAAGACTCGCATTTGCTTTGCAATAATGCTTGGGTTAGCCCTACAAGCTTAACTCTCTGTGTGTAATCAAATGATTTTGAGTGTCCATATTCCAAGGTGTATGCATTATTGGATGTGTTAATGATGATTTGTTCCAAGTGATTGGAGGCAGCTTTCTATGACTGAAAATCTCACTAGGTGATAAACCCCCCCCCATATGTGAATTTGGAATTGTAAGAAATTAAATGAGATTTCGACATGCTTGGATAGAAATTAAGCAATAGTAGTGCATTTTTCTTGAACATTGCATGAAAATTATCCTCATTGTCTAGCGCGATGCTTGTTGCCACCTGTACAATGCTCTTGATGTCCTATGTGGAATTGGTAGTGTTCTGGCTATATCTAACCCCAATACACCCAGAAAGAACAAGGTATAAAGAACCTGATAGACTTTGGGATTGTTGTACCATCTCTATCACGCTGTTACCTCCTGGAAACAACCGATACTTTGCCAATGACGTCTTAAGCATTACCATCAAGTGCACGAGCCTGAATGCCCCATAGTAAAAGATAGAGCCCCCCATTAATATTAAGAGCTCTTCGGACCTCCGCAATTACCTTTTTGAGGAAAATGCGTTGCAAAACCTCAATGTAGATCTGTAAGACCAATAATGCCGTTGTTCTTACCCCTGTTAGTTGATCGTTGGCCAACTCCAAACAGTTTGGACAACCTCAAGGCATAACCTCGATCTTAGGTTTTAAATGAGGATTGGAGTCGCGTATACTCGTCTAGATGCCCTCCTGTGAGACACTACTGTGAGTCTGTGTTTTGAAGCATAAGTGTAACGTTATGCAAAGTGTAAAGGTTATGGAAGACCTTATAATTGCTTAGGATCATTATGCATGGTTATTCAAGTGTCCTACGAATAATTGGCTTAGTAAATGCATATCCTGATATTTGCTTGACTTAAGTTAGTTTGGTATGTGACTTGATTATCCAAATGCTTTAAGTTTTGTAATTCATGGCATGACATGACCTCTGACTCGTTTGCATTCCGTGAATTCTATGATTCCATGTAATAGCTGAATAACTACATACACACATATTTGAAGCATAGGAAGGCGACCCTAGAAACCTACATTCACATATTCTTGCCCTTATAAATTTGATCAAAGTGGCGCAGCGGAGGTGTGTAGGCCCATAACCCATAGGCCCCAGGATTCGTCTAGGAGCATAACCATTCATTTGTATGAATCTATAACCTAGGAGGCGACTAGCCCCAATTAAGAACTTTAGGGAAAGCCGCTCCACCATCAAAACCATTGACTTACATTCTTGCCTTAGCATTTCCCTCTCAAAGTCGTTCCTATCGACATGTTATGCTAGTTCGTGCTATTCATGGTTCTTAATCCTTAGTGCACTGTTGTAGAGCCTACGTGATGTCAATGTAAATTCAAGTGTCACTCCAAGTTCCTTCATTGTTAATATAACATAATTTGATGTCTCTGCTACCTTAGAGTGATGTGGTAACTTTCCAGTTAATGATTTAACCTTAGATTAAATTAATATCTTCATGCTTTTGAATGAATGTTACTAAGTTAATCGCCTTCATACGAACTTGACATGTCTCGAATAAATTGCCATGAATGAAATGCCTAAAAGTTAGCTGGAATTGATGTAAGAACATAGGAATGTCGTTCACATACGCTTTCATTTTGTAAATTGCTGGCTATATGCTTATTAGATAGTATCATGTTACTTACAAGTCCTAGGCTTGAGAATGCTGAATTGCTAATACTATGCGATGCTATACGATACTGTTGTGCTTAAGTGATGCTCTGTGGTGCTATGTGATGTTCTTATTACTCTAATGTGCTACAGGAATCTCCAAGTCAATCATTGTGATCCCAAAAGTGACTTGAATTCATGTTTTAGAATGAGACTACTAGCATAAGACCTTGAGATGTCATTGCCCCTGTTAGCTTTTTTAAAAGCTTACATTGAGTTTTTTAATATGTTTTGATGAAAGACAAAAAGAGATTAAACAATTAACATATTCATCATGTCATACTTGAATTATCTTAATAATTATTATTGTTTAAATGTGCTATATTTTTGAAGTGGATGTTGGAATATTAATATTACTTAATTGATTTTCTATAAGGTGTCACAATATCTTTGATATTGTTTAATATTCAAATTTGAACATGTTATCTTTATGATATTATATTGTGTACTTCAAATTTGAACATAAGATTGTGGAGCTATATTTATCAATGTCAAAGATTTGCTCTTAATATGATAATATCTTGTGATAGAATATCTTAGAAGATTATGCTGCAAATTATGAATGGTTCTAGAAGATTCTCAGCCAAGATATTCAGCCCAAATCACCAAAAGTAGCCATTGGAAGTACTTGAGCAAGAACAGAAAAAATCAAGGGCTTGGAACGCCAATTCAATGGTTTGAAATCAGACATGAAGATTGGATTTTCACAAGATGTGTAACGGTCACTTGCCATATTTTTCTCCACTCTTCTTTACACCTCTCATCTATAAAAGGGGAAGAGATTGGAAGCAACAGAACACAAGAGAGAGCAAGCACTCATTGGCATGCACATTACTCGAGAGCTTATTGGCATACCTTGAGCTTAAATTTGCTTCTATATATATATGACATTTTATTGTGTTGTTCAAGTTGTAATTTGGGTGGCATCATAGAGTTGAAGGGTCAACTTGTAGCTTGGAACTTAGAGTAGGTGTACTCTAGAGTTGTAATAATTCCTCCTAATAAAATTGGGTTAATCCTATAGTTAGGGAACTCTAGGTGGGGACTAAGCTTGGTTGATGCTAGCCTCGAAAAAAATTACTCGTGTCTTGTCCACATTTATCTTTCCGCTCTTTACTTGATTAATTTGCAATCTTGATCATCACCCTATTCAACTCCCTCCTCTAGGGTGATTTAACTAGCCAAATCTGGCCAACAATTGGTATTAGAGCTAGTACTATTTTTTTTAAGACTTTACCGTCTAATAGTTTGATCCCATGGCTAGTTATAATTTTGACTCTGACCGCGCTCCGCTTTTTAAAGGTACTAATTATTTTTTGTGGCTGGAAACAATGGAACGTTATATCAAGTACAAGGGTCTCGATCTTTGGGAGATCATGGTCAAAGGTCCGATAGTTATTGAGAAATCGGAAGATGAATATGCTGAAGACGATTACAAGCGGATATCCAAAAATTTTAAAGCCATAAACATTTTATATTGTGCTCTTACAATTGATATTTATGAGTTTATCTCACATTGTGATAGTGCCAAGGAAATTTGGGAGACTCTTTATAATTTATATGGTACTAATCAAAATGTGGTACTAAGCGAATTCGTGGCGCATGACGAAAGAATCATGGATGGAAATGTTAAGCAAGTTGAGGATCACCAACCACATGAAGGGCAAGAACATGAAAATGATGATCCAATTCAACGGTTCATACATAATGATGTCAAGCATGCCCAAATTGAGGAATTTCTTAAAAATGGTGAGCAAAATAATGATTCATCTATTCTTCAAAGCGGTAAGCACGAGGTAACATCCATAATTGAATTTTCAAATAATAGTATTTATCCAAGTTGTCACATTTTTTATGATTTAAATACCACACCAAATTTTCAACTTTCAAAAATTCTTGATTGTGGTGTTAAATCAAGAAAATGTGTCAAGATTGAGGGAAAGAAAAATTTTACCTCATTAATTTTTATTACTTCTAACAATTTTGAATCCAAGAAGAAAAGGGTATCAAGATTTGGTCAAGAAACTTCATTCTTGAAGAAATCAAAAAAGAATGCACATGTTCGTGGGATATTATTGATTCCTCATTTATGTACCAATAATGAATCTTCAATGGCATTTGATCCTCTTCAAAATTTAAGTGGACAAGAAAATATTGGAGCTTCGCAAAGGCATATGGTAAGTTATGGTTTGCCAAAAGTAAAAATAAGGTAAGTTCATTTGTTTTGTCATTGCTTAGATTTCAAGGCCTTGAAATACAGTTCAAGGCATTGAACTGTAGGCAGAAATTGAAAATTTTGGTGTGATTGAATCAAGAGTTGGATCTTTTTATTTCAACAACATGAATAGAAATCAAATTTTGAATTCTTACCAAATGGAAGGTGGTGTTATCTTTGCATGATTAATATTACATCATATCTTATGCTATCATGTCATGTGATTATCGTTATGCATAAATGATTGCGGAGCTAGTCATAGAGTTACAAATTAAAGCACCACTTCGACTTTATAAATAATATTTATAGCATAGGAAAGTAGGGATTGACCTCACGAGGAAAGATTATGTCAAAAAGCTAGTTTAATTCTAAATGATTTTACTACTCTAATTTATTATAACTTCTCTTTGTATTTCTAAAATAAATCAAATTTAATAAATAAAATTCTGGAAAAATCCTCAATAAACCTCCTAAATATTCTAAATTTAATTCTAGAAATAAAACAGTAAATAGCTACCCCAAATAATCCGAAAAATAAAAAATAGAAATAATAACACAATATTCAACTGAAAATTAAAACAGAAAATAACAAGTAGAAAATTAATATTAAAAATTACAGACAGTAATCCCAATTAATATTATGACTTTTTAATTCCAAAATTATATGTAATTAATTTCAGAAAAATTAAAACAGAAAACAAACTCCAGAAAATGAAACAGAAACACAAAATCTAAAATTAGAGAAAAAATAAACTGCACTAATATAAATACGAAATTAAATAAAAAAATTTCCCAAGTTTCAGGATATAATTTTATGGACTTAATAAAACCTAAAAAACATTAAATCAAAATTAAAAACATAATTTTCAGATTTATTGAAATAAAAACCTGCACATATCCAATTCACGAAATAATTCTGAAAAATTATCAAATAATTTCCAAACATTCCAAAATTAAATATAGGCAGAATAGGACACTATATAAACCCTATAATGGATTAAAATATGAAAAAAAAAAAACAAAAGGAACTATTTTTAACCTAATTTCTAACAAACCGGTAATTAAACCGTAAAACAGAATATAAAGTAAATCTGAAAATTATAATCATACTAAAAATCAAAATCTAACTGATCTAATATTACCAAGACACTCCAAAAAGACTACTCTTTTGGGGGGGGGTAAACAAAATTTATATTAAAGCTAATAATTGAAGAATAAAAATTGACAAACTAAACAAATTAACTAAAAAGCAAAAAATAAATATCAGAGATACCAAATTTATGAAAAATACTCAGCATAATCTACATCCACCATGCAAATTAATATTTATCATCAACACACAAGATGATTTTATTCATGATTTAGACTATAGAAGACACCCACCAGCAGATCTTCCCCGTTTTCCCTTATATTATAGTTTATTTAGGTCCGGCTCTCATATAAACCATACTAATTTTGATAACCCTCATACCAGCGCAAGAATTTATTCAAACTAGAGCATTACGTATTAGAAAAACATCATCTAACGCCTTGTAATCAATTTACCAACAAATTGATTTAACAAAGATCTATAATGATCATCTAATTAAAAGAGATAGGTTTGAGTCATCCATGATTAATTAGGGTGATACTATTGCCTAAAAGACTATAACTTTTATATATTAAAGCCTTTTAAACTATCATACGAATTCGTATTAAACTAACTAGCATGCATTCTAATTAATATAACACGAATATCATGAACGATAAATACTAATCGCTATAGAATCATGAATAAAAATCAACTAGACAATAAAGCGTAAAACTTGTTTCAAAATAATTAATTTAGCATGGTTTCAAATAGATTATACTAAGCACAAGAAAATTACTCACTCATATTAAAAATAAAATTACCAAATTCACCCAAATACTCCATGTTTAATAATAAACTAAACACAAAAAAAAATATAGGAATGAAAATAGAAAGAAGAAAGTGGCGTGAAGATGTGTGATTGAAGGTGATGATGATGATTGAGGGTAGATGACGCGTGATGTGTAGAGGCGAAGATGATGATGATTTATGGTGATGGCTGTGAGATGTTAGGGTTAAGCATGAGATGTTGGGGCGGTTGAGGCAGGCGTGGGGTTTTGCTGTGAGATGAGGTGTCCGACTCCTGATGCCATGATGGAGGTGAGGATATTTAAAGGGGTTAGGCATGAGGTTTGCTAGGGTTTTTGGTGTAGCATTCTTCTACTACGGTTTCTTTTTTTTTTCTTTAGATTCCTTCTCTTCCAAGTCTTCTTCTTCAACTAGGAGTAATACTTTTGTAGCCCTAGCCCAAATAAATCATTATGGAAATAATTTTTTTTTCATAAATCATTACTTTTGGACCGACTTGATAGTTTAGCGTGTAAAATCCGAACTTTGATGTCTTCTCTTCTCCTCTTTATTTTATTAATGCTTAACCTGAAAAATATATAAAATAAAGCAAATTAGATGAAATAATATATATAATATAATCAACATACCTATTAAAACAAAGCATGATTTTTTACTTAATAATGATATGTTGTTTATGTTCTCAACCTATTTGTCCATAATATCTGTCCATAATGCTATTCTCCCTATCACTCAGATAAATGATATTTTTTCTTTTTGTAAGGGAGAATTATATTACTTGATGATTTTTTGATAATCTTGATTTACTTTTGAAGGGGGGAGAATTGTTATATTAACATGTTCATCCCTTGCAATAAGAATATCAAGTCAATGCATGCATGTTAGGATATATTATTGATGAAAATCTTAGTCTTTAAACCCTTATATTGAGGTATCATTGATTTGTTAAGGGGAAGCTATATGCGTTTGTCATAATTTTTGTGCTTTGATTTTTTCCTTCTCCTCTTGTGCTACATTTTTGATGAAATACCAAAAGCGGGAGAAATATATGAAAAAATTTTCATGGTATGCCATTTAAAATTGTATTAACTTTTCATGGTGTGCCATTTAAAATTGTATAGATATGTTATTTTTATTAGTTTTGTCTTTCATCAAAAAGGGCAAGATTGTTAGCTTTTTTAAAAGCTTACACTGAGTTTTTTCATATGTTTTGATGAAACACAAAAAGAGATTAATCAATTAACATATTCATCATGTTATATTTGAATTATCTTAATAATTATTATTGTTTAAATGTGCTATATTTTTGAAGTGAATGTTGGAATATTAATATTACTTAATTGATTTTCTATAAAGTGTCACAATATCTTTGAGATTGTTTAATACTCAAATTTGAACATGTTATCTTTATGATATTATATTGTGTGATTCAAATTTGAACATAAGATTGTGGAGCTATATTTATCAATGTCAAAGATTTGCTCTTAATATGATAATATCTTGTGATAGAATATCTTAGAAGATTATGCTGCGAATTATGAATGGTTGTAGAAGATTCTCAGCCAAGATATTCAGCCCAAATCACCAAAAGTAGCCATTGGAAGTACTTGAGCAAGAGCAGAAAAAATCAAGGGCTTGGAATGCGAATTCAACGCTTTGAAATCAGACATGAAGGTTGGATTCCCACAAGATTTGCAACGGTCACTTTCCATATTTTTTGTCTACTCTTCTTTACACCTCTCATCTATAAAAGGGGAAGAGGTTGGCAGCAAGAGAACACAAGAGAGAGCAAGCACTCATTGGCATACACATTACTCGAGAGCTTATTGGCATACCTTGAGCTTAAATTTGCTTATATATATATATATATATATATATATATATATATATATATATGTATATATATATATATATGTGACATTTCATTGTATTATTCTAGTTGTAATTTGGGTGGGATCATAGAATTAAAGCGTTAACTCTATCAACGACTTGTTAAAGGGTCAACCTGTTTCTTGAAACTTAGAGTAGGTGTACTCTAGAGTTGTAATAATCCCTCATAATAAAGTTGGGTTAATCCTAGAGTTAGGGAACTCTAGGCGGGGACTAAACTTGGTTGATGCTCACCTCGTAAAAAATTACTTGTGTCTTGTCCACATTTATGTTTCCGCTCTTTACTTGATTAATTTGCGATATTGATCATCACCTTATTCAACCCCCTCCTCTAGGGTGATTTAACTAGCCAAATCGGGCCAATATTCTCAATTGTCATACCTTTAGATACCCACTTATAGGTGCATATGCATAGAGTTGTTGCTTGTCATGCGAACTAAGTCTAGATAATTGAAAGTCTTTTTCCTTTTGATTATTTTTTAAAGTAAGTTTAGTATGGTTTTCCACGCCAACTCATTTGCCCCTCTTCGATGTGATTTGCCCTCGGCGCCTAAATAGAGCGAGTAGACGCTTGAAAAGGATTGGCGGGGAGGAGACTGGATACCATATGCCCTTCTTCGTTTTCAAGTAATTGTAATCGAGATTGGGATTTTAGTATGATTTGTGTAGATTGTGTCAAAGGTGTGCACAATTTAGGCACAACTGAACATAGCTTGGGAATTTTCGGGACGAAATTCTTTTAAGGGGGGGTGAATGTTACGCCCGCATTCGTTATTTTACGTTAAGCTGACTTTCTCGCCTTTTACGTTATAAAATCGTATTTTTATTAAATATATAGGTTAAATTATTCCTGATGAGCTTACGTGAACGGTAATTTTGTTAAAAAGAATATTTTTGTCGTTATTGATATTATTATTAGTTTTGAGAATCTTTCCACAATTTTTAGCAAGCTTTAATATAGTTATTAACGAGTACTAAATCGAATAGGAACCCAAATACGATTAAGTTGTTAACCTTAGAATTCGTTCCATTAGTTATTAAATCGAACCTAGATATTTTTAGGAGTGAATAACCGATGAAAGGTTGTGTTATCGATTTTGGGTTTAGAATTCGGGCTACAAACTAGACTAGCGGTGTCAAGTATCGAATAGTCTGGGACGAAAATAGAAGAGGAAGGGGCGTTTTTGTAATTTCGCTAGCCCCTTTCTTCTTTATCCTCCTCCCCGGTTGCGACACACCACCCATCCTGACATCTGTCTTTCTCTCTCTGTTCTCTGCTCAGTCTTCTTCCTCCTCTCATCTCCCACCATGTGTGACCACCAAGCCCCCAAAACCCCCAATTTTCGCCTCAACCTAGCTCAGAAATCCTCAAATTTCACCTCCCCAGCATCAAATAAGCACATCGTTGCAAATTCAGAGCAAAAATTCGAAGGTTTTGTCACAACTTTGTTGGTCTGGGCGGTGAATTAAGGGCGTCGAACACCCACCCGAATATGGCCTTGAAATCCAGCTTATAGTTACTTTAATTCTTCTATAATTTGGGACTGAATCTGCTACATCGAATGCCCATCACCAATTCAAGTCAGTGAGTGAGGGTCAGACATTTTGGGAGTTCGTTCGTGTAATATAGGTGTGGGTTGGGGTCTGATCGAGCAATCAGCAGGCAAGGGTCAAGGAATCGGGTTTTTCCAGCACTTAAAGCTGACCCTAGCAGCCCTCGAACCAACCTTAAGCTTGTAATCGTGGTGGGTGTTTCTCTCCTCAAAATTATAGTAATTTCAAAGAATTTAACGATTTTAGGCAGTGCTTGTTTAGATTCTAATGTTGAACCAGTAATTGGAAGGCTTAGAGTTGAATTGAAGTGAAAAATGGTGTTGAAACTATTATAGAGTTCATGCATGTCATTAACGCTCGAATTTACTAACTGGGTGATTTGAAGAATTGTGGAGCAAACTAGAATCATGTTTAAAATTCAATGTTTAATCAGTTTAAGATGTTTAATTTCCATTGGTAGTTGATATGAGACTATGCTTGTGAACATTGGTTTCATGAATTAATCAATTGAAACTATTGTGGTATTGAACCGAGCTTGGTAGTTGGATGGTTTGAGGTGGAACTAATGAGAAATTGAGGTTCTTGTGGTCATTGTTGTGTGATGAGTGAGCCTGGGTTGTGATTACCGTAATCATGTGGATTGTGGGGCCATGTGTGGCTTATTGGGCAGAATCTGTCGAGTTGAGTTACGAAGTGTTATGAATGTGCTATGTGTGACCCCTCCAACTTGAAAATGTTAAGTGACATTATGCGGCCGACTTTTTAAACTTAGACAAAATTAAGAAGGGTTGTTAAAAGCTTGCCGTTCATGATTGCGAGTGCTTTTAAGTTTCACCAGTTGGCTATTGGTTTGTTAAGTCGTTTATAGCCTAAGTCCTAAATGGTCGAACTACTCAGTAAGTGACTCAACTGAATAGTTGATAGGTTTAGGAAGTTTAAAAGCGAACTAAACGTGATTTCAAAAATGTTTTAAGGCGTTGGTTGTATATAACCTCTCCTTATGTTTAAAAGGATTTAAACGATCTAAAAAAGGGCACCTTAAGGTATTAATTATGAAATTTAGCTTGAATTGTGTGCTAGCTGCTTATTTGAGTTTCGATTGAGTTTCGAATTACGAGCTAGTAAACCATTATGATTTTAAGAAGCGTTTATGTTAAAAATTTATAAATAAACCTTGCTTGACGTATAAGCAAGCCAAGTATCTTTAAGTTTTGAATAATAGTAACTTTGAGAACGTTTTAAGCCTTTAGTTTCTTTATGCATCCTTCTTTGAGTTTTAAAAATGGATTGAAACGAGTTGTAAAATGGCAATTGAAGATTTTATTACGAACCTAGTTTGGATTAAACGCTAACTAAGTACCTTAAGTTCCCAAATGAGTTCGATTTACGAGTTAGCAAACTTATTACGTTGATAAGAAGCTTTTAAGTTAAAAAAAAACGAATTTGATTTATGAGTTAGCAAACGTATTACGTTCATAAGATGTTTTTAAGTTAAAAATGAATGAACTATAAACACTTCGAAAGATTATGGTCGTTTTGTTTAAAACTAAGATTTTAGCGAAGTAAGCAACTAAGAAAGAGAAATGAAATATGTTTTAAAGGCTAAGAAACTGTTAGGCAATTGGCCAGACCTTGAGGGTGGGAAGTGGACGCAAAGATGGTATGAGCTGTTTTCCCCAAAGGTAATGTTGGGAGCTGGACGCAAAGATGGCGTGAGCTGTTCCCGGGAACTAGACTCAAGATATGACAATCTTTGTTTGAGCTGTTCCCCAGATATTATGATGTGTGACGTGTAAGAAAACCTTGAGGGGGACTGAACTCAAGATATGACTATCTTAGTGTGAGTTGTTTCCCCACAGAGGACAGTATCGAAGTTAGAGTTGGTCTGCTAAGACGCGCTTTGGCCAAAAAGTTAAGTACGTATACCCCGGTGACAACGTGAGTTGTGAGTGACGATCTCACTTAGGGGCAGTGTAGATCTCCCTTAGCCAGCAAAATAAGATGTTTTTATGCTATGAGTAAGTTCCTAATAAATAGGAAATTGGTGTTTTGCCATTTTAAGTATTTTAGAAAAGAAAGATTTTTTCAAGGGCCATTATGAGGTCCTATTGAATAAGATTTGAAAAGCTCATAAGGGTCAATAGAGGACCAAAATGAAAGAGATTTTCCCTTTAAAGAATGTGAGCCTCAAGAGTCTAAGTAGAGTATTTTCAAGAAAAGAAAGAAAGTTTCCTTGCAACTTTTATGAATGCGATTCCAAGTATGGTTCAAAAGAATTCTTTTAAGGAAATATGACTATATTCTAGTAAAGCCTAGATCTTTTCAGTTTTCAAAAGTGTATACCATACGAACAAAAGCTCTTGTCAAGTCTTTCTTACCAACATAAGTAGTTCATAAACTTTTAGAAACAATTATGGGTCTTGAAGAAGCTAATGTGATTCATAAACCATTCTTGGAACATTTCATGAGTCACTTCGTTGTCTAAAGTGAGTTTGAAAACTTTTTACTCAATCCTTGTTGCCTACTTGTCTATGTGCCTGAATGCTTGTTAGTAGGGAAGTTTGGTCATTAAGGGCCTAGAAATGAGTTGAGTGGCTGGAATGATGTTTAAGGATGGTAATCTTTCCTTGGGGACAATGATTGGCTAATATGATAGTATTGTATAAATACGTGATATGTGATTGTTATTGGTATAGTTACTTGCAAATGGTTTTGGTTTCAAGGAGTAGGGGAATTCTCATTGAGCGTGTGGTTGCTCATTTTATTACTCTTTCCCCTTTTTTCCTAGGATTTTGTTATGACAGGTGGAAGTCAAGCCACTTACGCCGAGTTGGAGTTTACCTGCTTGAAAAAGAGTCATGTGCAGCATATAGAAGTAGATTCGTGTGTTTAATGATGTAATATAACCTATTCCTAGTTTGTAATTGTTGTAAACTAAGTTTTCTAGCTCAGATAATGCATATTGTTTACAAGTCGGTCTGTATGGCCATATGAGTTAACCATTTGATTAGTTAGATGTCTTCTTGGTCAAAGTTAGCTGTATTTTGGGATGTAAACCCCAGTACTCCGGACGTGTGATCCGTTGAGTTGTATATTTGATTTCCTTGTTTATTAATGAACTTTATGGTTAGTGTACTCCGGGCGAGTGACCCGTAGAGCAGTGGACTCCGGCTGGTAGCCGTGGAACTTGTTTTAGAAGTTTTAAATGTTTCCATTCAATGCAGGGAGTTGTTGTAAGGCTGTTAGCCTAGGTAATGACCAGTTTTTAGACGAAATTCTGTCCGTTTTGCCCCAAAAGTTAAGTAGGAAGCAAGAAAACGTAAGGCTCCTAGCCCTAGGGGCTAGGGCGTTACAATGAATTTAACAAATATTTAAGGGATATTTAGATTAACGTTAATTCATTTAACATTTTTTGTGATCTATATGAATGTGTTTTTATGAAAATGTTTGATTAAATTATTTAAATTTGTAGTTCATATCTATATGAGGTGATTATGAGCTTAGCAAAATTTTCGATCATATATGCCATGTTTGGTAAAGAGCTTTTTGGATGCAAAAAGAGATTTTTGGAGTATTAGCTGTTTGACTCTGGTCAAAAAGCTCTTTGAAGTATTTCGTTGATTAGCTTTTTAGATTAGCTTTTTATACCCAAAAAACCCTTTTACAAAAAGCTCTTTGGGATAGCTTTTTCAAAGAGCTTTTTGATGTTTACTATCACAATGACCATACTAACCTTATAATTTGGACAAATTTACATTAAATGTCATTTACAAATCATATTCCCGAATGTTGGATGCTTATGCTTTAAACTTTTCAAAAAAAAAAAATTCCCTCTTTTGGGACAAGACTTGTGGATGGTCATGATGTTGAAGATAATGCTTTTAATTTTAACGCTTTCTTAATTTAACAAATAATTTATGTATATTAGTCTTACATGATATATAAATATTTTTTGTGTCACATAATTTCAATTGCCATTAAAAAAGAAAACATTTAACATTAAAAAGATATTTTGATAATAAGTACTAAAATTAGGAAAAAGTATAAATGTAATTTTCTACATCACATAATCTTAATTCATAACTCATATCGAAAAGAAAAATAAATATCCAATGAAAAATTATTTTGTTAGAAAAATAATGAAATTGAGTAATGGGCATAAGTGAAATTTTATCCTACTTTACCGAACACTTTTTTCGCGAACAACTAATACAATAAGCTAAGTCAAACAGCTAATGCAATCAGCTAACAACTAACAGCTAATGGAATCAGTTAACAGCTATTAGCTAATAGCTGATTGCCAAGCAGGGCCATAATATGAATAATGGAATTTTTTGATAATTTCATTGTTTTAGAAAAATGTGCCTAATGTCCACATTTCGTACTTGCATATATGGCTTCCAACAGTGCAATGCTTGGTGACTTATGCAACCAAAAGCTAAATGACTCTAACTATAACATTTGACAACAGAAGATTCAGTATCTTCTGAATGAAAAGGATTTACTTGAACATTTGACCATAGCTAAGCCTTCACCATCAGACAAAGACAAAGATGGCAAGACTATTGATGTTGCTTCTGTGCAATATCAAGAAAGCCTTCTGGATTACCATGACTTGTCCAATAAGGATCGTAGAGCATGCTTTACAATGTTGTATTGCATGCATGACGATCTTATTGGTAAGTTTGAGGGTGGTCCCACTGCTAAGGACGTGTGGGACAAACTTAAGTTCCATTTAGGGCAGACATTCACAACAAGGCTTCGTACCTTGCACCTGAAGTGGATGTAGTACGAGATTGATACCACTCGTACTATGGTTGAACACTTACGAGCTATGAGTGCCATGGTTTGAGATCTTAAGGCAGCTGGGCGTGAGATCTTCGATCAAGAACAAGTCCTGAATGTGATTCGGGCCCTTCCTAAAGAGCATGAGCATTGGAAAAATATAGAGCTCATTATGATCTATGTTGAGCACTTGAGGATCTTTGTAGAGATCCAAAGTCACCTCAAAATGGAAGAAGAACCCTAAAAACATTCAGTTCTCCTAATGTTACCCTTGTTGCTTAGGGAAATAGGCCTAAAGGGAACAAGAACAACCGACTTAGACAATTGAAGAGAGTTTCTCGCCCCCTTAAAAAGGTAAGCTAAGGGTGGTGTTGCCAAGAAGCTAAAGGCTAAAGGCAATCAAGAGAAGAACATAGTACGGGTGAAGTGTTGTAATTGTGGGAAGAAAGGTCACTATGCTCGGGATTGTCCAGAGCCTCCCAAGGTGCCTTTCTCCACTTATTGTCCTGAATTTTATGTTTGTTCCCTTGCATTAGTTGCTAATTCTTTTCCTAATTGCATTGTAGATATAGAAGCAAGCAGACATATAGTTCAGGATTGAGCTGGCTTCGTGGATTTTCACCGTTGTCTGGTGGGTTCACATACTGTTGTGCTGGGAAATAACAGTAAAAATAAATGCTCTAGGTGTTAGGACATACAAGCTCATATTGCGTCGAGGGAATACATTGCTTCTCCACGATGTTCTCTACACAGCTGGGATGCTAGTTTGTCTTTTGTCTTTAGTTTATTTGATGAAATTAGGATTCTTTTTAAATTCTCGTACTGACAGTTTAGACCTTTTGTACGGTAGCAATGTGGTTGACCACGCTACTTTAAAAAATGATTTCCTTGTACTTGATTTAGATGAATGTTATAATAATTTATCTTCTGTCTTTGTCTCAAATTTTGATTTTGATTATGATTTAATTAGACGACATGCTAGACTATGCCATATTGGCTAAGATAGAATGAATAGACTAGCAAATGAAGGTGTGTTAGATCGACTCACTAAGGTTAAATTATCTAAATGTGAGTCACGTCTAATGGCAAGGTGACCGCAAAGTCTTTTGCTAGGGGTATAAGGCTTCGAGTCCCTCAGAAATTATCCACAATGATATTTGTAGGCCTATGAATGTTATAGCATGCCATAGGGTTATCTATAATGGGGTTATCTATTTCCTCACATATATATGAATATTTGAGATAAGGGTATCTGACCTTATTATCTCATCACTACGAGGCATTAGATGTGTTCAAATGTTTTGTAGTCGAGGTAGAGACCTAATTAGTACAAAGAGTTAAGACTCTTTGAACTGATCACGATCATAAATACGTCTCACATATGTTTGAAGGGTTTTGTGAGGACAAGGGTATGCATAGACAACTTGCGATTCATGGCACTCCATAACAAAATGATGTGGCAGAACATAGGAATCGAACATTTCTTGACATGGTTAGGTCAATGATAGCACATGCCAACCTTTTAATCAGTTTTGGGGGGATGCGTTGCTTACGACAGCTTGTATACTCAATTGTATGCTCAGTAAGAATGTATCTGCAACTCTATATGAATTATGGTATGGTAGAAAGCCCTCTTTGGATCGTTTACGCTCATGGGGTTGGGTGGTTATGTACACAACTCAACACACCAACTTGACAAACTTGGTCCAAGGCCTACAAAAATGGTGTTTATAAGGTATTCTAAACATTCTAAGTGATATGATATGTTTGGAGAACACACTAATGGTGATGGTATGACGGAAATAGATTTTCGCAATGTTGAGTTCCTTGAGGATGAGTTCCCAAGTGTTGGTAAAGTAAAAAAGGACCTAAAGTTGTCTAAGCTACAACAAGATGATCCATTATCTCTCGGTGAGGGGGAGAATTTGCACACTCATCATGTCACTAAGGGTAGTACTCTTCTAGTGTACAGAAGAAATGATGAGAATTTGGTTGTGCAAGAGGATCAACTTGAGAATGAGGCTCATCCTCAATCTCCAATTCCTGAAAATGAGGTTAGTCCACTAATTTAGGATCCCACATCCCCTAAGCGATAGTGGGAGTGATTCTCTATCCATTGAGGATTCTATGCCTGTTAGAGAAACAGTGAGTCAAATCAATAAAGGTCCAAGACTCCGGAGAAGTGAGCATGGAAAAATTCCTCGACGACATTTCTAAATTGAAGAGGAAATATTCCTGTGCACTCATTTGGAAATAGATGGACCTACCTCTTTTAGAGAGGCTATTGATTCACTAAACCACAAAGAGTGGATAGATGCCATGATGGATGAAAAAGACTCTATGATAAGAAATAAGGTATGGCAACTAGTTGGTCTTCCTCCCTGATGTAAATCGGTTGGAAAAAGTAGGTATTTAAAATAGAACGTCAGGTTGATGGATTAATCGACAAATTTAAGACCCATTTAGTGGCAAAGGGGTTTACTCAAATTGAGGGGGTAGACTAAGAAGAGAGTTTTTCTCCTGCGGTGAGAATTGTCTCAATTCGCCTACTTCTTACCCTAGTTGCCCATTTGGACTTAGAATTATTTCAAATGGACTTACACACTACTTTTCTTAATGGAAGTCTTGAAGAAGAGATCTACATAGATCAACCTATTGGTTTTGTATCCAAAGGTCAATTGGATAAAGTTTGTCATCTTAAAAGGTCTATTTATGCTTTCAAGCAGTCTTCCAGAGCATGGTATGTTAGATTCTACGAAGTTATTATTTCTTTTGGATTAAATATGGTTTCTAAAAACCACTGTGTGTATGTCAAGAAAATTATGTTCCTTTGTATGTTGATGATATACTATTAGCGGGAAACAACATTGAGATGATCAAAAGCACTAAGCAGTGGTTATCCTCTATCTTCAAGATGAAAGACATGGGTGAGGCTAGGTATGTCCAAGGCATGGAAATCACTCGGAACCATTCTAAGAAGCTTCTTGATCTAAGTCAAGAAGCATACATTAATAAAATCTTAGAACATTTTTGAATGCATTATTCTAAGCCCGTGGACACTCTAGTTGAAAAGGGTCTAACCTTAAGTCTTGACAAAATGCCCTAAAACAGACAAAGAAAAGTAGAGAATGAGCAGAATCCCCTACGCAAGTGCAATAGGAAGCTTAATGTGATCACATTGTGTACACTGCCATACATTTTCTTTGCATCTAGGTTGGTAAATCATTACCAAAGTAACCAAAGACCTGCTCATTGACAAGCTGTTAAGAAAATCTTTTGCTATCTAAGTGGTACAAGTGACCTGGTCCTTTGCTATTAGTATTGGGACCTTATGTTTAAGGGACACTCGAATGCTTATTGCGGTGGTGATTTGGATGAGTCCAGATCTACCTTAGGATATGTATTCACCCTAGGCGGGGAAGCCATATCTTAGTGTGGTAAGAAACAACAATGATAGCACTTTCAACTATGGAAGCAAAATAAGTTGCTTGATGTCTTACTGCTTAAGAGGCAATATGGCTGGGAAATTTTCTACAGGATCTCAATCTCACACCTAGAGTTGATCATCCTATGGAAATGATGTGTGGCAATACGGTTGTCATTCAGTTTGCTAAAGATTCGAAATTTCACATGAAAACTAAGCATATAAAGAGGCCAATCTAACACCTAAAGTTGATGATCCTATACAAATGATGTGCGAAAATATTGCTGCCATTCAGTTTGCTAAAGGTCCGAAATTCTATAGGAAAACTAAGCATATAAAGAGGTGTTATCATTTTGTGCGAGACACCATAAAAAGGAAAGAAGTTGTCATTAAGTATATATTTACAAGCAAGCTAATAACAGATTCTTTAACTAAGCCTATTCCTAGAGACGCTTTCAAAGCTCATGTGATGGGTTTATATCCGCATAGGACTTAGTTTTGGGATGTTTCTAAGTATATGATGGATATGTTTTACTTGTCTTAAATATTTCAGAAATAAAGATTGATGTTTCTTTTCAAACATTCATAAATATGCAGTCACATCATAAGACACATTTAAATCTTGCTAGGCTTTTGATTGGCCTAGTCATACAGACAATCACCATGCTGCTTATAGTGTTGGGTAAGATGAGATTTTACAATATTAACACTGGGTGTGTGTAACATTGAATTATCATCATACTTGTGTTGTAAAAACGATAAGTTATAAAATATGGTAATCGCGTTAAGTCTAAGGTGAGACTTCTAAAAGTCTAATATAAAATATCATGATCTCGGATCAAAGCCTTGTAGCCGAATCTTGAGTTCGAAGGTTAACATTAGGTATGTTGATCTACTGGCTCACATTAGTTTTTTGGGTAAAAGCTAGAGTTACGATTTGCATGGCACAGAAGAGTAACATACCCTACTTTGTGGGAGCTATGCCATGACACACTCTCATACTCTGTGTGTGAAATGTCTACCTATTTGATGAGTGACAAACGAATTCCTTTTCCGGGTCACTGGGTGACCCTTATTGGCCATACTCATTGACTTAGAGTTGTGATATGGAGTCAAAGCTTGATGTTGCTACCTTAATGTGTTTTCCAAGGGCTAAGATGTATACGACCTAGCAGAACACATTAGGAAAGTAGTTACGCTACGATGAATCATTTTTAATTATCTAAGGAATAATCATTTTCCCATCACCATATCAAGCTCAGGCGGTTACATTCAGTATATAATCATTTGATATATCGATAGGCATAAAGGGACAGTGTATACCGTTTGTATTTTTTTAAAATGATTCGGGGCATTGATATTTTATAAAAGTGTTATGTCCGTTAGAAGATAGCTTGATATAACACTACTAGTTTGTTTTTGGTTGCAGTATGAAGTGTGAGGAGATTTGTTGGTAGAGAGATATATAATTTGTGGCTCATATGCCCGAGTGGGAGTTGTTGACCAAAAGTAATAGTCATCAGAATCTCACCACAATCACACCATAATCACGCCATTAAAGTGATTAGCTGAGTATTAAATCAGCCAATTCAATTGCTATTATAAAAGGGAGTTTAGATCAAGGGATGACAGACACAACATAGAGCAACATTCCCTGGATCATATCTGATCTCTGCCCTCTCCCACACACTAATCTAGCCCTATCTAGGATTTCGGTTTGGGTGTGAACCTTTCTTGTGACTCTAGTAGCCACCTATTCATGGGTAGTAAATGACAGACAGATCCCAAGCTAACCTCCGCATCGAGATGAGTCCTAACTATCCTATAATAAATATAGTGAATATTTGCCTAAATGATTTGGAATAGCACTTGACATTTGTATTTATCCTATTTAACCAAGCTTTATAGCATCATATTGTTCAACACATAAATTGATTGTATCAAAATTAAGAAATAAATTAATCTAGAAGAAGAATTAGAGAATATATTTGAAGTTCTGCAAACTTGTTGTAAAACTGTAGCAGGAGTTAAGATAAGATAATGAAGAAATCATATTGCAAAGTACTTCATGATATCCATTTACTAGTACTATAATCTTGTAATAAATTATTAACTGAACACACAATTTGCATAGATTTAACAAGACCAAACTTCATAATATCTATTTATAAGTGTTGCAGGTCTCTCGTGGAATAGATTATTTACTTAACACACGTATGCAATCATCGAAATTTGGAAACAAATTTATCTGGAAGATGAATTAGAGAATATGTTGAAGTTTTGCAAACTTGATGTAGAACTTAATTAAGAGTTAAGAAAGGGTCATAAAGGAATCATGTTTCATAAGATGATTTGATGACATTCTAAATGCACTTTGATTTCTTCTTATTCTTTACTGCAACAAGTCAAAATTACAATCTATTGGACCGGATATAATGACAACAACTAGCTCTCTTTTTCATATCTACTCCTTATTCCACGTAGGAGGATTAGCAGCCTCTTATGGGGTTTTTATTACTCCATTTTTCCTTGGGCTTGGTTTTGTTAGTGTTGTGGAATGAGGATTAACCACCACACATGTGTGCGCAAACTGCTTGCCTGCCCAATCTGGGCTAGGACAGGGGAATCGCGGTCGTGGTCTGTGGGCAGTGACCTATGGGCTGTGGGCCTTCTCCGCTAATTTTTTGGAACAAAACTCTTTTAATTTTTATCTGTAGGCATAACAGTCAATGATTGCTTGCAGATTTTTCTCCATCTTTTCCTTTAATAAGAGCTGGTGGCCAATCAATTCCTGAGCTTCAGCCATAAAATCTTCTGCTACTAGATTTTTCTCACCCTCCAATAGTTAGTTTTTCCCTATAAATAACAAGCTCTTGTTCTACTATTCATTTTTCCTCTCCTCTCTTCTTCCTCTAATATTCTCTCTTCGATTGATATGGGCGATCATAGTGTGGTGTATTCCTAACTTATAGCTGCGAGTGTATGCGTTCATAGGCTAGCTGTGTAAACCTTGGCGAGTGATCGACTGCTTCGATTTGCACTCCAGTCGAGCTAAAATTACTTTCAGGGTAGTGGAACTCTACAACACAACTCTCTATCTCTCATGTCCCTACCATTGATTTCATTATATTTTCTTAAAATTTGAAAGAGATTTGATGTCATAAACAAATCCATAGCTCTCAGTCTCTCCTAGACATCTCAAGACTTGAACTTCTGGCCAGAACCAACTACAAACGTTTGCCCCAGAAGCTTTTAATTTTCTTTAAATAATTAGAAGTCGACTATGTGTTGCTCTCTGACCTAACTGAAGAGAATAATGCATCTAAAACCTCAGTTGCTTCCTTGATGGTACTGATAAAGACAAACCAAACCTGTTGATGAGGCTACGATAAAAAAAATCGAAAAAGACAATAAAACGATCAGAGGATATTTATTGAACTATATGACTAACCCCCTGTTCGATTGTTTGTCACCTTCAAATCTGCGAAGTTCATATGGGAGAAATTTGAGGTCAAATATGGAGTTGATAATGCTAAAAAGAAGTATGTGGTTGGTGAGTGACTGAGGTTCTAGTTACGGATAGCAAATCAATCATGGATCAGGTTCACATTTTTGAGAACCTGTGTGCTAAAGTTCTAAATGAGAACATGAAGATGTGCGATCTTGCAGACTAATGTGTTGATTAGGAAATTCCCACCATCCTGGAGTGATTGGGGGAATCAAATGAAACATAAGAAAAAAGATGTCACCTTGTAGGAATTGATCAACCACATGAGAACTGAGGCTGATCGTCTCAAAGATAAGATGGATTCCCTTTCTTTAAATTCTTCTAAAGCTAATTTAGTTAAATGTGTTGTGTCTACTCATAGATACAAGTTCAAAGGCAAAGGTAAGAGGAATCAAAAGCTAAACCATCCTAGGCAGCAAAACAAGACTAGCAACAACACGCAAAAGCCAAAGGGGACGTGCCATACTTGTGGCAAACCAGGGCATAAAGCATACTAGTGTCCACTTTGCACATGACAGTCTTAGCCAAACCAAAAGCCTACTAGACAACCTATAGCTTAAGCGAACCTTGATGAGGACATTGAAATCATATTTGTTACAGTCGAAAAGGCAAATTTAGTGGCAAACATTGTTGAATAGATATAGGACATTGAAGCTTCAAGACACTTCTACGCTAACAAAGAACTTTTGCAGGACTTTGAAGATGTTACATATAGAGAATGCGTCTATATAGGAAATTCTACAATACCTAGAGTTATGCGTAAAGCGAAGATCCTTCTTAAATTTACTTCTGACAAATTATTGTCTTTAAGTAATGTGTTGTATGTACCTTCCCTTCGTAGAAACTTGATTTCTAGTATACTTCTCAACAAAGCTAGACTAAAATCGATTGTTGGAGATGATAAAGTTGTTATCTCTCATAATGGAGCCTTTGTTTAGGGAGAGATACCTAAATAGGAGTTTTTTTGTACTTACTTTTGCGACCATGAATGAAATTGCTTCTAGTTCTGCATATATTGCTAAGTCTGTTGATTTGTGGCATATAGGCTAGACCATGTTAATTTTGCTTCCATAAAAAGACTCAAAAATATGTACTTAATTCCCACTTAGAATTTTGATAATTTTTCTAAATTTCTTGTGTGTGGAGAAGATAAAAATGCGAAAAAACGTTTCAAACATGTCACTAGTAGAAAAACAGAAACAAAAATTAGTGCATTAGTGATGGAGACCATCCTACCCACACTCCTACTCCTCCTTCCCAGCTCAAGGAAGATCCCATCAAGCTCCAAGAGGCCAAGGAATTTGCTATACTATGCAGAAAAGCCATGACAATGATGGAAGAACTCACGCCTAGTTCGACCACTTCATACCCGGTTTTTGTCACCTGTTTTCAGCCACATGTAATGGACCAAACTTTTGATGGTTCTTACATCCTTTAGGATTAGGAAATAAGCTTTCTAACAAGACCAACCACACCTAAATTGGAGTTCATTTGGTTGGTCAAATTAGGCCCACAAGCACACGGTATTTTAGCCCAGGGCAGTTTAGACAACCTTCACTATTTGGGCCATAACGTTTGATCAGGTGGTCCAATTGCAGCCAATGAACATTCCCTGGAAACTAGACATCCAGAGCTTTTGAACAAGCTCAAGATCATCGAATTTGGCTGAGTATTCTTAGAGATATGCCTTCTGGAAGTTGGGCCTCCTGTAAGTGTGAACACACTTATTGCCAAACGTGTGAACATGGTTCTTCCTCCCCCATTTCGGCCTTGGTGCATTGTTCCTCCTACAAAGTTGAGTTCCTACTTCCCTAGCAAGGCTTGAATGTGTGAATTAAGAGGTGCATGGATCCCTTTTTGCTGCTACATCCTTTTTACACCAGGAGACATCAAGAGACACACCTTTTCACCCTTGGTGCATCCAATGTATTTTTCAGCTTTGTTTCTTTGTTTTTTTCCTCATCCCTTTTTGTGTATTTCATGCCTTTTCATGATTTAAGGCCTCTAGTATAAATAGGCCATAGGTTAAGGTTGTAAGGCACAAATTTGATTAAAGCATAAGCAATACAAATTCAGCTTTGCTTGTTCCTTCAAAGTGAGTGACAAAGCCTAGTTCTATATCTTGAGATTTGGCAACCTCAAGTGGTGTTCTAGGTTCCTAAACTCTTCTAGGTAGTGATTCAATTCTGTATCCTAGAAAGAGTGAAGGAATTTGCCCCAAGATTGATTTGAGTGGCGCCCTTCGGCTTATCTCAAACACAATCCTTGAACCTATCCACCTCCCCTTTTCAATACAAGACTCACAAAATCCCTAGCTTGGTCATTTGGGTCCTCACTTATACATCAATTAGGACCTAACAGACTTCAAAAACACAGTAAGCAAAGGGGAGAAAAGGTATCATATTAATTTGTGGATGACTGCTCTAGATATACCAAAATACACCTCCATAGATCTGAAAATAAGGTTGAGGAAATATTTTTGACATTTGAAAACCACCTAAACCGAAAAACTAAGAGACTTAGAATTGATAGGGGAGTAGAATATGAGACTAACTCTATTATAACCTTTTATGAGAAAAATTGTGTCATACATGAGGTTAGTGCAACCCCTACTCCCTAACAAAATGGGATAACTGAACGCAAAAATAGAACCCTTAAGGAAATAATGAATGCTATGCTTTTGAGTTTGGGGCTTTCTGACAACATGTGGGGGGAAGCTGTTTTGTCAGCTTGCTATATTATTAATAAGGTACCCCATAAGAAGTTAACCAAATCCAATATAAACTATGGAAAGGCTACACTCCTAAATTGAGTTTTTTAAGGGTGTGGGGGAGTTTGGCTAAAGCTCCCCTACCTAAGCTTAAATGAGAAAACATCGGTTCTAAAACATTTGATTCTGTATTTATTGATTATGTGCAAAATAGTGTTGCGTACAGAGTACTATCACTGAATGACTTTTCCATTTGTGAATCTAGGGATGCAAAATTTTTTGAGCATGTTTTTCCTTTGGAAAAGAATGCCTCTCCTGCGCATGAAACTATATTTATGCATGATAATGTGAGTATGCCTACTTCTAGCTCTACTATAAGAGAACTCAGTTAATGAACTTAGGACAAGTAAGAGAAGCAGAGTTGAGACTAGTTTTGATCCTAACTTTTTTACTACCTTTTTATTGAAGATTTTGATGTTAATTTCTTGACTGACGAACTAGTGTCTGTTTTCTTTATCAAAAAAGATCAAAAAACCCTTGCAGAAGCCATCATATCCATAGATGCTAGTTTATGGAAAGCGGCCATTAAAAGTAAATTAAACTCTATAATGTCAAATCAAACTTGGGAGTTGGAAGATTTACCTAAGGGTTGGAGGCCTATTATTAGTGAATGGATCTTCAAGAAGAAGCTAAGACTCGCTGGTTCAATTGATAAATACAAAGCCAGACTAGTGATTAGAGGATTTGACCAAAAGAAGGGGATTGACTACTTTGACACTTGTTCTCCTGTTACCAAAATTGCAACCACTAGGACTCTAGTTGCCTTAGCTGCTATACATGTTCCTGTTATGCATCAAATAGACATGAAAACAGCTTCCGTCAATGGTGACCTAAATGAAGATATTTAGATGTTTCAACCTGAGGGACGTATGGTTCCTGTGCCGGAGAATAAAGTTTGTAAGCTTAGAAAATCCCATTAAGACCCTAAACAGTGGTATGAAAAGTTTTACAGCACAATGGTACAACATGGTTTTATTGTGGACACCGCTGATTCTTTTATGTGTTCAAATTGATTATTTCAAATTGTGTGATAATATGTGTTTATCTCGAAAACATGTTGATCTTTCGTACTGATGTGCATGTTGTTAATGGGACTACAAAATTGTTATCTTCTCAGTTTAAAATGAAGGACATGGGGGAGCAAATGTGATCTTGAGGATCAAAATTACAAAGAGAAATGATCATTTTTTTCCTTTGCATCATGCTCATTATAATGAAAAATGTTGAAGAATTTAAATGTTTTGATGTGACTCCTGTGGGAACTCCTTATGATCATAGCATACACCTTAAAAAGAATAAGGTGTCTAGTATTTCCCAAATTCAGTTTGCTAAAATCATAGGAAGTGTGATGTTTCTTATGAACTGTACTCGACCTGACATTGCTTATGCTTTTAGTAGCTTGAGCAGATATATTCATAACTTTAGTAAAGAGCATTGTGAAGCATTATTTCAATTACTTAAGTATTTAAGAGGTACTGTGGATTGGTGTTTGCATTTTAGCAGGTTTCCTATTATGTTAGAAGGATCTTGTGATGCAAACTGGGTTTCCAATGAAGATGAAGTTAACTTTGCTAATGGTTGTGTGTTTACCTTAGGTGGAAGATCTATTTCATGGAAGGCTGCTAAGCAGGCTTTCTACTCGTACTACCATGGAAGCTAAATTCATGGCTGTTGGGTTAGCAGGGTAAGAAGGAGAATGAATGAAAAATCTAGTAAGAGATATGCCACTATGGGGGAGGCTGGAAGCTGAATTCATGGCTCTTGAGTTGGCAGGGTAAGAAGCAGAGCGGATGAAAAATCTAGTAGTAGATATGCCACTATTTCGGAGACAGCTTACGACTATTTCACTTCACTATGACTCGTAGGCAACAATCGAAGCTGCACACAATAGTGTGTACAACAGAAAGAAGACATACATTCGCATTGGACATAGTGTTGTGAAACAAATGCTAAAATATGATGTCATATCCCCGAAATACGTAAGATTCGAGAGAAATTTAGCAGATCCACTAACTAAGGGCTTGACCAGGAAAATCATTCTCGAGACATTGACGAGGATGGGACTGAAGCCTGTGGATTGAGGTAATATGGTGGATACCCACTTGTGGTAAAACAAAACCATATTAGTCTTAATATACACCACATATCTATCTCTATGGCGTATAGTAGTGTTTAGTCAAGTTTGAGCTCTTATACACTTAATGAATCCATAGCCCGTTGGGGTGGTGCCAATGAGACGTACTTAATATGTGGGAGGTTGAGCAGCATTTTGCTTTTAGTAATTCCATATCCTTGATTATGTTAGTCCATATTGAGATGGACTTAATGAAATTACCTACGTAATTGTGAAGGTGTGGCCACCTTCTATGATGGACTCCAGGTTGTTTATCTAGAGCATTTATGAGACCTGAGGTGTACACATTGGGCCCAAAAAGTGCAATTTAGTTATCATGGGATACGCAGTGACCATAAGGGGTGATATGTGTTGTGGGGGTCTCAACCAAGACCTATTAAGTTCAAGATTCGTTTGCTCCATAGGCTCGGTTATTGTCTTACTTCACTACTTGTCAATTCAGTCAAAAGACATTGATGCTCAAGTACCTAACCCCTCATTTTTCTTCCCGAGTCTCTATGCCATTATTATAGGATTATTAGATGTAATGGCAATAACTAGCTCTCGTTTTCATATCTACTCCTTATCCCACATAGGAGCATTAGAAGCCCCTTATGAGATTTTTATTACCCCCCTCTTCTTTGGGCCTGTCGAATTCTTTTGGGCTTAGTTTTGTTAGTGTTGTGGGATAAGGGTTAACCACAACCCATGCCCACACGCGCCACCTGCTTGCCTAGTCCAAGTTGGGCTCGCCCATGGTTGTGGTCCGTGGGTTATGGGCAGTGGGTTGTGGGCCTTGTCTACTATACTTTTGGAGGGAAGTTATTTTAATTTTTTATCCGTTGGCGTGATAGTGAACGATTTCTTATAGATTTTTCTCCACCTTTTCCTCTAGTAATGGCTAGTGGGTAGTCAATTCCTAATCATCAAACATGAAATCCCTTCAGTTATTAGATTTTTCTCGCCCTTTAATAGTCAATTTTTCCACTATCAAAACCACGCTTTTCTATTGTTGCAACACGCACCAAAAAGCAACCTTTATCTCCTCTCTACTTCCTATGCTCTCTTCCATTGATTTTGGGTGATTGTAATCCTGTGTATTGCAAACTTCTGGCCGTAAGTGCATGCGTTCAGACGCCAACTGTGTAAACATTAGGGAGCAATTGGCTTATTCGATTTGCATCCCGATCGAGCTAAAATCGCTTTCAAGGTAGTGGTGCTCCATGACATAGCTCTTCTTCTCTCACACTCATTTCCCTATCATTGATTTCATTATATTTTCTTACACAATCAGCTTCTTCTCAAATGATATTGTAGCTACAAGGGCCCTTCTCACAGGCCACAAATCACTTACAAATGGGTAGAGTAGAACAAAATGCATGCAAAGATTCAGAACTTTTTTTTTTTTTTAATAAAAAAAGAAGACTTTCTAGTTGATATATCTTGATGTAATGAGCTACTTTCATCTCCATAACAGGGGCCATGTCTGAGACTCTGTTGTAACGTGACTCAGCAAATACGCCTTTTTTTTATTTTTGTTTTTATTTTATTTTTTTTTGTAAAATGAAGTAGAGAGAATCTATAAGTATCACAAGGTTGATTAGTTTTCAAGTATTTCATACAAATAAGATGGGAAAACAGTTTAGGACGTAATGAGAGCTCCTCTATGTAGCTTTGAACACATGATTATATGGATATTAATGATAGTACTTAAGGTTGGAAAATAGTAGTATGATCTTTGATATGATCACTTGGGCAACAACAGTAGAAAAGCTTAAATGTCGCAAGAATACAGATGCTGGAGTATGGTACTCTTCGACTATAGCGTTTTAAGTAACACTTAGTGTTTTGATAAAATTGTTGCCCTAGTCAATCCTAATTGTTCGATAAACTATTGTCTCATATTAACAAATAGCATTTAAGCTAGTGTTTATCAAACATTAATCAATGTTTTAGACCCAACATAGTGTTTCAATTCTTTACATCTCAAATTTGCCCCTTCCGCTTTAGTGCTTTCGCTTTTTCTAGAACATGGGATTATGGGAATGATCTAACTGAATTGAGGATATTTTTTTTAGGGAATATAACAAGACATGGCAAAAGTAAATTGCATACTTATAAACTAAACACCAATCAAATTATGCAAGGTTGACATCGAAATAAAGCGCCACGAGGCAAAACAACTAGCTAGAGAATATCCAACGATCTAACTACTGAAATCATGGGGTTTAATTGTGGTTTTTATGATGGTTTATAGTAGTAGTAGTAGTAGTAGTAGTAGTAGTAGTAGTAACAACAACAACAATAATAATAATAATAATAATAATAATAATAATAATAATAATAA
>JACYFF010031955.1:49378408-49394729 GCA_017589665.1 Selenicereus undatus | reverse complement strand
GCATTGCTAGAGTTCAGGAACATGCCTTACAATCAACTGTCGAGATGACGTTCTTGACTTAATATAGAATCACCAATTAAAACCTGTTTTGAAGACTTGTTCTCACATGTAGCAATCCAGTTAATACAATAAAGATTACAAACACCAGTTAAGCCTGTTTGGAGATCGTGTTTGGAGCAACATTACTTGGACAAATTTTTACACTTGGATTTGTTATCATCAAAACTTAAATATAATAACTCAACAAATTCCCCCTTTTTGATGATGACAAACCAAGTGACCATATTGACAAAACAAAAAAAATGAATGCTGAGAGGGATCCACGTAAGTCAAGGTCAGGTTGGTCAGGTTCATTCGTCATACATGGTCACTTTGTCAATTGGTTTTCACTCTTCTTCCCCCTTTTGGCATCATTAAAAAGCAAGAGGTACTGCAAATAGATATTCCATTGCAAAAAACAGTACAATGCCAAACACAAGACTAATAAAGGAGGAGGAGACTAGAGAACAGCCTAGACAATCAGGGAGTAGGAGGTGGTTTCGTTTGCAGAGGAGGAATGCTGGGGCAAGGGTGGAGAGAAGGGCAAGCAAATCTTCATGGCGTTTGGCATAGAAGGCTTGTTCCTCAACAAGAGCAGCCTTGACAGCTGAGAGCTCATCCCTGAGGCGAGTATTGTCCTCAAGAACAGCCTCAACCTTGATGGAAGGTTGCCCAGAAACAGGTGGTCGAGGTGGTCGACGACCCTGTTTGGAGACTGACCCTTCCCCAACCTCATAGCCACACCCTAGCAGAGTGTCAGTCCCAATTTCATCAACGACTTGGGCCTCCACTCGTCGTGTGAGCACTATTCCAAGGTGCTCAAACACCCTTGTCAGCAGAAACCCATACCCGAGATCATGAGCCCGGGTGGTGTTCGCAATTCGCCCAATGTGGCAAATCATGATAGCTGGAAGATTTATGGGTTCCTCCCTATCCAAGAAGTCGACCAGGCACTAATCAAAAAGGCCTGCTGAGTTTCTCCCTTGACTTCTTGGAATCACGTTCTTAATGACGAACATGAAAAGTAGTTGGTGGAGAGGGATCAGATCACCTTTTTTTACAGAGGAGGGTGTTCTCAGACCCTGTTTTTGACTAAGACGTTTGGTCACCTCTAGGAGCCTGGCTGTCTCTAGGACAATTTTGTCTTCCCTCACATACACAACAAAACCTTATGAGGGCACTCCCAATATGTTTCCAAGTGAGGGCGCATCAATCCTAATGCCTTGCCCATTCATAAAACTTGTCACCACCCCTTCGGTGACTCTGCAGTTGGCGTAAAACTCAGCCAACTCAGGCACAGAACACCCTTGCTGGGTGCTTGCAAACAACTCAAGCTAGCCTTGGGCTCGAAGCTTGGTCAAGAACACCCCCAGAGCCTGTTCCTCAAAAAGGCTTACAGACACTACCTTCCCTCTGACGACATTGCGCTTAAGCAACTGTGCATGTTTGTCAGACATAGGAGAAAGAGTGAACTGCTTTGGGCGTTTGGGGGCAGGAACAGAGGTGGTAGCTTCTGGTAGGGGGGCTGTTCTGGGCTTTCGCTTGAGGGGTGTTTTTGCAGGAGAGGGCTTCACAGCAGGTTTAGTGGCTGATTTTGGAGGGGCTTGATCTTCAGAGGACTCGGAAAACACCGGTGTCCCCTGTTTGAAGGTGGTGTCTTCAGAGTCAAAACTCGAGAACCCTTCGGTAGAAGAGGAAATCTCCTCGATGATAGGAGCAAAGGGTTTAGAGGATCTGGGGGTCGATCTGAAAGCAATTCTTGCAGATTTGCGAGAAGGTTGAGAAGGAGGAGAAGAGGGAGTTAGAGAGGGGTGAGACCTTGGTGGTGGTCGTGTTCTTGGCGTTCGGGTGCGCCTAGCCACCATCTTTACCCTTTTCCTCTTCTCTCTAGTTTGAGAGACTAGAGGAACAGAGTCATCCCCTTGGGCAGGACTTTCTCCTGTTTTCTCACCAGATCCATGAACAGATCATCGAAGAACGCATCCCCTGTTCTTTGAGTTGTTTTCGGGAATAGTGCAGAAGAACAGGGTTCAAAATCCCAAACGAGGGTTTCTGGGTTCTCCAAGAATTGGTCTTGGATACCCGAAGAGCCGGCAACTGCTACAGAAGAAATGGAACAAGGGATTGTTCCCACATACACCACTAATTTCCAACCAAAGGAGTAGGGAATATCATTCAACTCAAGCCCAATACTTTTGAGGTTTAACCGATTGAGATACCCGAAGATTGTGTGGATAGTTGGGCGAGGAGGAGCCGGAATCGAGGGTATAATCATGTTGTTACTCTCAGAGATTGATGAAGAATCAGTTTTGGGAGCCATTATCGCAAGGAAGAATTTCGGGTTTTGAGGGTTTTGCTAGGGTTTGAAAGCAAGAACAGAGGAGAGAGAGAGATAACAAAACGGGGAAGACAGACGCACGCAAGGGGGTTTTTTAAACTCCCCACCCGTTATGAAGGGCCACCTAGGGAACACCTAGAATTTAAGCAGGCAGCATACATTAATGTCAATCAAGGCATACCTGTTCGAGCCGCCTGTTCTTGAACATGCTTCTCTCATTCCAAGGTCTGTCATGAATACTCTTTCTCCATCTCCCAAGACAGCAGTATATAATCATAATAGCACACAAGACTACACATATTCATTAAGCATAGACCACTGTTTTGATAACAAGAATTGCAAACAAGGGGATAGAATAGGTATTATAAGGAGTTTTTGTTAGCTTGATCTAACTCTGAGAACAGGTGTTCTCAGGGTGTTTTCACCAACCCCAATTCCAGTCTGTTTCTCTCAAATTGATCTCTAGCTAGTGCCTTAGTGAATATATCAGCAATTTGATTTTTCGTTGAGTAAAAATTCATAGAAATTAAACCCTTTTCAACATTATCTCTCAAGAAATGATGTCGAATGTCAATATGTTTTGTCCTTTTGTGTTGACATGGGTTTTTGGCAATGTTAATAGCGCTAGTATTATCACAAAAAATAGGAATGCATCCAGTGTCAACACAAAAATCCTTAAGCTGTTGTCTTATCCACAACAGTTAAGCACAACATGAAGCTGCTGCAACATATTCAGCTTCTGCTGTGGACATGGCAACTGAATGTTGCTTCTTGGTAGCCCAAGATACCAAACAAGGTCCAAGAAAATGAGCCATACCTGAGGTACTCTTTTTATCAACTAGGAAACCTGCATAGTCAGTGTCAACATATCCAACAAGATCAAGATTGCAACCTCTAGGATACCATAGAGCTAAATCAGGTGTATGCTTTAAATATCTTAGTATCCGTTTAACAGCCTTAAGATGAGTCTCTTTAGGATTAGACTGAAAACGGGCACATAAACCAACACTAAAAACAATATCCAGTCTACTAGCGGTTAGGTATAGGAGTGACCCAATCATGCCCCTATAGAGTTTCTCCTCAACTGAGGGACTCCCATCATCCATAACCAACTTGGTTGAATGAGAAATAGGAGTGTCTATGGGTTTGGCCGACTCCATCCCAAAATGCTTAAGTAGCTCCTTGATATACTGTTGTTGATGGATCATGGTGCCGTTTAGAGTTTGCTTGATTTGTAAGCCTAAGAAAAAGTTAAGTTCACCCATCATGCTCATCTCAAACTCACTCCTCATCATATTTGAAAATTCATGGCATAAATCATGATGAGTTGCACCAAATATAATGTCATCTACATATATTTGGACAATCAATAAATGTTCCCCCTTAGATTTTAGAAACAAGGTATTGTCTACCTTGCCTCTTCTAAAATCACTTTCAAGTAAAAAGCTTGACAACCGTTCATACCAAGCTCTTGGAGCTTGTTTTAAACCATAAAGTGCTTTGTCAAGTTTAAAAACATGATTTGGAAAATCACCATTTTCAAAACCAGGGGGTTGTTTGACATACACCTCTTCTTTAAGGTATCTGTTTAGGAATGCACTTTTCACATCCATTTGATATAGCTTGATTTCCATATGAGTTGTAAAGGCTATTAAGATTCGAATAGCCTCAATTCTAGCAACTGGTGCAAAGGTTTCTTCATAATCAATCTCTTCTTCTTGATTGTACCCTTGAACCACCAGCCTTGCCTTGTTCCTAGTGACTGTTCCTGACTCATCTTGCTTATTTCAGAACACCCACTTGGTTCCAATGATTGTTCTCTCTGCAGGTTTAGGTACAAGGTGTCACACTTTGTTTCTTTCAAATTGATGAAGCTCTTCTTGCATAGCCGTGATCCAATCTGAATCTGCAAGGGCTTCATTCACACTTTTTGGCTCAATGTTAGAAAGAAAAGCATAGAAAGCACAAAAATTCTTAAGTTTAGATCTAGTTTGCACTCCAGTATTAATATCTTACAAGATTTGATCAAGAGGGTGCGAACTATGGTGCTTCCATGGTCTTGGATTAATTGGATCCACAGACACATGTTCTGTTCTAACTGAAGTGTGTGTAGGATCAGGCTCAAGAACACCTCTTGATCCTGTTTCTGCACCTGTTTGCAAGCTGGTTCCTGAAGTATATGGTTCCGAACATGGTTCAACGGTGTTTCCCCCGGTTTGGTTCTCACCTTGTCTGCCATTTTGAGGAACAACTTCTGTACCTGTTTTCTTCAGGGTGTTCTCACCTTGTTTTTCTTGGTTCAACAATTCCTTTTGGACAAGACTTAATTCAAACTCTTCATCCTGTGCATTACTCTCATTCAAAGAGTTAGATTTATCAAAAAACATATGCACACTTTCCTCAACACACACGCTTCTTTTGTTAAAGACTTTGTATGCCTTACTGTGAGAGGAATAACCAAGAAATATTGCCTCATCACTCCTTGGATCAAACTTTCCTAAAGCATCTTTCCCATTGTTATGCACGAAACATCTACAACCAAATGTTCTTAGATGCATAAAGTTGGGTTTTCTGCCTTTAAGAAGTTCATAAGGAGTTTTGTTCAAAATGGGTCTAATCATGCATCTATTTATAATGTAACATGATGTGTTCAAGGCTTCTGCCCAAAAGTTCTTAGGAAGACCACTAGCAATAAGCATTGTTCTAGTCATGTCTTCTAGGGTGCGATTTTTTCGTTCAACCACCCCATTCTGCTGGGGTGTTCTCGGGGCTGAGAAGTTATGATCAACACCATGTTCATTACAATAGTTTGTAAAACTTGCATTTTCAAATTCAGTACCATGATCAGACCTCAAGCTTACCAATGAGTGTCCTACTCTCTTTTCAATCCTTTTGAGAAGGGCAATAAACCTCTCAAATGTTTTATTCTTGGATGTCAAGAATAAAGTCCAAGTAAATCGAGAGTAATCATCCATAATTACAAGCACATACCTTTTCCGTCCTCTACTAGCTATCCTCATGGGACCACATAGATCAATATGCAATAACTCAAGAGGTCGGGTAGTGCTTACACACTTTTTAGATTTTAAAGAAGATCTGACTTGTTTTCCTTTTGCACAAGCTTCACATACCTTGTCATCATTATACTTGATGGAAGGTAGTCCAACAACCAAATCTTTGGAAACAAGTTTGTTTAACAAGGACAGGCTTGCATGACCTAGTCTCTTGTGCCATAACATTATATCATCATTTAATGCATTTAAACAAGTCAGATTATTTTGGGGAAGAGTGGAAATACAAACTTTATAAACATTTTGACATCGCTTCCCCCTCAACACAACATTTCCTGTGTCGTCATTCACAACCAAGCAACGTGTTTTTGAAAACAGTACTAGGTTGTTCTTGTCACACAGTTGGGACACACTTAGCAAATTGTGTTTTAACCCATCAACTAAGTGCACATTATCAATTGAGTGGGAGAGAGTTTTACCAATATTACCTATACCGACAATTGTCCCAGACTTGTCGTTTCCAAATGCTACACTCCCACCATTCAAAGCTGTAAGTGAGAGAAAATTTGATCTTTCACCAGTCATGTCTCGTGAACACCCACTATCAACAAACCACAACTGCCTGTTTTCAAGGGTGTTAGTGGGGTTGTTCGTAAGGTTGTTCTCTCTCACTTCAGCCTACAAAACAAATCACGGGTTAGTTTTGGGAACCCAGATCCACTTGGGTCCTATTCTTTTAGACATGTAAAGCTCATGTTTTCTAATTCAGATTTGTTTCACATACCTTTCATTCTTTTCATTGGCATGTTTTCTTAAAGGGCAAGTGTATCTATAATGACCCATTTTACCACAATGAAAGCAAACGATGTTTTCAGGTAATCCCACATACTTCCTATGTATTGGGTAAACGGTCCGTTTATGCTTGTAACCAAGTCCCTTTTTGTTTCTATTGTGATAAGTGTTTAGCCAATCAAGGGCTTGTGAGAATTTGTTCCAGCGTTTGTTTGTGGCAAGATCAGTTTCCCATTTTTCTATGGTAGCATTCAAGCTCTGCTTTTCATTTAGCAGGGATTCAACTGTTTCTTCTACTTTAGAGAGTTTTTTCTCTACTTGAGTATAATCGTCTTCTTTTAGAAAGATATCTTCTCTAAGCACGTTAATATTCTCATGTAAACCGAGTTTTTCATTTTTAAGAATTTCATTTTCAAGCTCTAGGTCACGAACTTCTCTTTTTAGATCAGCACAGGTGTCTATCAAATTATATAGAAGTTCTTCTAAAGTGGCTTTGTTAAGACCATGTACCTTGTTCTTGAGATCTGAGAAGCTGATTGTTGATTCATCATCTGAATCTGAATCACTTTGTGCCATCAGTGCTACGACCTCTTCTTCAGCTTCAGATTCTCCTTCATCCTCAGAGGAATCTCCCCAAGCAGCCAGCATAGCTTTCGAGAATTGCTTGCCCAGATTGTTTACAGGGTGTTTTCGACCCTGTTTTCGAGGGTGTTCGGGCATCTGATCTTCTCGAAGCAGAGGACAATTTTTGACTAAGTGATCTGGTTTGCCGCACTTGAAACACCCTGTGAGCTGTTCTTTGGGGGTGTTTTTGGACTTACTGAAGTCTTTTCTTTTGTTGTTTTCCTTGACCTTTTTGAAGAATTTCTTGAATTTTCTGGACATTAGGGCCATATCTTCATTTTCAAGGTCAGAGTCAGTGTCCTCATGTGCTTTCAAGGCAAGCCCACGATCCTTCTTTTGCTCCTCTCTTTGTTGTGAGTTCTTTCGGAGTTCATAGGTTTGGAGATTACCAATCAACTCGTCGAGGGTGATCTTGTTCATGTCTTTAGCCTCTTGGATGGTTGTTACTTTGGCCTCCCACGTACGAGGTAGAATTCTGAGGATTTTCCTCACCAACTCTTCAGTGGTGAAGGATCTTCCCAGGGATTTTAACTCGCTCGTAATGTGGGTAAACCGTGTATACATATCCATCACAGTCTCACGATCACCCATATCAAACAACTCATATTGTCGCATAAGTAGCTCAATTCTAGATTGTTTAACTTGACTCGTACCTTCATGAGCAACTTGCAGGGCGTTCCAGATAGCTTAGGCTAATTCACATTCAGATATGCGAGTGTATTCATCGGGTCCTAGGCCAAAATATAGTAGCTTCTTGGTCTTGGCATTTTTCTCCATCTTTTTATAGTCCTCGGCATCAAACTCTATGGACTCCTTGGGAACCTTCTTACCATCTTCAAGCACCTTGGTGGGAACAAGGGGCCCGTTCTTGATGAGCATCCATAACTCATAATCTTCTGCCTGAATATAGTTTTCCATCCTATTCTTCCACCAACTATAATGTTGGCCGTTGAAATAGGGTGGCCGAGTAATGGATTGTCCTTCAAGGATTCCTTGTGGTGTACTCATCTTCAGAATCCCTCAAGGTGTTAGCCTTTTTGCGAGAGAACCAAGCTCTGATACCACTTGTTAAGTTCGTGAGTATTCTACCACAAGAGGGGGGGTGAATTGTGGTGTCTGATTTTCGCGTTGTGAATAACAAACACCCTTGTGACTTGTTTGCAGAGGGTGTTCTCAAATATTGCAAATGCGAAAATCACCAAGATAAATGCCGAAAATAAAGCACACACAATTTTTACGCGGAAAACACCTCTAGCCCAACTGAGGTGTGAAAAACCACGACCTACCTCATGTAGGATTTAACCACTTCACTAAACCGAACTTAACTCGTTACAAATGTAACACACCTTGTTACAACTTGCAACCACGTAACCTCCTTCTCTAAGACAGGTTACACCACGTCCAAATCTCACCAGATTGGACACGTCCAAAGTCCACACGACTAGGACACACTCACTCACTTTCGACTGATCTGGGATCAAAGTCAACAAACACCTTACTGGGGGTGCTTCTTACTAAGCAGATGTAAGGTACAATGAAAATCCTATTATGCCAATATATTGAAAGCTCAGTTTAAACACAACTTGTGTCGGTCTTTCTTTTCTCAAGTGTAGCTCGAAAAATTCTTCTCACTAGAAAAACCACTTTTGAAATTTTCCTTTTTGCGTATGTTGTGTGTTTCTCGTTTTTCTCTCTTGCTTTCTTGTCTCTCTCAATGGGAGTGAAAAAACTGAGATTTTATACATAGAAATCCAACGGTCAAGACCAAAGAATCAGCTAAGTATGGAAAACAATTTTCAAGCAAAGATACTCCCCAACGGCTAGTGATAAACTTTTCCCAAAGTATAAGGGATTTGTTATCTTAAGGGATAACCCTTATCTTCCCATAGCCGTGAAAAAGATTCAAAAGGCAACCAGAAATCTTCAGCTTTTGAAATTTTATCATATCCAAAAAATATAGGCAAAGGGAATCTTTTAGTTTTGGCAAATCTCCCAAAACCTATTTTCGCAAATCTCCCATAATATTTTCAAGAAATATCCTTTCCAAAAAAATAGCAATCTTGGAGTTTAAAGAAAGTATTCTGGAGATCTTGGCCAACCGAAATGAATTTTCAAAGATAACCGAGTATGGCCACTTCAGTTCAGAAACACCCTGGGCACCCTGTTTGCAGGGTTGTTCGCAACTGGTGTTCTGAAGCACTTAGCGCAAATACCGATTCAAGAGGTGTTTAAAAAACGTTTTCAATATTGGCATATTAACAAGAGTCTAAATAAATAAAACCTATATACCCAAGACTTCTTGTTTTGAACCAGTCATCTTGTCCAAGATTTGTAGAGCTGCTGTGAACACCAAGGCCACCTTGTTTGTTGGGGTTGTTCTTTGCATTGCTAGAGTTCAGGAACATGCCTTACAATCAACTGTCGAGATGGCGTTCTTGACTTAATATAGAATCACCAATTAAAACCTATTTTGAAGACTTGTTCTCACATGTAGCAAACCAATTAATACAATAAAGATTACAAACACCAGTTAGGCCTGTTTGGAGATCATGTTTGGAGCAACATTACTTGGACAAATTTTTACACTTGGATTTATTATCATCAAAACTTAAATATAATAACTCAACACAAGTCATCTAGGCAATTTATGTCACCTTTTAATTAAGAAAATAGTAACAAATTTAGGTCAAAAAGAGTATCCAATTATGGGCCGCTTACTACATCTAGGTTCAATATTTTCATTATTACTAGTAGATGTAGTACTAACAGATAGAGCATGTGTGGTAGGCAACATGCAAAAAGTGCACTATTTCAAAGGAAATACATTCTTAAAAAATTCAGCATCGCCAAATTCATAGATAGCACTAAATGCACCATTATCATGAATAAGAATAGATCTATAAGCTATACTATTCTAATCATAGCCAATAAAAGTAGAATCAACAATTTTAGGACCTATCTTAGTCCTTTGTGGGTTTGGTGTACCACCCCTGGCTAGCTAGGCAACCCCACATTTTAAGGTGTTTCAGGTTAGAAGCTTGTCCTTTCCATATTTCATGGGGAGTTTGTCTAGTTTCTTATGATGCACTTTATTAAGGACATGACATGCAGAAAGAATAGCCTCTACCCACATATTGTCAGGTAAACCAGAACTAATAGGCATGGGATTTACCATATCTTTAAGAGTCATACTCTTTCTTTTTGCAATCCCATTTTGTTGCGGTGTGTAAGAGGCTATGGTCCCATGGATAATTCTGCTTTTCTCAAAAAGATTTTGAGTGTGTTAACATCATATTCTCATCCTTAATTAGGCCTAACTTTCGTAATTCTTTGTCCAGCTGGTTTTTCTACCTTTGTTTCGTACTTTATAAACATCTCTTATGCCTTATCTTTTTTTCAACTAATTTAAAAGGCTTTTAGATCGCTTATACAGAACACATATTTGACACTTTTCTTTCACTTTAATAGACAATTTGAGAATGAGGTCTAGATTCATCATATGTTTAATAGACTGTAAGTTTACAAGACCATGTCTACTATGCCAAGAATTAGATCACTCAAACATGTGAGACAGATAATAAGATACCAAAAACATTATTTACCTTAAGAATAACATAATTAAGCTTAAACAATTCACAAGATACATAGTTAATAGATGCTTAGAATGCACTTCATTTTAGGATCGTTTTGCTCCATTTTTAAGGAGAATTATGTCCATCAATACTTTTTTCCCGTTTTATACTTGAGTATGGTTCTTTTCTATATTTTGTAGATTTTTGGACCTTTTTGCCCTTGTTTTGACTCCAATTGAGTGTATTTTGACTCCCCACAGATGCCTCTAAGTCACCATCTCCATGGAGAATAAAGAAGAACCAAAGAACGCTGAGACAAAGGCAATCGCGGACCCTCCATGGTTAGCCTGAAATTGCTTGCCTCTTCTTCTTCATTCGTCTTTTGGTGGAGAACAACTGTGTTTATGCATAAATAGGGCTCTTCACGGCTGCAAAAAAGGGAGAACATAGAAAACGTAACGAAAACATCCAATTCTCACTTTTATCATTAGTTTTAGGAATTTTTTTGAAGTTTTCTATAGAGCAAGAGAGGGAATTGGAGTGGAAGATTGGCACTTGGAGGCTTGGCGTTTGGGAAGTCATTGAAACCACCATAGTTGCTAAGTTTTTCTTCCCCTTCTAATAAGTTCTTGAACTTTTGTTTAGATGTTGATTATTTCCATTATGTGTGAGTAGTTTTTCTTAATCCAGGGTTTTGTTAGCCAAAATATTAAAGTGGGATCTCTAATTTTCAATATTTGTGCTTTATTGAATTGGTTTGATTGAATTCTATCTTGTAGATAAACTATTGTGAGTAAGTTTTGGCCAGATTTACTTGCATATACTAGATAGTTGAGTAAAGTACTAAAAGGAGAAGCTCACTATTGGAACAACAAGTTGGATCTTAATTTAACGACTGCTTGAAAGAGGGTTGTTTGTTGAGAGGAAAATTCTAGCAATCAAGAATCCATAACCAAGACTAAACCAAAGATATTTGAAAGAATCTTAATTTGGTTAGTTTAGGTAATTCAATTTGTTTCGAGAGAAAAGATTGAATTTTCAGTTCGACTGCACTCCTTTGAATCATTCAATCTAGATAAAGTGCATATTTAAATCCAATGATCCAACTCTTCAGTAGGCGAAGCAATTCCCTAAATGTTTTTAATTCGATTGAATTTCCAATAGTTAAATAGTGATAGTTGAGACAACCGAATGAAAATTTGGCTGCTTAGCCGTTCATAATAGGTTAAAACTCAATAGACTACACTTAATCTATGTGGGATCGATATTAAAACTATACTCCAACAACCGTGCGCTTGAGGTAGCAATCAATAGCCTTTATATATACACAAAGGAACCACGTCTAGTGGTCATTACTTTGTAGGAATCAAGAACGACTTTGTAATCATTAGGTTCAATAAAGAAATGCTAATATGTATAACAATTGGACAATAAGAATAGAAAATAAAATTATAAGATTAAAAATTAAAATTTTAAAGCTTTTCATAAAATTAATTATTATTTGTGCATGAAAAAGGTAAATTTATCAAATGAAAACAATAAATTATTGATGATAGATGTAGATCAGAAATAAAGCAAGCATCGCTGTGCAAGAGATGAGTAAAAATGGGGCGGCTACTGTAACTCATGCTTCCGACATCCCAGCCTCTTAGATAATCATGATAGGATAAAACAAGCTGCCAACGACATTGCAATATAATGGACGAATAAAATTCTCTCTTGAGAGTTAATGCGTCGATAGTCGTATTCTTAACTATTAAGCTAAGTCCTTTTTGACAATAGTTACAAAATCTGAATAAGTTTAAATAAAACCCTTTATATAAGAACTCTAGATCACCTCTATCAAAAAAAAAAAAAAAAAGAACCCCTCTGGATCACTTGCTAATGTGTACCATGGGGAAGCGTCGACCGCAATAACACCAGAGCAATATTGAATATTCCATCAAGCAACGAAGATAGTCTAACAACCAATAATATTAGCCCAAGTTCAAATTCAATTTAGAAGACACAACACAATAGAGTAAGCTCCTTGATACCGCTCATACAAACAACTACCTCCTTCTTCGGCTTCAAGTAAGGGTCTCCGAAACACACTGCCAGAGCCCGCATGCATGGTACGTACTTCTATTATTCACTAAAACAATTTATGCAACGGAATATCCTCCTTGCATATGAAATTATTGAATTTCAATTACACATCATCTGTTGACTTGTATTTTATATTAAGCATCATAGATCAAACCCTTTAATCACGGATGCATTGTTTGATATTCTAACGTTAATGATACTAACGTCTTTATCACACATTTTCATATGAATTTTTTTGGACATTTTTTTTTTGCAAATAATTTTTCCTCAATTTTTGACCCCAGTATTTGGATGACTTGGGTGTTCGCCAGTGTTTTTTGGGTCAGAAGTTTCTCTCTTTGTTTATTTGTTACTTATTTTGGGAGGAATCCCATATTTGGGTGAGGAGTTTCTATTTTTGCTTTCTTGAGTCTTTGTTTCTTGGGAAAAGGTTGTTGCAAAGTCAAGAAAGGATCAAATTTGTCATTAGAATTTGGACCTCTTCTGCCACAGGGCGTGCATTTCTGGCGTTTCGGACATTGTAACTCTGAATGCTAACATAAGTTGCATACATTTTTAACTTGGAAACCAGGTCAGTGTGAACACCCTCACTCTATTTACGGGTTCATTATGGTAATTTAGATGTATGACCATGGAATTTGGTCTTGATCCGAGTAATAAGTGCTCTCTGAATTGGGATTTGTTTGGGTGCATGATAGAATGTCCAGACTGAGAAAGGGGACAATTCTGAATGCATTATATGTGCCTGTTTAATGTCCAGACATAAGCAGACTAGTTGTTTTTCAGGAAATTGCTGAATGGTGTGGGTTGTTTGTTTTCTGTTTCCTTGTCATATCTCCACTCTGTTTGTGTATTCATGCACCTGTGCCTGTTTGCCTATCTTTTGCTAGGGAGTGGGGGGATGGTCACTTTACCACAACTACTGGCTTTTTGCATGGACTGGCAAACGGGGCACTTAGGTAGGGTCCCAGCTAGAACAAAGGCAATGCAATAATCATATGATTCATATCAGATTGAATTCATGTTGCTGCTTATCGGGATTGGTTCTGTTAGCATTTGCTGTCATTTTGGCTAATACATGAGGTAACAAACTGTTGTCAACATTGGTTGGAGAACCTTAGGTGGTGACCGAAACCAACTTGAATTCAAGAAGAAAATTAGGTTTCCTGTTGCACCTTTGTGGGTTTGGTGTAGGTTTGGCTTTTTGTCACTTGGCTGTACCAACCAGACATGATTTGGCAAGGTCCACATTTTGAGAAAAATACCAACGGCTTCATGATGTATTCAGTTGGGTGGGTAGACATAGTTTCTACGTCTAGCTCAATGTAATATGCTGAGGTATAAAGCTATGCAATATTGCCTCTTCCCTATGCAATGATGAATGATGCCATCAATCCTCTGGTCAGTCTGTCTAGGTTTACTTTCTGAACAAACCAAAGCTTCATCATTTGTTTGTTTGGAGTCTGACATGGTTTCCAGTGCATTCCATGTAATATGCTTTCTTATAATCCCATGCCACATTCGCCATCACGCATGGTCTCCTCTTGTCTTCAGATTTACATTGTTCGGCTGTATAGGATTCTTGGGGCCCCGGCCCCCCCCCCTCAAAAAATTCCTCTGCTTCCCTTTCTCTGATTGAAGTTGAGACATTCACAACGTTTGAAGCATTTCGGTTGATTTTTCTCCACAACTTGCAGACTTTGGATCCCGAATTCCCACTGGAGGGATATTTTCACTGAAAGCATATCAAGACCTCGTGGTTGGGAAAATCTGACCTCTATTGTCTCAATTTTTGCCTGTTGAGGGGACTTTCAGACAGACGAAAGTATGGTCGCGATGAATGGAAGTAATCCTTCATCAAGAATTGAGGTTTCACTCCTGTCATTATTTATCTTGGGATTTTCCAACGTAAAGAGATTAGTACTGGTCTGAATGATGAACATGTTTTTTATGACTAATGGCACAAGCAGGGGAAGTATGCTGCTATGGTGGTTTGTTGGCTGCTTGGGAATGGATGCCTCTTTTCATGGAACAGCATGCTGACAATTCTTGACTATTATGGATACTTATTCCCGGTAATTTCATGTTAATATCCATCATTGATCTGCGCGTTAATTTTGATGATTATGAGTTTTCACTATAAGCTTCTGTTTATACAATTGATCATCTAAGCGCAACAATCCAAATCCAAACCTTAATTGTAGACAGGCTGGAGGACCCTAAATTAAAACCACTGTGTACCTGCTATTTCATCCAAGGCAAGGAGAGGACAGTTTAGAGAGTCAGGCCCTGTTCTTTTGGGTGGGAAATCCACCCAACCCCCACCCACCCACTTTTTCCCCCCTCTTCCCACTCTTTCCCACACTTAAAAAAAAATACCACTCTTTCCCACATTCACCAACTTCTTCCCACATTCACCCACTCCTTCCCACACCTACATAAAACAACCATTTCCCATATTTGAAAATTTTTTATACTTTACGTAATTGTGTGTGCGAATAATCTGATAGCAATTATAAGCAGTTTTAATTTTTCGGATGTTATGGAACAATTTATTTTTTTTTTCTTTTTCCTTAATTTTTTAATTTTTAAATTTTTTTAATCTTTTAATTCTATTTTTTAATGTTTAATTTTTTAATTTTTTAATTTTTACATTTTTGGTATTTATTTTTAATTTTTAATTTTTTAATTTTGAGTTTTTTATTTATTTAACTTTTTAATTTTTAATTTTTCGGATGTTATGGAACAGTTTTATTTTTTTTCTTTTTCATTAATTTTTTAATTTTTTTAATTTTTTTTAATTTTTTAATTCTATTTTTTAATTTTTAATTTTTATTATTTTTAAATTTTTTAAACTTTAATTTTTTTTGTATTTATTTTTAATTTTTAATTTTTTAATTTTTAATTTTTAATTTTTAATTTTTTAATTTTTTAATTTCTTAATTTTTAATTTTTTTGATATTATGGAACAGTTTTAGTTTTTTTCTTTTTCATTAATTTTTTAATTGTTAACTTTGTTTTAATTATGTAATTCTATATTTTAATGTTTAATTTTTTAATTTTTTAATTTTAGTTTTTAATTTTTTAATTTTTTAATTTCTAATTTTGCGCATGTCATCGAACAGTGTTATTTTTTTCTTTTTCATTAATTTTTTATTTTTTAATTTTTTTAGTTTTTTTGATTCTATTTTTTATTTTTTATTTTTTTAATTTTTAATTTTTTTTATTTATTTTTAATTTTTAATTTTTAATTTTTACTTTTTTAGTTTTTTGATTTTTTAATTTGCAAAAACATATTATTACAAATAAAAAAATTAACAAATTACAAATTACAAATTCAAAATTAAAAATAAAAAATACAAAATACAAAATACAAAATACAAATGCAAAAAGACAAATTAAAATGAAACTACAAGTAAAAAAAATTTAAAAAATTTAAAAATTAGAATTAAAAAATTAAAATTAAAAAAATTTAAAAAATTAAAAAATTAAAAATTTAAAAAATACACAAATAAAAAAAATGAACAATAAAAAATAAAAATAACAAATAACAAATAAAAAATAACAAATAAAAAAATAAAAAATAAAAAGCAAAAAGTAAAAAATAAAAAATAACAAAATAATAAATAAATAAATAAATAAAATTAAAAAATGAAAATTAAAAAAATGAAAATTAAAAAATAAAACAAAAGAAAAATAAAAAGTAAAAAAATAAAAAGTAAAAATAACAAATAACAAAATAAAATAAAAAAAATACAAAATAAAAAATAAAAAAACATAAAATAAAAAAAAAAAAATAAAAAACAAAAAAATAAAAAAAAAATAAAAAGTAAAAAGTAAAAAATAAAAAATAAAAA
>JACYFF010031955.1:49366513-49377873 GCA_017589665.1 Selenicereus undatus | reverse complement strand
AAAAAATAAAAAATAAAAAAATAAAAAATAAAAAATAAAAAATAAAAAATAAAAAATAAAAAATAAAAAATAAAAAAATAAAAAATAAAAAATAAAAAATAAAAAATAAAAAATAAAAAATAAAAAATAAAAAATAAAAAAATAAAAAAATAAAAAATAAAAAATAAAAAATAAAAAAATATAAATATAAATAGTAAAAAATACAAATACAAAAACACAAAAATAAAAAGTAAACAAAATAAAACAGAACAGAACATAATAAACAAAACCAAAAAAACTTCATCATCATTAATTAATATGACAATAAAATTATTACATTATAAAACAAAAAAAATATTGATAACTAATACTTCAACTTCATTCAACTACTTTTAACTTTCACCCACACTCACCAACTTTCACCCACATTCACCAACTTTTTCCCACACTTAAAAAAAAAAACCACACTCACCCACTCCTTCCCCCCCTTTCCCACAATCACCCATTCAACACCCCTCATTTCCCACTGAAAAGAACAGGGCCTCATTTTGCTTTGGTATAGTATAATCCAAGTGGAGAAATTCACCCCTAAGTGACTTTTTCAATTATCTAGAACGAAGGTGTAATACATATGCAATGATGCCAACTTAATTTAACTTGTTCCCAATCAGATTATAATTTGTTGGAGACTGAGCTTATATAAATGGCCAACACTAGCTGATCAGGAGGTGCTCCATTTTCTATTTGTTGAATATGTGTATTCGTTGTGCAGAGATATCATCCAGCACGGGTACTTACTCTGGTTTATCAGCCAACTGCACTCATAACCCTAGCAATATTTGCATACAAAGAAGCAAAAATCAACACAAGGTTACGAAACCTTTTTGGATATATGCTATTCTTCCTAAGTTCCCTAGCGGTTCTAGTGGTATGCTTTATTACTTGTTCCTGCATTTCTACGCATACCTATTTTTCTTTTGCCATGTCTGAGTATTTTTAGTTGAATTTATTTCTTGTTTCATACTCGTAAACTTGGCTAATTTCATGTCTATAGTTGGATCTTGCTACTAAAGGCAGAGAAGGAATTGGTCCATATGTAGGGATATGCATTATAAGTGCGATCTTTGGAGTAGCCGATGCACATGTGCAGGGTGGGATGGTTGGAGATTTATTTTTCATGCCACCTGCATTCATTCAAGTAGGATTTGTTCATCATCTTTTTTGTACATATAATTATGAGTGCTTAAAGGATTTGTTCATCTTTTATATATAATATGGATATATGTGTGTGTGTGTGTGTGTGCGTGTGTGTATGTGTATATATATGTATAAAATTAAGAGTGCTTATACTAGGTCTTTCACACCCTCTAATTAGCGGATTGCATTTTCAGTCATTTCTTGCTGGTTTAGCAGCATCAGGGGCTCTGACTTCTGCCTTGAGAATGGTCACTAAAGCAGCTTTTGCAAGTTCACACAATGGTCTCCGGAAAGGAGCAAGTGAGTTCAATCACCCTCTTTTCTTCCTCATCCCCCCCCCCCCCGGGCGGAGAAAAAGGAAAACAAATAAAGACCACGGTCAAAGAAGATCGCGAAGAAGAGGAAAGGAATCAGATCTAAGTGTTAAATTTGTATTAAAATTCTCTCACAAGCCCTTTATTCTCTCACTTGATGTCTAAACCAACTTAGTATAATTTTGAAAGATTAGTATAGAAAATGATTAGTACTGATGCCGGATAGTATTTACTGGAAACTAATGGGAGAAATGGATTACTTGTTCTGATTTGAGGGCACAAAGAGCAAGGATCTTCTGATTTATTTGTTCTTTTCCTTTAATGTTGGCATTTTATTAGCTAGAACACTTCATAATGAACTCAGATTTATATTTGAGCACCAAGACTGAAATGAAAGAAGTATATGTTTTTGCAACTATCAAACATGAGAATCATGATATCTATGTTCCCATCTAATATCTTATTCTCTATCAATGTCATGGCTGCTGGTTTTTTTTTACTTGATTACCACACCGAAGTAATTGGTGAATCTAATCTCCTTGGTGCTTCAATTGGACATCCTAGCTTATGAATGTGTAATCGCAAACTAATTGAAGTATTGAACTACTGAAACTGTTTGTTAAAGTGACCATACGCGAGAAAGGGACAGAGAATTTGTACAGGTTCCTCCAGCTCATTTTGGTTGTTGTTGGTTCCTAATAATACCTGCATTTGTATTCTGTTCTACCACGAATCTGCATTATTCAGTTCAGGTTTTTGCTACCGTATTTTCCTAAGGACTTACATTTTGCTAGATCAATTTCTCTGTCTGATTTCTATGCAAGTCAAAACAGTCTACTTGGACCACTTTCTGAGCTTTGAATTGTTCTGGGCTATTGCAAAATTTTCATAACCTTTTTCTGCTGCTTTCATCGGAGATTTTAGCAGGTGGTAGAACACTTTGTAAATCCATGGCCTTTGAATGATTGAACTACAGGGTTAGGCACACTAAACTCACGATAAAAGCTAGCTCTTCTGTTAATAATCAAAAGTGGATCACAGATTCAAATTTTAGAAGAGGGGCCTCGTATCTTTTGGTTCTATTTGTTTGTTTACCTTTAGCATCTTATTTGCAGATGCACTTCATAATGAATCTACTATGTTTGGGGATCAAAGCTTAAGAGGTTGCCTTCCTAGAGCCACTAGATATATATGTCAGACAAATTTTGAGCTGATTTCTTCATTCAGATCCATGATATGATTGTTTTAATCTGATGTCTTTAACTTTTTCTCCATCCCCGTCATGACTGCTGGCCTTATTTAAAATGATTATGCAGACATTGATATCGAGATTTCTAGCAATTAATTTAGTTTCCTAGCCTAACTTTCATTTGCTTCTGCAGTCTTGTTCTTCAGCTTATCTGCATTTTTCGAATTCCTTTGTGTACTTCTCTATGCTTTCGTATTCCCAAAACTGCCAATTGTCAAGCATTACCGCGCTAAGGCTGCTTCTGAGGGTGCCAAGACTGTCTCTGCCGATCTCGCTGCTGGTGGCATCCAAAAACCAACTGTAAGTACTTCACCATCTCTACAAAACAATTTAATTAATGCAGTGCAATTTCCTTATCAGAGCGCGCATAAATTATAATTTCAATCTTCATCTCTTGTAGGGTGCTGCAGAGGTTAACCAGATTGATCGTCTGAGCAATAAGCAGCTGTTATATCAGAATTATGATTATGCCCTTGACATGTTCTTAATATACTGGCTGACTTTGTCAATCTTCCCTGGCTTTTTGGCTGAAGATACTGGATCACACAGCTTAGGATCATGGTACGTACCTTTTAATCATGGAATGTCTTAAAAGTCAACCTTGACTTTTAAATTGGTCATTTCATACGAAGATAACTTTGTGATTTTTTCCAATGTTCAGCCAAATAAATAGGTCAAATACATTCCTCTCAAAAGCAAAAACAAAAACTAGACCATATACACGGAAACCACTTTCTTCAGAAGAAGATAAACTCATCGGGTTCTGTCCATATGTGGAGGGGCACTGCGGCCTTATGGATGGTGAAATTTTTTTAGAAGATCATTTTCCAATTTTACAGCTAAATTATATGTAGGCTATGTTTGGTAGGAGGAAAAATAAGTTTCCCAGAAAATCATTTTCTATGAAAAATATTTTTTTAAGAAAAATGATTTGTCAATTACATTTTTAGCTGTTTGGTAAAATGAAAAATTATTTTCTTTCCACTTCATTTTTTGCTATTTGATAGAATAAACCCCTCGTCCTTACTTCATTTCGTTTTACCATCAACCTCCTTCCCAGCTTACTATTCTAACCCAACATAACCAACGAATTCTGTTTCGCCCTCCTCTTCAAAATCAAACCCAAAACATCAGTAAGAAATATACCCAGTAACAAACCCAACAAAAGAGAGAGTCAACATTAATGAATCTCAATGTTTTCACTATTTTCAAGGATTAGCCAATTGACTTTGAGTGATATTAAATCCAGATTAAAGAAAATGACGAACAGGAAGACGATGGGTGTCTCAGATTGCGAAGTTCTTCAAAAGGGCAACTGTAACAAGATCAGAGAACTCAAGAAATAATTACAGAGATTAACAATGGAAATCATCGATGAATATGATGAACATGAAGAAGAGGGGAAGACTGAGAGACAAAATGAGAATGAAAATAGAGTGATTCTAGGCACAATTAAAAGAAAATAGAACGAGAGACAAAATTGGGCAACGAAAATTGAGCTTGGAAAATCGTTTTCTCTACTTTTTCAAGGGCAAACAATTTCCTTCAAATGGGGTAAAATGATTTTCCGCTGAAAAAGATTTTCCCTTCCTTGTTTTACCAAACGGTGTAAAATAAGAAAATTATTTTCTGAAAAAATGATTTTTCCCCATACCAAACACACCGGTAGTGCAAGGCTATTTTCCTCTGAAAATTCAATGATATAATAAACATGGTTTTTGTGTAGGAGAATATTTTGTAATTAATTTTGTGTACTCTACAATGGAAGAGTTCTGCTATGGCGCCATTTTCCACAGAAAATATTTTCATTTTATTCTTTTTCTACAAAACCAATTTACTTCCTACCAAAAATGTTTAACACAAATTGTTCGAAGAAATCATCAACTTCCATTCATCTAACTTGAACCCAAACCATAACTGCTGCCAAGGACGAAGAAGGGAGAGAGAGAGAGACAGAGACAGAGAGAGAGGGGAAGAGAATGAGAGCGACTGGATTTGGGCGTCCACTGACGAGTGAGGACCATCAGGCTGAGCATTGTAACGAGGAGAAGAAAGAGACACCACACAGTGTATCTGTGGGAGAACGAGCAGGATAAATCGATGATAGCCATGGATGAAAAGGAGGATGTTAGAGTTTAAACATATTCTTGGACTTCAAACATCAGTTTTTATTAGTTCATGATTATGGTATCAGAGTGGATATCGGAGCGGGTTGCTCAATCATGATTCATCACTCTCCCCATTTGATTAAAATTATGTGCACATGTTGGGCCTTGTTAATATCCCACACGTGAAGGGGGCGTGTTGAAGTATAAAAGTGAGTTTTATCCCACATCGATAAAATTCAAGAGTTTGAACATGTATATAAGTTTGTGACTTATTTCACTAATTGACTATTAGTTTTGAGTTGGAACCTCATTTGACCTTTGTATGCATGACTCTTGGTTTAAAACCCAATTGATATTAAAAAAATTTAACATAGGAGAAGATGTTAGGAAGGAAGAACACGCTGACACAGATAAAGAGGACAGCCTTGAGAACCATCAATGTGTTGCAGCCATGGTGGTGGTATGTGGCGTGGCTTTTTCAGGAGGGAAAAAGCAAAGGGAAGCGGAGAAATGAGGGAACAGGACACGGGATATTCTATTAAATCCAAAAAAAGAAAAAAAAAAGCGTTGAGCCTTCATTTAAAGTAATTTTCCTTGATACAAAATCATCCCAAAAATTATTGATACAAAAACAATTTTAAAAAAATGATTCCATTTCATAACTAGACCAAATAGTAAGAATAATATTGGTTCCATTTGCTAGCTAAATCAAACACATGATATCAAAAATCAAGTTCCATTCTCATTCTCTACAGTATCATTCCTAATTATGTTGCATTCTACTTCTAGTGAAGGTGAACCAAAACAACCCTCTTTAGATCAATGCAATAATTCCTTAGTTCCAAATGAGCTATTCGGTTTTCTAGAACACGAAGGCATCTTTATCATGCTAAACGTCTACTTTGACCAATGTAAGTACATAGACAACAGAATCGAAGTGAAGTTACGAGATAACATGAAATTTGGTTACACATAGGCGACATACTACTAGAAATGAAGTTACAAAATAACATGAAATTTGGTTGCACACTATTTTGTTCCCTTTGGTTTAATAACATCATATATATGATTATGTTTGCTCTAATGTAACCAAAAAGAGCATGGATGTGCTACAGGTATGCACTTGTTCTGATTACAATGTACAACGTTTGGGATCTCATTGGGAGATATCTCCCTTTGGTGAAATTTCTGAAGCTTGAGTCGCGTAAAGGACTCACTATAGCAGTTCTCTCACGTTTCTTGCTTGTTCCGCGCTTCTATTTCACTGCTAAGTATGGCGATCAGGGTTGGATGATAATGCTTACCTCCGTGTTGGGTATAACTAATGGTTATCTCACTGTTTGTGTCCTAACTTCGGCCCCAAAAGGTTACAAGGTTAGTTGATAAAGAACAAGTTACAAGCTTGTTATCTTAATCTTAATTTATTCATGTATTTACCATGCATGGCTAACATGTTGAATTGGTCGCTTTTTGTAGGGACCGGAGCAAAATGCATTAGGAAATATTCTTGTATTATTTCTTCTTGGTGGTATATTTGCAGGGGTGACATCAGATTGGTTATGGCTTATAGGCAAAGGGTGGTGATTTTTTAAGTAATTATTCAGATTTTTTTTTTGTTTTTTACAAATATATTTAGATCTTATTTTACCCCACAACAGAGCCAACCTAGGCTGTCGGCTTTAGGCACGCTTTAAGCTTTCCTGCCTCTTGGATCTGACTCACTCACAGGGCACTAATTTATAAGCCCCCGCACCCGTCTCTTGGCCATTGAGGCGCCCTGCGCAAAAGGGTATTAGCTGAGGCTGTTCTGATCTGTTGGATGTCTACGAATACAACAATATTTGAGCAGGAAAAATAAGTCCAAGCGCGAATTGTAGGTGTGTCATTTGGTTGCTAGGTGCCTGGTTATTGCATGTACTTGAAGCTGATGCTTTGCCTACCCATGGACACGCTGTACTTGGATGTGAGGGTGGGTGGCGAGTGGCGACTAATTCGGCATTGATTTTTGGAGGGATTCTAGTTGGATGTTAGCTAACTTATAGGAGGTTGGGTTTTGATAGTTGAAGATTTTAGAATTTAGATACGTGTGGTGATTTATCTTGCTATTATAGAGTCATGTGTAGACTCATTTTGCCTCTTGGGGATTATTTATCAAAAAAGGAAAACGCAAAGCATTCTCCAATAGTCCGTTCCTCAAATATCCTCGAGATAGAAATGCAAGTGATCTTACTGTGCTTTTAACTTTATTTTGTATACACTAGTAATAGAAATGTGAGTGATGTATGCACGTCTAGGAGGAGCTAAAAAAGAGAAAAGGCATAAAAGAATGCAAACAACTCTTTCCAAATGATAAGCTCAATTTTTTGTCTTTCAATGAGATATCTAGGGAATTTGTGAACTCAGTACACTTAGCAATAATTTCATAAATATTTGAAATTTTCATCTTTCTTTTTGTTTGTTGATGATTAGCAAGCTAAGATGCCTAAATATCAATAGTTATCCAATGCCGTTTCAATAAATAAAAAAAAAGGTTAAGAAAAATATTATAAGTCCGTCAAGTATGAACTCTGTAAAGTATCCATCTCTCACTAAGAGCATGTGCAACGTTGAGCTTCTATTTTGACTCACAACTCACAAGTGATGACATATGCTCTGTACATCAGAACATGCTTACTTTTTGACTCTCAAACTTTTTTTGGTTATTCAAATGCGTTGGATAACTTTTTTTGGTTATTCACATGAGCCTACTTTAATTTTTTCGCATAATTAATTGAAAACACAATTAATTAAGGAGGATTTCACAATATAAATTTTGGACATATATAAAAAAAGCACTAGGTTGACTTTAATGAAAAAGAACACATAAGAGCTTGCTCAAAATGCAAAGAAATAAAAATAAAAATACAGGAGTTCTATGAAAAAGAAAACATATAGTACAAGAGTTAGACTTTAAAAAAAAAAATACAATATAGGAGTATCACTCTTGTCTCTATCTCCATCACGACAAATTTCACTTCCATATTTTTTCAGCCAATTCCGCTTAGAGACGTGCATGTGTTTTGGGGTTTCGAATTTCTACTGCCCTTTAAAAGTAAGTCTCATAGCACGGATGATGATCACATGCGACAGCAGGGTCCGAGTAGTACCCTCCACATTATCGTGCTCAAAAGCGACCTCGTGGTCATCTCGCTTGTTCTCAACAATCAAATTATAAAGTATTGCCCATCACTGTTAGAAAATTGGTTTTTAACGACGAAAAAATATCGATAAAAATTTTCATTTATGGTTGTTAAAAGCTTTAACCGAAAAAAAGGGTGTTGGTCATCACTCGTTGTTATTGATCCCGTCATTAATATAGTAACTACTTGAAAATTTTCATCGTTATCATTAATGATGATGGAAATTCTTGTCGTTCTTAATCAATAATGGCGAATTATTCAACAACAGCTATCCTTTTCATCGTAAAAATTCTATTTTTACGACATTCTAATAGCTAATAAGTCATAATCACGATGACCTCGTACCATCATGATTGTCTTCAATTATTTATTATGACAAACATTTTTATCTTTAAATGTCTATGGTATAAAAATAAAAAAGAAAATTAGTAATATTTATTGAATCATATGGTATAATTTTTCATCAAAATCATGTGAGCAATATAGATAGAAAAGGCAAAATTTATAGAGAAACAAATATAACCAATCTAAATTTTGTTGATCACGGGAAAATATACATTACAATGTGTACCTAGTGACATGGAAGATTCAAATATGAAATCTAAAATCTTCCCTTAAAATCGAAGTCAAAATATACGAAGTTAAATCAATGAAGTAAAACAACACAGAAAAAACAAGAGAGTCATTCGACATCATGAAGCATTATCACCACAAAAATTCGCCTAATTGGAGACTGAAATTTCTGGTCTCAAAAACCTAAAAAATTATCTCAAGTTAAGTTTTGTGGCCAAATAAAGATCGGAAACAGTTCGTCGCGAAAACCTTGGTAACAATTTAAATTTGGATATCGAATTTTAGCAATCGGTCTCCAATTGAGACTGAAAGTAGAGACCAATTGCAAGTGGACTCTGTTGGAGTCCGACCCACTTCGGTGTCGTCTAACAGATACCAAGTTAGAGACCAATAATATTAGTCTAAGACCAATTATTTTCAGTCTCAATTTACGGGAGACTTATTTATCGTTATCAATTAGAGACTGTTTTCCTTTTTTGGTCTCTATAGAGACTGTTAGCTTTACTTGCGATTTTCGAGACCAAATTTTAGACTCGGTCTCAAACTACAGCCGATATTTATTTTCGGCATCTAATTTGACTATAATTTTTTCAACAATTCTGTTGTTTGTGTCAGCCTGAACCTATTGGCCACAATTGCCATATATTACAATACGTACTTACGTGCCATAATATTCTCTAACACACAAATCATGCATTGTGCCAACATTCCCACAACCATTTAGCGTTTCATAAATATGTACCACAAGTACAACCAATTCTTTTACATTCTAATGTTCTTCAACCACAACACCAACCAAAATGCAACCCAACGATTCCAATTAAAAGCAACGACCACCAATGGTCCTCCAAAATACATCAAGTCACCAAATCAATATTCCATGTCCAAGAGTTCAAACTGCTACCACTAAGCATCCAACTAACATAGTGAAGGGAATAAAATCATACATACCGAATCCTATGAGGATTGTTGAGAGTTGTTGTCATGCGTGGGCTTGGCAAGAAGAGCCGAGAAGCTGTCAAACTCAAGCATTAAGCTCTAGAAGTCCAATTCTTTATTCATCAAGCTGCTTCCTAGTAGTATCCAACCAATCCCTAGTAGTCCTCAGCTCCTCTTTTGTCAAATGTAGATGAGCTTGGGTCATCTGAAGTTCATTTTGAGTGGTCTACAATTGACCCTGAAGTTGGGTGACTAACAGTGAGGAGCGTGCCAATGAAGTACCTGAAGTAGAATGCCTAGAATTGGATGGTCTCTCAAACACGGATGCACCCTCTCTACCAAGTCCGTCTATAGTCTCTTTCTCACTCCAACCCCAACAAGCCTTGAAGAAGAGGTAGTCATCTGCTTCTGTCCATACTTGCACATTAGTATCATCCTTCAATTGCTCATATTTTTTCTACATCAGAAGGAAGAGCAAAAGTCAAAAGAATAGCTTGTGTAAAGATTTTATTTGCCTAACTTTTAAAAAAACTACTATTACACGACATCACACCAAATCTTCTGACCATTTTCATCAACCTTTTAATGAGGCTTAGCAAATAGCTCAGTAGCTAAAGGTTTCCTCTTGAGCTTCTTAGCCTATCATATCAAAGTTCTCGCAACACGTTGGTAACTGAGAAAGGTAAATAACAAACAGAACACTCAATGCGTTTCAGCTCCCCTTACCAATTTCATAGTCTAAACTGTAGCTGAGATCGACCCCCGGTTGTGTCCAATTTTAGCCTTAGGCACGTCATTCTTGTTCCTCCTATTTTGTTCAAATCGCTTCTTAAATGCCCTATCCCCCTCTTGTACTTCAAGGATGCACGACCATCATCTGTCATCCAAGTAATGATATTTTCAGTAGGCTCTTCCACAGCCTTTTTCGCCTTGTTCAACATTTCTTTAAACATTATACGTACCTTTTCTTGCCACTCTCTTCTCAGTTGAGCATTAGGCTGTGGATGACAAGTGAATTGTCACGACACGTGAAATTTCAAGAAATGATCCTTATGTACTTGCCTTTAACATATGTATATCTATATGTATAGGGAAGGGTTCAAGTGTGAACCTTCCTTTAGGTGTGAACTCTCACTTTGGTATGCACTTTTAACCTCAGCCCTCCAAATTTGAGGCTACGGATGAGATTAAATTGACTATTTACCTTTTTAAAAATTTTTAAAAAAAATTAGGGAGTGAGTTGCCAGTTTGACATTGTAACAAACCCTCCCTGCCTCGCTCTATCAGTCTATCCCTCTCTCTCTCGAACAGCACTGACCACCCCCCTACCAGTCTGGCATCCCTCTCACCGGCGACGGTGCTCCCACCCCCTCTACTCGACGGTGACATCTCCGACACCCATCTAAGCCAGCGACTTGAATCGAGCTCAGGAGTCAGTCGTCACTCACCGTTGAGGCCATCTCCGCCCCCCTTCTCAGCCACCGACGGTCCCATGGACGCCTCTCCACCAAGATACCAGCCACCAAGGGAAGAGGCGGCGCCCTCGCCTGTGCCAGACACCCCTCCACTGAAGTTCGCAGGTTAGGGTTTAGTTCCTTTTAGAAGTCAAATCTGATATATTTTTTTTGGTTGTTTTTGGGTCAATGGTGAAATTGGGTTGCTTTTGGTTTGCATGTTGGTTTCACAATTTTATTATTGTTGCTTTGAATATTGGTTTCAATAGAATTCGTTATTTAGTTGTGTTTGTTGTTTTTTATTTTTTTTTGAGCGCATTCAATCACAAAAGATCACCATTACTCATGAAGTGCATATATATATATAT
>JACYFF010031955.1:49219030-49329998 GCA_017589665.1 Selenicereus undatus | reverse complement strand
GTGTAACCGTTCTTAGGGAAGAAGGTTACGTGGTTGCAAGTTGTAACAAGGTGTGTTACATTTGTAACGAGTTAAGCCCGGTTATAGTGAAGTGGTTAAAAGCCTACACGAGGTAGGTCGTGGTTTTTCACACCTCAGTTGGGCTAGAGGTGTTTTCCACGTAAAAATTGTGTGTGCTTTATTTCCGCATTTATCTTGGTGATTTTCGCACTTGCAATATCTGAAAACAACCCCTGCAAACAAGTCAACAGGGTGTTCGTCATCTGAGAACAATCTCTGTTAGGGTGTTTGTTACTTATAACGCCAAAATCAGACACCATAATTCACCCCCCTCTTGTGGAAGTATACTCATAAATTCAACATACGTTTTCCTAAAAACTCATTGGCGACTCTAGGTAAAAGCTAATTCTTTACTGTTTTATTTGGCTTTTGTTCGTACACTGCTGGTTAAAAAAAAAGATTTAAACCAAGATCGTAGAATATGTCTGGACTAGAGTTAGGGTACCTGATCTTGCCTAGGAACCCACTTGGGTTCCTAGATTAGGCCTACACCCAAATTCTAAGTCAGGTGAAGGAGACTGCTAGGGTCCAGTATATAAGAGAAGGACCTCGGGGAACTCGAACGAGTTCTTTGGCCCAGCCTAAGGCCCATTCTCCTGTAGGGCTAAGACTAACCTACAACTAAAAACAAATAAATAAATCTGTAATTTCTAGAAAAACATAAAAGACTAGAAACAAGCTCAACCATTCATGGGAGATTGCATTCCCAGGGAGGTGGATCCTTACTGTGGCGACTCTATAGGGGATATTTTTTAGGATGGCGAGATTTGAACTTTAGTACGAGAAATTACCTTCATTATACTTGCATTAGATATGCCTGCATTATAAGATACTACCTATTGGGGATTAACAACATCCTTACTTGATTCTACCGCTTGGGAAAGTGGCTGGTCACTCGGTGGGTCTATTTAGACTTCCAACTGAGCAGACAGTTGCTTCACCCACTCACAACATACTTTCTTGGTCCCTATGACTCAAGGAAGCATCCAAAACATTCTTGTCATGCCATACACCCCATAGGTGGCGTATGATTTAATTTCTTTAGCCCAAAGGACTATACATTTATACTATGAGTCTTAGAAGAGCCCAGGTTAGGAAAAAACTGAGTCTAAGAATTGGATTCGAAGCTAAAGTAGTTCTGGTCCAATTGAGTTCTGACATAACTCTTGAACCAGAATTTGAAAAAGATTCTAACTCCAGTCTAGAGTACCAATTTGGCCAAAAATGGAATCCTACGAATTGCTTTAGGGACCAAAAATGGTTTTCGATCCCATTGAGTTCGAATAGGACTCTTGATCCAAAATCTGGAAAATGCTCTGATTCCAATGTAGAAGCGTCAATTCTGGTCAAAAAAGCAAATCTTGGCCGGGATTGTAAAAAAAAAAACACAAAAAAATAGGAATCATTAGTCTGTGTCTCGAGCAAAACAGACACTGTGTCAGGCCCAGAACATGACCAGGTCCCCTCAGGGTCCAACCAGCAGGGTTTATCAGTTTACACGGATGAAGTCTAGTAAAGAGTTCAAATAAAAAAGGGTAAATTTGGGTCAGGTTAGAACCTGGTCAAGATCCAGTCAGGTCAGGTCTCTATCCCGTTAGAATCTGCATTCATGGCATAAAATTGAAATCATGGACTCTCAGTCTTAGAGTTAGGTTCATCAGTCAGCATAGTTCAGGTGGGGTCCTTAATAAAAAGCACCTATACAAGCTAGTCGTGAGCACTTTATGTTATCAACCAGGAGAGAGAAGGCAAAGAAAGTGTACGAGCAAAGTCCACAGATCGGGAGACTTTTATCATGAGAGTAATAAAAGGAAACTCTGTCTACTGGTTCAAAAACCAAGTCCAAGTCCAAGTCTAGCACAACACCAATTCTGATGATAGGGAATGGCAATGAAATAGTCCAAATTCTGAAGATGCTTGAAAAGATGCAGACAAGGATGGATGAAAATAACAAGAGGATAGAGGCCACGGTTGTTGCACTCTAGGACCGTCACAAGGAACCTCACGATAAGGAGACTGATGATAAGGAAGAAGGGGAAAATAAGGATGAAACCCTGAAAACTATGAAAAGGGTCGATGAGGCGGAAAAAAGCATTCCCCCCGGAAACGCATGAGTGGATTGCACAGAACAATTATTGAAAGAATCCTCTATGTTTAATAACTGCTTCATTGATTATGCTAGATTTACTACTATCCCAAAAGGGAATTACCTCCTACATTCACTATGCCATATATGAAATTTCATGAAGTTTAGGACCATAATCACCTTGTGAGGAACTTTGTTAGTGCCATAACCCTAAAAAGGATTGACAAAGATATCTTTCACCTCATATTCCCCTGGACCTTTGACAAGGACATCATGAGGTGGTAGAATGCTATCTACCCACGAAAGGTCATGAACTGGAAGATTTATGCAGAGAGTTCTTACATTAGTATTTCTAGAATACTGACCTCCCAATCACTCTTAAGGACCTAGAGCTCCTTAAGTAGGATGAAAGAGAAGGCTTCTCCGACTACCTTTCGAAATGGAGAGCAAAGGCTGCCCACATGATAGACCTACCCTCATAGGTTGGCCAAGTGAGATTATTCATTAGGAATCTACAGTCCATGTACAAGTAGCACCTATGGTTCACTCCCTTTAAAATTTTCTCCACACTTAGGAATGTAGGGATGTTAGTGGAAAAGGAGCTAGCCAGGAAAACTCCTACTAAAACTTACTAGAAAAGCAACTACCAGAATAAAGACAAGAAAGTTGGTGGTTCATCCAATAGAGAAGGAGTACACTCCCATTGAGACTACTTACACCTAGGCCTCTAAAGGACTGTTGCTATGGAAATATTGATCTCCCTGAAATTAAACCAGAGACTGAAGCACCAAGGTAGGGAAGGGACTTCAACCCCAACAAGCACTGTAAGTGTCATTGGCTTAGGGTCATGACACTGAGGATTGTTGGACCTTCAAAAACAGGTTAAAGCAAATGTCCAAGTTAGGGCAACTACATTTGCCTAAGGCTGCACAAAATCCCAACAATAATAAGAATCCATTTGGAGACTATGAAAGTGTTTTCGCTATTAGCAACAGTCCCAAGAATAATTGGGACCCTTCAAGGTATATAGAGGGTATCAGTGTACCAAAACCCAAGGTCTGTCCCCTTACACAACAGTTAGTAGTCTACGACATATGGGAAAGTAATGAAAAAGATGTGTGTGAAGCCTAAGAGGGGATTTGGTCTGATGAAGAAAGTGATGATGACTTCTGGGGGGAGGGAAGATGAGTAAGAGGGCTTGCGATGGAAGAAGGACGAAGGAATGTCCAGCATCTCATGAAAACTAGATGATCCCAAGGAAAAGATGGCCCACAACAGACCATAGAAAAAGAAAAAAGTGTGCACAAAAAAGAAGATAACCCTGTACTAAAATAGTTGAAGAAACTAAGGCTGATGTAACCATCTGACAGCTTATAGTGGCTTCACAAAAGCACAGGCAACTCTTAATTGAAGAGGTGAATAAGATAAATCTTTCACCTAACATGACACCTAAGAGATGATAGCCTCAGTCACTAATGGTAAAGGTTATAACCTTTAATAGGGAAGATCTCCCACCACCAGACTCGACCTAATAACAATGCCTTACACTTAATCATAACTCGTGATGCAGATCACGGTGCTATTATTCAAGTGAGAGAGGGTGAACAGATCACAACCACTTCCATACTATCCATGTTCTACCTTAATCATTAGAATGGGGCACTATATTGGATATCATGATAAGTGGTAATCCTAAGCCTTCTCATGGGGTGATCCTACTTTGCTGGATTCCCTAAGAAGTATTCTTTTGAATAGTGAAGTCCATTCTGTGTGATGATCATAACATTTCGACAAGATAGCCCAAAAACAATAGTATGCCCAGTTTCGGCTGTTTTCTGTCCGGTTTGAAAGAAATGGTTGTTTGTTGACCTTCAATTTGACTTAGGACTGATCTTATTATTTGGGGGATTACTAACATCCTAGTCTAGTCCCCCATGCTTTCAAATCACTCCTAAATCAAGTCTAGTATGGATAAACAACTTGCACAAATTTGGTGTTTACCTGAGTTATGAAAACAGAATGAGCTGTCTTTACAAAGTAGTAGATTTTACTGCATTTAGAAGGCATCTTCACCTACCTCCATGCTTGCTTGGTGCCTTAAGAATCTAGGAACACTACCATGAAGGTCCAGCAGCTTTTGAAAACAAGTGGACTAATAATCCAAGAGAGAGGGCTCTTACTTCACTCGGATTGGCCATCCACAAAGCAACTCCATCTACAGCTTTTGAAAACAAGTGGACTAATAATCCAAGAGAGAAGGCTCTTACTTCACTCGAATTGGCCATCCACAAAGCAACTCTATTTGCAACCTTTTTCTCACTATCTCATGTGCAAGTGGGTTGTTTTAAATGACTAATCATGCTCAAGATCAAGATTATGTAAATTAAGCATAGATTAACTAGACTTATTCTATGCACTCAACCAGTTTAGTTTCTGTTTAGAAAACAATTTGCACTTAAGCTAGATTAAGGATTACCTAAGCATCCCTTGTGGTGGGAAAAAGGGGATAGACCGGTTATTTAGAAGCCCCTCTTGCTGGTTGTAAAGGTAGTTGAACATTTATGAAAGAAACTCTATTGTTGAAGTAAAAGTTCTCCTTAAATCTCACTTAACAAACACTGATTAGCTTGTTAAACCGAGTGGTCTCCTTTAATCTAATTCTAGTGGCTTAGCCTTTATGAATTAGAGGTTGGATTCCTATTTTAGTTTGGTGGTGACGAAGCCTTTAACCCATCCATATCCTTGTATTTGCTGATTGAAAGCTTAATTCATTCAAACTGAAACTCTAGGAAGCCTTGCTTGACTTTTGATTGAGCTCATGCATCAAATTAGTATAATAGCATAACCTGGTGAGTTTTCACTTGTTTTCCTGGTGTTATTCTATTTTTCTGAGCTAATACTCTGCCCAAACATGCTCTCTATAACTCCTCAAAGAACGTTATAATCCAAACATACATCCAGCCACAAAAACACCTCAACTTCCCAAAATAGTTCTTGGATTCCTATTCCATGTTCGCAATGGAAGAATGTGACACTTCTCAGCCTAGAGTTCGTAGAGGGCTTACCTTTGAAGAGGCTCGTGAGTTAGGGACAGGAACTGTCATCTAATAACTCTAAAGGGATGTCTATTCCCTATACACTGAAGTCACCAACATCACTACCAGATTGGAAGAGGTCCTTGCCAGATTTAGAGATGATCCCAAAGATAGGAGGAGAAAGAATCGTGCATCTCCTAGGGCTGACCCAACCCTTGCCTATTTGTCTTCATCCCAAGATGGGCATTCACCTAGATAAAGGCGGAAGCTAGCTAGAGAGGATGATTTGAGAGACATGAGGATTGGCCCTCTAGAATTTGAAGGTACTTTGAATCTAGATGACTACCTTGAGTGGATTCAAGTGTTAGAGAGATTCTTTGATATTAAAGAGTACTCAGACGAAAAGGCTTCTAGATTGATGTCCTTAAGCAGAAAAAAATATGCTTCACTCTGATATGAAAATACAAAGAGACAAAGAGCTAAGGAGGGGAGGTCACAGATCAGAACTTGGTCCAAGTTAAAAAGGCTTATGCATAAAAGGTTTCTTCCGCATAACTATAAGCATGATCTGTACCTTATGGTGTCATCCTTAAATTAGGGAAGAATGAGTGTGGAAGAATACATTCGTGAGTTTGAGCGAGCAACTTGAGATTTATAGTGGTTTGGAAGAGGAGGAGCAACAAACTATGGTAAGGTTCCGTAGGGGACTTGACCCTAGTATTTCTAAGAAGGTTGAACTTCAGCATTACTGGTCCTTTGAGGACATTTGCAAATTAGCTATTAAGGTTGAGAAACACGGCAAGAATAAGAGGATTCATACTAGATCCTACTTTAGCCTAGTCCTCAAATCAAATCTCAAACTATCTTTAAGGCTGAGGTTGTTTCCGAGGATAGTAAAGGATCAGACAAGGGCAAAGGCATTGTCAAAGAGTTTTCTAAGAAGTTTAATGCCAAGAGATGCTTCAAATGCCAGGGCTACGGGCCACTTTCTAGCTTACTATCCTAATAAGAGGTCACTAGCCAACAAGGAGGTGGAGGAAATCGATCAAATTAACCTTGAGTCCAATAAAGAAGAAGAAGAAAAGGAGGAGGAGGAGCCCATTATCTTGCCTCCTGATGTAGGAGAGTTCCTGGTGCTCAAAAGGATCCTACTTGCTATGGAAGGATCCAAGGAGGAGAGTCAAAGGGAGCATTCTTTCACTCCCGGTGCACCATGTAAGGGAAGGTGTGCAGTCTAATTGTTGATGGAGGTAGTTGTACTAGTGTTGCTTCCATCCACTTAGTTGATAAGCTTAAACTACCTACTGTTCCACACCCTAGGCCATACTCACTTCAATGGCTTAAAAAGGTTAATGAAGTTTATATGACCAAACAAGTTTTAGTTGCTTGCACCATTAGTTATCTAAAAGATGAAGTGCTTTGTGATGTGTTGCATATGGATGTTTGGCTTGCATTACTTGGTAGGCCATGGCGATTTGATAAGGAATCCATTTATCATGGTAAATCAAATACCTACTCTATTAATGTTAAAGGCTGTAGTTACATTCTAGCCCCTTTGCCTCCTAGTCAAGTCTGAAACATTATACCTTGTTTATGAGTGAAACAGGGGTTGAGAGGTCCATAATTAAGGGTGATATAGTTTATGCCCTGCTTTTGTTGGAAAAATGAGAGGGAAAGACACCTTTGCATCCACTTGCTTAGCCTCTTATACATGAATTTGAGGATGTTTTTCCAAATGATCTACCCTTAGACCTGTCTAAAATTGACCCGACCCGAAAATCCGACCCGAACCTGCCCGAAAATTTTGGATTTTGAACACGATTTTCTCGACCCGAACCTGAAATAAACCGAACCCGAAAAACCCGCAAATTAGCGGGTCAAACCCGACCCGAACCCGAACCCACCTGCTTCACCCGAACATTATATCCTTAGTTTTTTATTTTTCTCTAATTTATCTCTTTTAACAATAATGGTTAGTCATTTTTATTGAGTATTTTGAAAAGATATTATATAACTATTGCATCTATTTATAAATTAAACAATAATAACCTTATTTTTTCTTCTCCATTCTCTGAAAATAAAACCGTACACAACTTTTAAATGAAAAAACGTTTAAAATAGGTATAAAATTGCATGGAATAACTATCTAATCTTTTTTTTAAAAAGTTAATTTAAAAGAACACAAGCATTAAAGATGCAAAAGTCATACCATTATATAGTTAGTTAAACAAATATGTCTAATTTTTTTCTAAATTAATTAATTTGTAATAATTTAAAATTTTGATGTTATAATTACAAGATAATATCTTGTACTTCTTTTATTTAATTTTATTTGATTTTCGTTCTGATTAGTCTTGAACTATGATACTAACGGTAAAAAAACGACTAGCTATATTTGTATTGGGGTCGGTTCATTAATAAAGTTTTACCTGATTGGACATTGGTAGGTTAGTTAATAAAAATATTAAATTATTAAATAGATTATTAGCGGTAAAACTGGTACAACCCATTAAAATGCTCTAGACGGGCTGCCCAATAAATGATCGACCCACTATTAACCTTCTTTTAATGTACGGGTCGATACACCCAAAATCAAGTGGGGCTTAATTCTTTACCCGCCCATACAAGATGTTCATATATTGTAATAAAATGTTTGAATATTTTAATATTCTTTTGAGAAATTACAATTATTATGCATTTTCATTAAATAATGACAATTTTGAGTAACAAATATGCAGAATTTTTGATTTTAAAAAAAGAAAAATAACTCATGGAAAAGGCGCTCTAAACCCGTTGGGTTGATCCGAAACCCGTAAAACCGAAATACACCCGACCCGTATTTTACTCGAACTCGAAATACACCCGACCCATATTTTATTTGAACCCGAATACATCCGACCCGTATTTAACCCGCCCGTCGAAACTGATAGGTCTATCTACCCCCATGTTGGCCTCTAATTAGAGGCATTGAACACCAGATTGACCTACTGCCAAGGGTTGCCCTTCTAAATAAGCCAGCATATAGGTGTAATCCTATGGTAACCAAGGAGTTGCAACGATAGGTTCAAGAGCCTACAGACAGAGGGTCTATTAAAGAAAGCATAATTCCATATTCTGTCTTAGCCTTGCTTGTTCAAAAAAAAAAGATGGGGCCATGAGAATCTATGTGGATAGCCATGCTATTAACAACATTACTATCAAATATAGGGAACCCATGCCTAGACTTGGTGATATGTTAGATGAATTGCACTATTCTAATGTGTTTTCCCGAATTGATCTAACGAGTGGTTATCACCAAATCAGAATGAGGGATGGGGATGAATGGAAATAAGCTTTTACAACCAAACAAGGGTTATATGAGTGACTTGTCGTGCCCTTTGGTTTATCTAATGCCCTTAGTACTTTTATAAGGTTAATGAATGAGGTGCTTTAACCCTTCATTAGTCATTTTGTTGTTGTGTACTTTGATTATATCTTAGTTTACAATCGGAATGAAGAAGAACACAAGTAGCTCCTAAGACAGGTTTTTAAGGTTCTGAGAGATCAATAACTATATGCCAATATAGAGAAATGTGAGTTTTTTACTCCATAACTCACCTTCCTGGGGTATGTGGTTTCTGCCAAGGAAATCCAAGTTGATCCAAGCAAGGTAGAATCAATCCAAACCTAACCTTAACCTAAGACAGTCACAAAGGAGAGGAGTCTCATGGCTTAGCCTCTTTTTACAGGAGGTTCATCAAAGATTTCAGTTCAGTTATGGTTCTTATTACTTAATGCATGAAGAAAGGGTCCTTTTGAGTAAACCAAGCTGTCTAGGGGGTCTTTGAGGTGATTAAGCAGAAGCCTTGTCAATCGCCAGATCTAGCACTCCAAATTTGAAGATCTATTTGGGTTGGAGTGTGATGCAAGTGGAGTGAGGACTAATGTTGTCCTAGTCCAATCGAGGAGGTCAATTGCTTATTTTAGTGAAAAGCTTAGTGGCTCTAGGTGTAATTACAACACCTATGGCAAAGAATTTTATGTAATTGTGAGGGCCTTAACTCATTGGGGTCGTCACCTCAAGCCTAGGCCATTTGTATTACACACCGATCACCAAGCCCTCAAGTACATCAATGGCTAAGATAACTTAAATCCAAGACATGCCAAGTGGGTGGAATTCTTGCAATTATTCAATTTCACTTGCAAGGATAAGCGACAAAGAAAATGTGGTGGCAGATGCTCTCTCAAGGAGGTATGCTTTACTTTTAGTCTTGGAAGCTAAGGTTCTTGGATTTCATTCCATTTAGATACTTTACAAGGAAGACTCATATTTAAGGACATCTTACAAGGGGGCCTCAAGGGCAATTCATATACCATCTAGGAGAGATTTCCATTTAAGAGCAACAAGCTTTACATCCCTAAAAGTCCTTTGAGGGAATTGCTAGTCCGAGAGGCACATAGTGGTGTACTTGTTGGTCATTTTTGTCTCAACAAGACCATTGGCATCCCTAAAGAGTACTTCTACTAGCCCAAGATGGGAGGTGATGCTCACAAGGTGATTTCAACTAGATCTATATGCCATAAAGCAAAGAGTCAGTTTCTTTCAAGGCCTTTATACCCCACTGCCCATACCTGTTTAGCCTTGAGATAATGTGAGCATGGATTTTACTCTAGCTATCCCTAGGACTCAAAGAGGGAAGGATGACATTATGGTAGTTGTGGAAAGATTCTCCAGGATGGCTCACTTTATCCCTTGGCACAAAACCGATGATGCTAGCTACATTGTTGAGTTATACTTCAAAGAGATCATTAGGCTTCATGAAGTTCCTAAAACTATTATTTTTGATCATGACTCTTAGTTCTTATCTCGTTTCTAGATAAGCTTATGGAAGCTATTAGGCACTAAACTTCTATTTAGTATAGCCTACCATCCCCAAACAAATGGGTAAATAGAGGAAACTAATTGAACCCTCACCACTGTGCTTAGAAGTTTGGTTAGTAAAAGCTTGAAGGATTGAGATTTAAAGCACTCTCCTTTCAAGTGTGTGTATGGTGTTAATTGTCTCACCCGACTAATTTATTGCCTATTCCAACTAAGTCTAAGGTAAGCTATGAAGCTGAGGAGAGGGCCAATGAGATGAAGAAGCTTCGTGAACATATTAAAGCTCACATTAAGAAGGCAAATGTAGCATACAAAGCTAGAGCAAATAAGCACCGCAAGTATAAGGAAGTTAGTCCCGATGATCTAGTTTGGCTACACTTAAGGAAGGACAAATTTCCTTCTAGGATAAATAACAACCACAAGGCAAGAAGAGATGTCCCGTTCAAGGTCATTAAAAGAATAGGAGATAATAAGCTCCAACTACCAGGGGATATGGCTGTTTCGGCCACTTTCATAGGTGATCTAAGTCCCTATGTGGAGGACTGTTTTGAAGACCCTTTGAAATTGAGGTTAAATCCTCTTCAAGAATGGAAGGATGATGCAGATCATGGTGCTATTGTTCAAAGGAAAGAGGGTGAATAAATTACAAACACTTCCACATTATCCATGTTCTCCCTTAACCATGTAAAATGGGGCATCATGTTGGATAACATGATGAGTAGTACTCCTAAGCCTTCTCATAGGGTAATCCCACTTTTTTGGATTCCCTAAGATGTCTTCTTTTAAGGAGTGAAGTCCATTCTAGGTTATGATCACGACATTTTGGTAAGACAACCCAAACATAGTCGTATGCCTAGTTTAGGTTGTTTTTTCGCTGGTTTGAAAGAAATGGTTATTTCTTGACCTTCAACTTGACTTAGGACTGATTTATAATTTGGGGGGATTATTAACATCCTAGCCTAGCCCCCCATGCTTTAAAATCACTCTTAAATCAAGTCTAGCATGGATAAACAACTTGCACAAATTTGGTGTTTACCCTGGTTGTTTAAATCAGAATAAGTTGTTTTTACAGAGCAATAGATTTTGCTACATCTAGAAGGCTTAGTCACCTAACTCTATGCTTGATGGGTTCCTTAAGCTTCTAGGAACACTATCATGAAGGTCCAACAGCTTTCGAAGACAAGTGCACCACTAATCCGAGAGAGAGAGCTCTTACTTTACATGACTTAGCTAGCTACCAAGCAAGTCCCATCTGCTACCTTTTTCTCTCTCCTTCATGTGCAAGTGGGTTGTTTTAAATGCCTAATCATGATTAGGATTAATATTATGCAAATTACGCGTAGATTAGCTAGAATTATTCCATGTAATCAACTAGTTTAGTTTCTATTTAGAAAACTGTTTGCACTTAAGCTAGATTAGGGATTACCTAAGCATTAAGGAAACTCTTTTGGTGGGAAAAGGGGATGGGCTGGTTATTTAAAACCTTCACTTGCTGGTTGTAAAGGCAGTTGAACATTTATAAAAGAAACTCCATTGTTGAACTCAAAGTTCTCCGTAAATCTCACTTAATAAACTTTGATTAACTTGTTAAACCGAGTGGTCTCCTTTAATCTGATTATGGTGGCTTAGCCTTTATGAATTAGAGGATGAATTCTTATTTTAGTTTGGTTGCTGGCCAAACCTTTAACCCATCCATTTCCTTGTACTTATTGATTGAAAGCTTAATTCATCCAAACTAAAACTCCAGGAAGCCTTGCTTGAGTTTTGATTGAGCTCATGGATCAACTTGCCTTCTTAAACATGTACCCTTATCTCTAGTAGACAACAGGTCGACTATGAGCGTCTGCCCATGGAGAACTTCAAGGAGATTAGGAATTAGGGAAAGCTAAATTTAAGCCCCTTCGACACATCTTCGAGCATATGATAACTCGAAGAGACTGGTTTAGGCACCATCCTGCCCCTATTAATGTGGGTTCTATTGAGAAGAATATAGATTTTCAGGCGATGGGTATCCCACCTACTTTTAATCTACTCTTAGAATGCCCATGGCTCCATGAGCATCAAGTGGACCCTTGCATACCACCTTCAAAAATAAAAATGTCGATAAAGGGGGAAGTGGTAACCATTGAAGGTGACAATATGTGCGCCACTATCACCAATAAAGAGCCGATACTGGAAATAGAGCATAACCAAACTGATGAGAATCAAGCTCTCTTTGACTTTGATCAAGCTCTATAAGTTTGAAACGATAGTAGTCTTAGAAAAAGATCAAGCTTTGTTGGACTTTAATCCTTTCGCAAACCTGAATGTGAATGCCATCCTAAAAAAATAGGGATATTTTTCAAGGTTACCCTTGGGCCAAAGAGCACAAGGTTGGACCACCTTTCCCTTCACTCAATAAGAAAATTATAAGTTTGGGCTAGGGTACCAACCCACTCCTAAAGAAGTGGTTGCGACCCAACGAAAGGAGCAAGCACAGAAAATGGGAATCAAGAAAGGATAGTGGAAGGACTATGCCATAAAGTCATATCTGTATACTCTAAATGGATAGTTCCTCTATCACGGAGACAATTTTCCCTTCTATGGCTTATGAACCCCACTATATAAAGAAGAAGGGAATCTGGGTCCCAAGGTTAGAAGTATTCAGTGATTTCCAATTACTAGAGGAGGAGGCACTCACCTCGAGTGATAAAGGCCAATCCACACCAGATTAGATTGATTAGGCTGGCAGCAACATCCTTGGCATATTATTTGGGCAAGAGTATAGAAGGAAAGAAGGACCCGCTGTTGCCTTAGCTCTCGCTATGGCTAACCTTGGTTGCAACCCTACTAAATTCATCACTCAAGTTACAAAGAACTGCATGCAAGTGACTTGAAAAAGCGAAGTGGTAAGGAAATTCTTCACTATAGCCTTAAGAGAGTCTATTATAAGGGTTAGGGTAAAGTCTAAGAGTCAGTCTTCTGTTTCGGCTAATTCTGCATTAAATGTACTCATTTCCTATTTTAATAAGATGAACTCTTTTGCTTACGACTCATCTCATTTCTTTCTTTCTAAATACTTTACCTCTAATAAAGATGCAAATGAAGAAGCAATCCTAAAAGACCTAATCGAAGCAGTGGATGATCACGAAGACTAAACTTCTATAATAGAGAATACCATAAGAATTAACTTGGGAATAACTGAAGAACCTGAGAAATTAAAATGGGAAAATTCTTGACCCTTGAAGAGCAAGAAGAATCCATTTTACTCTTAAAGAAGTTCATAGATGTGTTTGCCTAGTCTTACAAACACATGCTAGGAATAGATTAGGATATTGTTGACCATAAGATTCCCCTCTATCCAAACGCCAAGCCAATAAAACATAAGCTTTGCAGAATGAAGTGGGAATGGGCTCTTAAGATAAAGGAAGAAGTCCAGAAATGGTTGGACGCTAGCTTTATTAGAGTTGTGCAATACCCTCAGTAGGTGGCTAACATAGTTTCAGTTCCTAAAAAGGATGGAAGGGTATAGATGTGTGAAGATTTCAGGGATTTCAACAAGGCAAGTCCAAAGGATGATTTTCCTTTGCCACAAATAGACGTTGTAGTTGATAACACTGTTGGTCATGCTCTTTTGTCATTTATGGATGGGTGTGCTAGATACAATCAGATCAAAATGGCTAAGGAAGACATGAAAAAGACTACCTTTACCACCCCTGGGGAACCAACTATTATACTGTTTCTAGAAATATAGCATTCTGTCAAAGGAAGAAGGCTTAGGGAAGGGGAACATCGGCTGCCTCTTTCTCTCTCTTGGGGTGCAATATCATCATTGACATCAATGGGTTACTAGAACCTTTCTTTTAAATATTTTTCCTCCCCACATTAACTTTACCAACCACCAGACCCACCAAGTTCTTTTCCACTCCTAAAACTAATGGCATTGCATTTCTCTCTGGGGTTAGTATCAACTAGCTAGCTAATTTACCCAGAAGTGTAGAAGAAGCGCTAGCTTATTGGGCAATTTATATTTCCAACATCTTGTTATCAGTAGTGAGCATGTCAATCTTAGATGCTAATTTTTTAGTGTACTCATCTTACTTTTATTACACCAAAAGCATGGTTTCAATCATAACTTCTAAGTTAGACTTTTGGCAACTAAAGGGAAGTTAGGCCTTAGAAGTAATTGCCTACCATTAACTTGGAAAAAGAGAAGAGGGTCACTCTTATAGGACAAGTTGGAATGGTTCTTCCAACTGAGATTATATGTATTAGAATATAGACCAAAATTCAACCTTCATTGGAAGTTGTTGACATATAACTTGCTGACAATAGGATTGGGGAAAAGGATCCCTAACTTAATAATTTTAAGTCACATGTTCATATGATCCACAACTATCACCAGTAGGGGAGGGGACAAATGCATTCACCACATTACCATTCAATCCATTTTTACACAACCATCAATTTTTCCAAGCCATGATGGGGGCATAACCTCAACAGGTCCTTAAAGAACTCCTAAGCTTCATAAAGGGACTCATCCTCTTGTTGAGCAAGCGAAGTGATTTGAACCATTAAGGTCATTGTTTTGCTCAAGGGGAGAAGAACTTGGGAAGAAAAGCCTTTGTGAGCCCATCCCCGGTGTTAATACATCCAGGTGGTAAAGAATGAAGCCATACCCTTGCATTGTCCCAAAGTGAGAAAGGGAACAAGCGAAGGCAAATTGCATCATTGGAGGCCTCATTGGTTTTCAAAGCTTCACACAAGATAGAACGAGAGGTGTAGATTTGGATCGAGAAAGTGAGAAAGGGAACAAGCGAAGGCAAATTGCATCATTGGAGGCCTCATTGGTTTTCAAAGCTTCACACAAGATAGAACGAGAGGTGTAGACTTGGATCCTCGATCCATAGATGTGCCACCAAATTGAGGTTGTTGCACCATTAAGATGTTTATTGATTTCCATTTAAAATTGTTGGCTGCTAGGGCGGGCCTTATAATGCTTGGGGTGTGGCCTTCAGCCCTTAAGGGACATAGTCTCTAAGGTTTCTCCTTTTCTCGCGCCATCTTCAATGTTGGTTTTGCCACCAATTGTAACTCCCCTTGCAACCTGTAGTGTCTCTTTCTTCTATGGAAAGTCCACTCAATCTAGGGTTCAAACTAAAAGAGTGCTCCGAAACTGAAAGATATGTTCCTAGAGCGAAAGACAACCTACACACAATAAAAGAATACAAAAAGGGTAAAATTGAAAAACTAAAACAAAAGACAAATGATAAGTCAAACATCTTGGAGGAAACCCAATATTCAAATCTGGTCCTAGACAGCAGCGCCAAAAACTTGGAAACCGCAAGCGCACGGGCATTCTAGTGTATCAACTGTTGTTCCTATCAAGACTAGATTGAATTATCAAGTTCATGCCTTCAAAATTCGCTAAGCGTAATCAAATTTTCATTCTTGATCCAAAGGTAACTAAATCAAATCTAACTTTAATGGCTAAAAACATCTAAGGATAACCTCACCTAACAGTTTGTTGATCGAACTAGTCAAACTAGCACATATCACTTTGTTGGTTGATCCAAAAGTCAATAATACTGAAGAATTCACAACTTTCTTCCAAAAGGCACTAAATTAGTTCATTCAAGTTTAAATTGCATGACTATAACAAAGACCTCCCGATTCACAACCCTCTCTTAAGCAATTATAAAACCGACTCTAATCCGAGCAATCAAATATTGATCTTCATCTTTAAGTACTTTAATCAAATATCTAACATACATGCAAGAGATTGTTGCCAGTGTCTGACAATATCAATCAAACCTTGATGATTAACTTGCAGCAATTGTAATAGCCCTACCCAAATCTATTTTAGTTACTTCTAATTCATTGAAATTTAGCTCAGTTAGGCGTGCAGTTTTCATGTTAATGTTGAATTACTATGTGTACATGTTGTTGAGAGATGAGTTAGAATTGAGAGATATTTCTATGAGTTACTCCCATGTATTTTTCCTGCTTTTAATATGCATCATGATCATTTAACTTCCTCTTTTGATTTCCTAGGTTCAAGGCTCTCAGTTAACCCTTCACTCGCTCCACCTGAGCAGCTCTTTCATACCACTCTTGATAAGTTTGAATTGGTTGACCAACCTAGTGCTCACATTAATTCGCTAACTTAGCTCCGTCTCCTCCTCGTCTGGCTTAACATCCTCCTACTCTGAACTCAGCTCTGTCAACTCAAGTGAACATGGCACATCCACCACCATCTAAACCTCACCAAAGGCACCTGAACCCTCCGACGAATGAGCAGCATCCCCTGAGCCAGCCTGTGTGGAGAAGTAGGTGGCTGATGAGCGAAAGGCTATGGGGTGGTGGTCCTTGGGTAGGAGGAGCTGGGGGTGGAATGATTGGGGGTCACATGTCAAGAGCAAGAAAAATACATGGGAGTAACTCATAGGAAATACCCCTCAACTCTGACTCCTCTCTCAGTAACATCCATACACAATAATTCAGCATTAAAATGAAATGTGCGTGCCCAATTGAGTTAAGTGTCAATTAATTAGAAGTAACTAAAATAGATATAGGCAGGGCTGTTACAGCAATCAAGTACAGATTTGAGCGCTACAAAGTTCAAAGTGGCAAAGTCAACAACAATCAGTTCAGTTTAGTAGCCTTAGATTAAAGAAACTACTCACCCAAGTTTGAAATCAACAAAATAGATATATCTAAAAGCATAAGTCTACCTAAAAGAGAAAATGAAGAAAAGAGAATAGAAAAGTTGCTTATTCTCGAAGCCTGGTTGATGATCTTTCAACCAACGCTTGAAATCCTTCGAACTTTGCTTGATTTCTACTTTTCTTCTTTTAAGCTCTCTAATGGCAAATGAGGAAAATAATCGTGGAAGAGTTAGACAATGAAATTGCCAATAAAATGAACTCTAAATAGATAAAATCTGCCAAATAAACGTAAAAAAAATGATGGAAAACAAAAAACGGCACAAGAACCAACATAACATATGCCATGCCTAGCAACACAGATTAACCACATCCCAGGACATAGGCCATGTTCCTCAACATGGTTAGGTCTGATTTCTTTCGATTTACTTTCTTTGACCCATTTTGACGCATTGAACCACGTTGGGAACCACTAGTATGTCATGTTGGGTACTTTTAGGCCTCATAAGCTCATTCTTTCATCCAATCGGCCTCCAAATGATAGGAATATTAGGTCTCCTTACTCAACATCTTCACAAATGCACCAAAAACACATACTCAAGCATAAAATAGAACAGTGGGGCATCAAATCACCGTAAAATGCATAATTACCCCCCCCCCCCAAATGTAAACACTACGACCCTTAAATTATGCAAACGTCACATTTCTTAACATCTCGTCTTTCTTTTCTTTAGTCTATTGGTTTTATATTTATGTGGTTTTGAGAACCTTTTTTCGTGGATGTTAAGTTTTATGGTCGATGTTATGATTCCTTGACTTACAATGGGAGCATTGTGGAGGTTTGGTGTTAGGGTGAGAAAATTTTATGAGCATGTACATATTTTTGTGAAATTTTTAAAAAATTTTGTGTACATTTTGAGGTTTTGGGGATTTTTTTCCTTTTTTATTAGTTTTTGATCTCTAGTGGCTTGGTTGGTAGCTTGCATATGGATAAAATTTGCATGATGGAACACTTGGTTTACAATGTAATTTTTGGCATTTCATGATAATCACATCTCATATGCTCAATTTTGTACCTACCTTATACAATTAACCAGTGGTCTTGGTGTCGTTGAAACTTGGGTTTGATAATAGTTTTCTTGGTTGATAGGACTTGCAGCTACACACACTCACTTTGAAATAAAAAGGAAAAAATAATTTTAAAAAAGAGTGTGAAATGGAGGTTGACTTTTGTACTTCAATTTGCACTTGAATAAGTGCTTTGCACATCCAAATAAAAACTGAAATTAGGGAAGAATCCCAAATATGTGTCGAGTTATTTCTCTTGGAGCTCAAAGCCTAATAAGCTACGAGTTATGCATTGTAGCTAAGGAGCATAAGGAGTCAAGTGACAAGAAAATGAGTGACAAAAAAAGAGAGGCAGGCTTGATAACAAATAACAAAGGAAAGCCCATTAACCAAGTAACAATAATCTCAGGCCCAATTTTAACATATCATTGAGAGCCAACACAGTTTGCACCAAGGACCAATGTGTACATATCATGTGAAGGTGCAGTGTGGGATAAAAAGTGAGAACTAGAGCTGCATGCCTAAGTGTCTCTTGAATGTGTGTTTTGCTTATATATAACTTAGTGACTAGGTTTTTGGTGTGATTAAATCGATCGATCTGTATATAATTGTCCTTTGCTTTATATATCTCATGTTTTCGAAAAATTGAAAAAGATTTCAAAGATTTTATGCAGATATGTCCCCTGTGAATCCTTAAGAAACCTTACTCGTCCGATTGTCAAAGGATAAAGGTTTAAAGGACTTGTTGTATATGCTAAATGTAACAATGATTACTGGAAAAATAACTTAAATTTTAGTAGTTTTGTTATATTATGCTCGTGGAGGAGCAAAATCTTGGTGTTGGTGTATTTGTTTGAGCTCAAAATGTGACATATCACACCTTATTTCACCCAAATGTTAACTTTTAATAGGTATTAATTTAGGATTTCTATTAATATTTTGTCTCTCGTGTAGGAAATAAGCCACGTCGAGGAATCTTAGAGATTTTAAGGCTTAATAAAGTTGTTCAGAGCTAAATTATGGCATTTTGCATGTCCCTTTCATCTAATTTTAGCTCATATAATAATACAATCTTTAGGATTTTTACTTGTGTTCATTTACTTTTGTAGGTAATAAGTTCAACCAAGCATGTGCCGCCAAAAGGAGCAAAAGAGGAACAAAAGAAGAAACAAAGCAGTAGGTCAACGGGTAACTGAGGGAGGCAGGACGACCATCGGGCAACCCTGCAGCCACGGCCAGTGGGTGGCAACAGGCTGTCTTGAACAAGATAGGCTGTCGTCTAGGCGACGGCGCCGCCTACTCGCGTGCTGTTTGGCCCAGTTTGTTTCCCTTTCAAAAGGGCTTATTTTGGGACTTTTGAGGGTTCATTTTGGGCGATTTTAGGCTAGTTTAGCTTAGGGTTTAGTCTTAAAAACCTCATTAGGAAGAAATAAAGTAGGTAGATTAGGATTAGTTGGGTTGTTTTTGAGATTCAAACATTGTACATTGAAGTTCATCCAAGTAATCCATAAGTTTTCTCCTGTCTCTCTCTCTCTCTTCTTATTTCATGTTTGTTCTTGTTTCCCCTTATTTGATCTTGTTAGTTTAGATTATATTTAGTTTCAATGTTTAGTTTTTATTATGATTTTGCGTTCATTAGTTGTTTTAATCCTTGTTAGATTAGATTAATTCTCCTAATTCATGCTTCTTGAGTTATGTGTTAGCTTGTGTTTAATTTGTGGTTTTTGTGTTTTGTTGATGATTAGTTATTAGTTTTGATTGGCTTGGATTGTGATTAGCCTCTTGATGGATAATTAATCTAGGATTAGGCCTATCCACACCTAATTTGTACCTAGAACTTAGAGTTTTCTCTCATGCACGCCAAGTGTTTGATGAAGTGCTTGAGAGAGCTTTCATCTTTATTTTTGGATGATTGACTTATGCCGAGAGGTGAGGTCGATTAGCTAATATGGGGTGAGGATAGCTGGGTTCGAGACATGAAAATAGTCTCGATCCTAGCTAGATCTAAGGGTTGTAAATTTTGTGATCTAATTGGGCTAACCCCATGAAAATAGGTGGTTAGACTACTTAGACTAGCTCATGATCCTTGAGAGAGGGCTTGGGTGGTCTTCAATGGCGCAATCAACCATCGCAATTGTTGGCACAAGTTGGGTAGGCTAGGACTAATCTAAACTAGTTAGCTCATTAATTGGTCAAATTGCAATTCCAAGGCCCTTTCTTTTATGTATGTTAGCTGAGTATAGCTTTGTTTTCATTTTTCACTCAGGCTACATTGAGCACTTAAGCTAATCCTGACACTTGAAACCCAACTCTCTGTGGGTGACACCCCGAGTACTCAATGGTATAACCTTGCACTTTGGGTTACAAATTTTAAAACTTGAATTCTTCTTATCATTTTTTTGGCGTCGTTGTTGGGGAGTTGGCGTTTTTCAATATCGGGGTTTATTTGAGCATTCGAGGCTAAGCCTTTAGAAAATCCAACAAAAAATTTAAAAAACAAAAAATTTGAAAAAAAATCAAAATGGTTATTTTGCATTTACCTCAATTTGAGCATGAACCTTTTTGGCAATACTTGTCTAGATTGAATGATTATCGTGCTCAATATATGAATTTCACGTATGAAAAATGGGAAACATGCAATATTGTGCTTGAAGGGATAATACATGAGACATGAGCCACCCTTGAGTCCATATGTCAGGGTGGAATGTTTTTTTTAGATGTTGATGATATGTAGGACTTGTTTGAGTCTTTGGCTTGGTATCAATGGTACCATGAGAATGGTAGTGAGTCTTTTGTGTGCCCTTCCCCCACTTTCTATAATTTGCATTCTTATTCTTCTCTTGTGTGCTCTTATTGTCAATCTTTTGACCATGATGCGAATTCTTATCCCTATTATAACATTTCAAATGCATGCTATGCTAGAGTTAATTCCGTAATAGAGACAATGAATGAGCGATATGAGTATTTTGTTTGTAAGATGAAGGAGTGTGGCCTATTGCATGAGACTGGCCCTAATCCATCTTCTCCTAGACTTAAGGTTAGTCTTTATGATGATTATGAGTCTTCCTTTCCCGTAGAGCCTAGTGTTATAGTTGATTCATATTTAACCGGCCTAAAGGAAGTTACTGATCCTGTTAGTTTTGAGAGTACACAAACACAAGAGGGGGGGTGAATTGTGTTGCGAAAATAAGTACAAGAAAAAGGTGAACACATGATTTTTACGTGGAAACACCTCTAGCCCAACTGAGACGAAAAACCACGACCTACCCCTGTAGGATTTTCACACAATTTCACTATACGGGCTAAACACGTTACAAAGTAACCTTCACCGTTACAACTTGTAACACACACGTAACTGTCTTCCCCAAGACTAGTTACCCCACATCCAATAGTCCCCTTGACTTGGACACACTCAACTCACTTTTAAACGAGAGAGAACAAGATGAACACCTTACTTTTGAATGCTTCCCATAAGCTAGTGTAAGGTACAATTAAGCTCCTAGTATGCCAATTTTGAAAGCTCAATTTTTTCACACACTTTGGTCGGTTTTCTCTCGGAAAATTTATCTCATAAAACTCTTGAAAGTTGCTGTGAAAACCGATGATCAATGAGTTGTAGAAAGCAACCTTTTATAGAGAATTTTGAAAGGTAAGACGATTTATCTTCTCAAATTTTATTTTTTTTCAGATTTGGAAAACAAAATCCCTAAAGGAAATAGAGTCCTTTAGCCGCAAGTGGTGGAGTAACGAGAGTTGGAAAAAATTCCTTAATTGCTTGAGTAAGGCGGTAGTTCTCAGCCACAAGGACTCAACCACTAGCCCATGATTTTCTCAACAAACTTATCCACTTGCCAAAAATTAGAGATTCGTTTTATTTCAAAAAGATCTTGCAAATCCCCTTAGTTAAAGATAATCGTTTGGGGTTAAAATACTCCACAGAAAATCTTGTTTGCAAGTCTCGGAGATGCTGCCCAAAATCAGAGAAAGAATCGTGTAAAACCATTTTTCCCAGTTTTAGTCTGGAAACACCTTGAACACCCTATTCTCAGAACTGTTCTGAGACAGTGTTCTAAGATTTTCCAAAGAGAAAAATCAATTTAAAGTGAATGTTAAATCAAGACTTTCTAATTGGCATATTAACAAGAATCTAATAAAATAAAATCATAGCAAAACACAGACTCTTGTTGATTCAACCAGCCTTCTTGTAGAAACTTAACTTGCTGCTCCAAACACTTCGCAGAACTGTTCTTAAGGCTGTTCTGAAGTTCTGGAAAGTCTTTCCAGCCAACTGATCTTGAGTTCTTGTTCTTAAGACCTGTTCTTGAGCATTGTTAGTCACACAATTTCAAAGTATTCAATATATGGAACCTGTTCAATCAACACACTCAAGTATATATTACATTTGTGTTTGTTATCATCAAAACCTTACATTACATAAGGATAGGGTCAACAGATCCTCCTTTGACATCTTTACCATTTGTCGCTCTATCCTTGCCTAGCACACCTAGAGACACTACTAAGGGTGTCTTGCACTTAATTTCTTCTCCCCTCCCTTTAGCTCAGTGCACGAGGTTAGAGATGGGTGAGTCTCTTAGGGGTGATGCTAGTTGTGTTAAGGATGATTCGCTTGATTGGTGGGGCGATATTGCATTGTTAGAGCCTTCTTTTCAGGAGTATTATAGTGATGACTTGAGGGTTGGTGCCACTCCCAACATTGAGCATATTGACCCCATTTACACCACGTCACTTGATTTAGTCCCCATTTCATCCCCCTTCCTTCCAACCGCCCCTTCTCATTTGCATGCTCTTCATGACTCCCTAGGTGACATTAGAAAGTATAATCCCTTATTTGACCCTTATTGTGTATACCTAGAGGGCATGCCTAGGAAAATTGAGACCATTTTCTTCAATTATTCTTTCGATTTTTCTATAGCATTTGATACGTATAAGAGGACACTAACTGTCTTTGCTATGATCTTATTAGTGTTCTCTTATTCACACGATTTTGAGATGCATGTAAAGGCGCATGATAAGCTTCTGAGAGTGTCGATTGCATCCTAGTTGACGACTCGCGTCTTGAGAGACAAGGAGTGGGTGATGCTCCATGCACCCTTGTTGCATAGTTTGGGTACATTTAGTGCCCGATCTGATATAATCGTTCTCACTCTTCTCCTTTCTTTTTATTTTCTTTATTTTTCTTTTTGTTTAGTTGTGGATATTAGGTTGTGTTTAGTTGTGGATATTAAGTTGTGTTTTTGTTGGTGATCAACTTTGATGTGAAATTTGAGATATTGTGGAGCCGATTGATGGCTATGATCACCTTTGTTTGTTTTTGTGCATATTTGTGTTTTGTGAATGGTGCTGTTGTTGGATTTGTATGCATTCCTTTTTTGTGGTGTTAGTTTTGTATATATGTGTGGTCTTATTGTCGATTTGGTGAGATTGTGTTTTTGGGGGAGTGTGTTAGCTTGTGTACATGTGTGTAAGTTTAGTGTTCTCATGTGATTTCATTTTCCTTATTTTGTGTGTTTTTGTGGTGATAGTAACTCCTCGGCTCCCAATGGGGACATTGTGAGATTTAGGTGTAGGGGCGGGAAGTCATATACCCTTTTGTTGTGTATATTTTTGTGAAAATTTTTCTATTTTCAATTTGTATATAGTTTTTTCTTCTTGGCTTTGGGGGACTTTTGTGCCATTGTGATTGGTTTTTGATCTTTGATAGCTTGGTTGCTAGCTTGTACATGGGTTGAATATGCATGATGGACTACTTGTCTACAATATGATCTCCGGTCTCTCACAATAACCCCATTTCACGTGTATGGTTTTTGTGCCTACTAATCATTAACTTTTGGAGTTAGTTGTTGAAATTTGGGTTTGGGGGCATTCTACTTGGTTAATTGACTTCCAGTTTTTGGTTCATTATGAAAAAGAAAAAAAAAAGAGAAAAACAAGAACTGTTAAAGTAAGGTTAACTCCGGTACCTCTATTTGGGCTTTAGTAAATGCTTCTCACATCCAAATGAAACTCCTAAAGAGGGAAGAAGCCTGAATATGTGCTAAATTGTTCCTCCTGGAGTTCAAGACCTAATAAGCTAAGAACTACCCAGCCGGGTGAAGGACCATAAGGAGAAAAGCAAAAAAAATGAAGAAAAGAAAGAAAAAAAACAAAGATAAAAAATAATGAGAACCAAGTGGAGGAGACCTTTTATTAGTTTTAGCCTAGCATTAGGAGTCAATACACTTTGCACATAGCACCAAGGTGTACAAATTGTGTCATTGTGTTGCTTGGGGTGAAAAATGAGAACCTGGATGCATGTATAGCCTATCTGTGTCTTAAATGCATGTTTTGCTAGTATATAGCTAGAGAGTTAGGTTGTTAAGGTGATAGAATCAATCTAGACATGTACATGTTTTTCCCTTTGCATTGTATGTATTTTTTGTTTTGAAAAAACAAAAAATATTTCAAAAATTTTGTGGGTATATCTTCTACAAACCCTCACGAAACTTCACTCATCCACTTGGGGGAACCACAAGGTTTAAAGGGCTTATTGCATACGCTAAATTCACCCGTGAGTCCAACGAACGTGAGTTAGTTTCCCGGTTAGATGTCCTTCTGTTTTGCTCAAGGAAGAGCAAAAGATAGGTGTGGGGGTATTTGTTCAGTGCTAAATTGTCGCATTTTACAGGTCCCTTTCAACTAATTTTAGCTCATATGATATTATAATCTTTAGGATTTTAACTTATTCTATTTACATTTATAGGTAATTCAATCAAGCAAGTGCTGCAAAAGAGGAACAAAATAAGAAAACAAAGCAGTTGGGCAACGAGTAGCAGGGGGAGGCACGATGGCCGTCGGGCAACCCTGCGGCCATGGTTAGGGTTTGGCAACGGCCAGCCTGTCTTGAACAAGACAAGCTATCTTGAACAGCATGGGTTGTCGTCTAGGCGACGGTCGTCGCCTCCTCGCCTGCTGTTTTGCTTGGTTTGTTTCCTTTTCAAAAGGGCTTGTTTTGGAACTTTTTAAGGGTTCATTTTGGGTGATTTTTAGGCTAGTTTAGCTTAGGGTTTAGCCTCACAAAACCTTATTAGGAGGAAATAAAGTATGTAGATTAGGATTAATTGGGTTGTTTTTGGGATTCAAGCAATGTACATTCAAGTTCATCCAAGCAATATTTCATGTTTGTTCTTGCTTTCTCTTTTTTGAACTTGTTAGTTTAGATTATATTTAGCTTAAATGTTTAGTTTTTATTATGATTTTGTGTTCGTTAGTTGTTTTAATCCTTGTTAGATTAGATTAATTCTCCTGGTTCATGCCTCTTGAGTTATATGTTAGCCTAGGTTTAATTTGTGGTTTTTGGGTTTTTTTTATGATTAGTTGATAATTTTGGTTGGCTTGGATTGCGATTAGCCTCTTGATGGCTAATTAGTTTAGGATTAGGCCTAACCACACCCTATTTATGCATAGAACTTAGAGTTTTCTCTCATGCTCGCCAAGTGTTCAATAAAATGCTTTAGAGATTTTTCATCTTTATTTTTGGATGATTGACTTATGCCGAAAGGTGAGGTCGATTAGCTAGTTTGTGGGAGAGGATAGTCGAGTTCAGAGTATGAAAATAGTCCCGATCCTAGCTAGATCTGAGGATTGTAAATTTTGTGGTCTAATTGGACTAACCCCATGAAAATAAGCGGTTAGACTAATTAGACTAGCTCATGATCCTTGGGAGATGGCTTGGGTGGTCTTCAATGGCGCAATCAACCATCTCAATTGTTGGCGCAGGTTGGGTAGGTTAGGATTCATCTAAACTACTTAGCTCATTAATTGGTCAAATTGCAATTCCAAGCCCGTTTCTTTTATGTTTGTTAGCTGAGTATAGCTTTGTTTTCATTTTTCACTCGGCCTAGATTAAGCACTTAAGCTAATTCCGACACTTGAAACCTGACTCTCTGTGGACGACACCCGAGTACTCAACGGTACAACCTTGCACTTATGGTTACAAATTTTAAAACTCGAATTCTTTTTATCATGTTTTTGGCACCGTTGTCGGGGAGTTGGCGTTTTTCAATATCGGGGTTTTATTTAAGCATTCAAGGCTAGGCCTTTAGAAAATACAAAAAAAAAAAATTTAAAAAAATCAAAATGGTTATTTTCCATTTACCTAAATTTGAGCTTGAACCTTTTTTGTGATACTTGTCTAGATTGAATGATTATCGTACGCAATATATGAATTTCACGTATGAAAAATGGGAAACATGCAATATTGTGCTTAAGGGGATAATACATCAGACCCGAGCCACCCTTGAGTCCATGTATCAGGGAGGAATGTGCTTTTTAGATGTTGATGATATGTGGGACTTGTTTGAGTCTTTGGCTCGGTATCAATGGCACCATGAGAATGGTAGTGAGTCTTTTGTGTGCCCTTCCCCTAGTTTCTATAATTTGCATGCTTATTCTTCTCTTGTGTGCTCTTATTGTCAATCTTTTGGCCATGATGCGAATTCTTGTCCCTATTGTAACATTTCCAATGCATGCTATGCTAGAGTTAATTTTGTAATAGAGACATTGAATGAGCGATATGAGTATTTTGTTGGTAAGAGGAAGAAGTGTAGCCTATTGCATGAGACCGATCCTAATCCATCTTCTCCTAGACTTAAGGTTAGTCTCTATGATGATTATGAGTCTTCCCTTCCCGTAGAGCCTATTGTTATAGTTGATTCATATTTAACCGGCCTAGAGGAAGTTATTGATCCTCCCTTGACATCTTTACCATTTGTCGCACCATCCTTGCTTAGCACACCTAGAGGCACTACTAAGGGTGTCTTGCGCTTGCTTTCTTCTCCCCTCCCTTTAGCTCAGTGCATGGGGTTAGAGATAGGTGAGTCTTTTAGGGGTGATGCTAGTTGTGTTGAGGATGATTCGCTTGATTGGTGGGGCGATATTGCTTTGTTAGAGGCCTTCTTTTGAGGAGTATTATAGTGGTGATGTAAGCGTTAGGGTCGCTCCTAACATTTAGTGTATTGACCCCATTTGCACTGAGTCACTTGATTGAGCCCCCATTTTATCCCCCTTCCTTCCAACCACCCCTTCTTATTTGCATGCTCTTCATGACTCCCTAGGTGACATTAGACAGTATTATCCCTCCTTTGACCCATATTGTGTATACCTAGAGGGCATGCCCAAGAAAATTAAGTGGACCACTTTCTTCGATTATTCTTTCGATTTTTCTATATATGGCATTTGATACGTGTAAGAGGACACTACTTTCATTGCTATCATCTTATTACTGTTCTCTTATTCAAACCATTTTGCGATGCATGCAAAGGCACATGATAAGCTTTTGAGAGCACTGACTGCATCCAAGTTGACAACTCGCTTCTTGAGAGACAAGGAGTGGTTGATGCTCCATGCGTCCTTGTGGCATAGTTTGGGTAGATTTAGTGCCCGATCTGATATATCGTTGTCACTCTTCTCCCTTCTTTTTATTTTCTTTCTTTTTCTTTCTGTTTAGTTGTGGATATTATGTTGCATTTAGTTGTGGATATTACGTTGTATTTTTGTTGGTGATCAATTTTGAGGTGAAATTTGGGATATTGTGGAGCCAATTTATGGCTATGATCACCTTTGTTTGCTTTTGTGCATATTTGTGTTTTTGGAATGGTGTTGTTGGATTTGTATATATTCATTTTGTGGTGTTAGTTTTGTATATATGTGTGGTCTTATTGTTGATTTGGTGAGATTGTGCTTTTGGGTGAGTGCATTAGCTTGTGTATATGTGTGTAAGTTTAGTGTTCTTATGTGATTTCGTTTTCATTGTTTTTGTGTGTTTTTGTGGTGGTAGTAACTCTTCGGCTCTCAATGCGGACATTGTGAGATTTAGGTGTAGGGGTAAGAAGTCATATACCCTTTTGTTGTGTATATTTTTGTGAAAAATTTTCTATTTTCAATTTTTGTATGGTTTTTTCTTCTTGGCTTTAGGGGATTTTTATGTCGTTGTGATTGGTTTTTGATCTTTGATAGCTTAGTTGTTGGTTTGTACATAGGTCGAATATGCATGATGGAACACTTGTCTGCAATATGATCTCTGGTCCCTCATAATAACCCCATTTTACATGTACGGTTTTTGTGCCTAACAATCATTGAATTTTGGAGTTAGTTGTTGAAATTTGGGTTTGGAGGCACTCTACTTAGTTAATTGACTTCCATTTTTTGGTTCATTATGAAAAAGGAAAAAAAAAGAGAAAAACAAGAAGTGCAAAAGTAAGCTTAACTCCGGTACCTCCATTTGGGCTTGAATAAGTGTTTCGTATATGCAAATCAAACCCCAAAATAAGGAAGAAGCCCGAATTTGTGCCAAGTTCTTCCTCCGGGAGTTCAACGCCTAATAAGTGAAGAACTATCCAGCCGGGCAAAGGAGCATAAGGAGAAAAGCGAAATAAAATGAAGAAAAGAAAGAAAGAAAAGAAAGAGCAAAAATAAAGGGAGTGTTATGATGAATTTGAGTGACAAACAAAAGCCGCAAGCGTACAGCTTTCGCCTGTAGTACTTAAAGGTCGTGTCCTCGAGGACAACGAAAAAGATTTAGGTCATTGAAATTTCTAAAACTAACATTACCTAAACCTAAGGAAATACTTGACTTAGAAAATTTCAACTAAGCGATTAATAGGACCTCAATAAGAAGAACTAAGCCAGTAACTTGAAGAAATAACCATTATGAAACCTAAGTAACCAAACCAAGGTACTAAACTCCACAATTAGGAAACCTAAGGAGATAGACTTGAAGGAATAAAAACGAGAAAAACCAAAACATAGATCAAAGCAATTAACTATCTCAAGTAATCTAAATTGAGGAACGAGGTCTAGTAACAAAGTGAATCATTCGAACAATCGAGACATGCCAAACCAAGCAACCATCTAACCATGTCAAGCCATATCCAAACCATCTATGCAATGAAACCATAGCAACCTAAGTCAAGCTGTAATCCACAAAATCATTCGAACCAAATCAGACCAAATCACTTGAGCTAAACGAGTCCATCCATCAAACCATTCAATCATCATCATCATCAAACTACCAAAATTTAGATAAACCGAAACAGTTTTATTCAATCACCAAATCGAACTGAGAATAGGGGAAGGGGAGCAAGAAAATCGAAATAGAGCTAATTTGGCTTTTGACTAAACTAAATTCGAACTTGAAAAGCTCAGAAATAAAACTCAATCACACCCAAATTCATATTTAATCAGCTTCAATCAGTCGAAGAAATTGGGCACAACAAATTAACCTATACGAAGAACAGAGGAACAGGACATAGACAATAACGAACAAAAGAGGGGAGAGGATTTGAATTTACCATCGGGACAGGCAAAACATAGCTCCAAAACTCATTAACCATGGTGGATTTTTCCATTACTGATGCATCAACAGATCGAAACAAGGGAGGAAGAGCATCAAAGCTCATCAAACTTGTGCCCAAAATATTGCAATTACAAGCTGAAAATGCTGAATGTCGACTCCAAATTAACCAAACTAAGCCTAATTACATGAAATTGACGGCTAAAACAGATCGAAACGTCGAAGCCCTAACAGGAAACAAACCCTAAACTCTAAAAATTGAAAACAAAATTGAAACTAAATCTAAAACTTAAACTAAACCTAACCTGAAACCCTAGATTGTTACCTAATTAGACCTTCCTTCAAATGTGCCGTTTGCTTCATATATACTCGAGCCTTTTTGATCTCAACCCTTGAATTACTAGTGCCATGGACGGTGGAGATAAGGGATAGCGATGGTGGTGTGCTGGGTATAGCTGCATGAATCGCGGTGGTGATGATGAAGGTGGATGATGCGTTGGCATGGTCGAAGAGAAAGAGACATAGAGATGAGGAATATGAAGATGATGGAGCAGGGGAAGGGGATTTCGGGTCTGGTTTCGTGGCTGAATGTCGAGAAGAGGAGAGAGAAAGCGACATGAGAAATAAGGGAGGGGCTGGGGTAATTTGGGGGTCACGTGATTGGCACGGCTGGGGAGAAAAATCAGAGATCACGCACCTTGCATGTGAGGCTGGGGGGTTTTGGGTTTTATTTTTATTTTTTTTCTTTTTTTCTTTTCTTTGGGCTAAAGAAGAAATGGGCCTAGCGATTTAGGTCAAGTTTGAGTAATCTGACCCACTGCTTTATTTTCCGGTATTTTTCATATTTTTCTCTCATTTTTGCCGTAATTATTCAAACCCTACAAAATAAAATCAAATCAAATAAAAAATAAAAATAACGATTATAACGAGCATAAATCAGGTATAAAAGTATCGTAAAAATAACACATTTTTTGCACGAACAAATACCCCCACACCAAGATCTTGCTCGTCATCAAGTAAAACAAACGAAACTAACTAAAAGAAAATGAAAAATAAGTAAAAAAAAATCCTAACTCACTGTCGTAGGAATCATGGTTGCATTTAGCGTATGCAACAAGCTCTTTAAACCCCTTGGTCTTCCAAGTGGATGAGTGAGGTCTTGTGGGGATTTTCAAGTGAACTATCTACAAAAATTATTTCAAAAAGAAAAGAAAATCTTTTTGGTTTTCTTCCTCAAAGCTAATATGTACAAATTTTGGGAAAAGTATGTACATGTTCTAGTCAACTAAATCACCCATGTAGCCAAGTTATTGACCTACATATGACAGAATGTACTTCAAAGCCCTCAACCTCATAAATGACATTAGAGCACTAATTTTTCACCCCATTGAACATCAAAATTTTGAATCCATCCCAGTGCTCGTGTGCAAGTGTATCATCATCCCAAGGCTTAGACTTGCCAGAATTAGACTCAATCCCACTTGACTTCCATAACTACATTATTATCATACTAACATTTGAAGCAAGCTTTCCCAATAGCAATATTGCCTCAAAAGATAACACCCATTAGCACGTGCCACAAAGGGTAATGCCCAGTAGCGCATGCCTCAAAGGGTAATGCCCAGTAGCACATGCCTCAAAGGGATACTTGTCATTCCAAATTTTATTCCACCTCTTTCTTTTTCTCTTCTTTATTCAAAATATTCATTCATTATTTTCTTCAAAGTAATCGTGTCACTAACTAGTGGAAGAATTATTCATGGTAGCCTAAGACCTGAAGATAATGATGAAAGGATAAACAAGGATTAGATTACACAATCTTTAATGAACCATTGGAGTTAGAATTAGGGCATAGAATGGCACACTGAGGTCGGAGACTTATCATGCACATCCTACTTATATACAAGCTAATAATCAAAGTATAGGGGATTTAAGCTAATCAGAAATAGTACAAACGTCCCCAAAAATAAAAAAAATCTTTAAAATTTTTCAAAAATGGGCACCTCACCCCCGCACCAAAACTTCACAATGTCATCATTGTGGGAACTAAGGCGCTGAAAAGCAACCACATAAGCTATACAGCCGTAAAACCAACACAATCCACAAATATAAACAAACCATGACACCCCCAAAATCAAAATCAAAACCAAAAACCAAACAAAACCAAATACACACATATTTACAAAAGCCAAAACAAAACCACAAAAGAAAAGCAAAAACAAAACCCTCTAAAACAAGCCAAACCTCAAAATAACGAAATCAAAACCAAACCTAAACAAAATAAGACCCCAAACACAAAAAATCAACAAGCACAAGAACTAAATAAAGAAAAATCAAAATCAAAACCTAACAAAAGCAATTAAGGCCAAAAAAAAAATAAACACCCAAACTAAAAACAAAACCAAACCAAGGACTTACTAAACACCAACCTAAATTAAAAGAAACCTAAAACAAAACAAAATACAAAAGAAAGAAAAGCGAAAAACAAAACAAAACAAAAACAAAAACACTAAAACACCAAAAAAAGAATCAAAAAGAAACTATTAAACGAAAACAAAACCAAAGGAAAACCAAAAAATGAAACAAGAACATACACATGGACAATTCGAGATATTCACAACTATCAAGTATTCACAAAACAATCAAATGTGATCATAGCCCACACGACTCAACATTTCCCAAATTGCTCCTCAAGATTAATGACCCATCACAATTCACAGTCCTAAATATCTACAACTAAGTACAAAAAAGAAAGAAAAGAAATGAAAAAGAGAAGAAGGGATGGTGGAACGATCGTACCAAGTTGGATACAGGTTGTACCCAAACTATGTTTCATGAAGATGATGCAACATGAGGCTTATGGAGCATCAGCCACTCCATATTAAGCTGAAAAGTACAACTCAAATCAAAACTCGTCAAAGCACGTAGCAACTTATCAAACAAAGAAGCTCAACTCTTAATAATATAGCAATAGTGAAAAGCTGTGAGTTGGAGCCAGAAAGAGTACATTCATCTAGCCAATAAAGCACAATTAAGGGTCCACTTCAGCTTATCAAATAGTTGGGCCCAATCAGAAAGGAAATGAACATACTCAGAATAGGCCAGTATTAAGGTCATTGGCCTAGAAACTATATCAGCATGAACGAACAATCTAGGAAAAATAGTTGGTGCAAGTTTCACAAGTCTTTAATATCAAAAAGCACGAGAGTCTGGTTTAAATCAAAATTTTTAGTGGCAATTATCTTAGACTCAACAAATTCAGACTCACAATATTTAAAAAGGAAGTTAGTTTGGATGGAGTCAAAAGAAAAAGACTTATAATCAGCACAAAAACCATCATCAGAACTTCCATGGTTATCAAACTCATAAAAAGATTCGTATTCCACATATAGAATGTTATAATCTAATTTAAATAGAAGGTCAGGAATGATGGATCAAAAGAGAATGATTCATACTCAACATGAAAACCCACATCAAGACCTTCAGTAACATCAAACCCACATGAAAAAGATTCATATTCTGTATAAAGAACATCATCATCAAAGTCTAAAATAGTGAGTTCAGTCACCTCATCATATAACTGCTGTGAAATAGCTTTCGAATTATCTAACTCACTGACAGTATCAGATTGTTCACCCATCTCAAACTCACAAAAGTCATTCAGAGTGGTGGGTGGGTCGGCAGAAACTAGGACATCATCAGTGATGCCCTTAGGTGAGCTAGTCCAGGGTGCAAGGTCAGGTGATAGAGACATAGGGAGGTCACTATCTTGATCTAAACTAGGCAAACACATGTCTTCATTCAAATCAAGCCTAGTAGAATAAGAGGGTTCAAAATCATCATCAAGACTAATATCAAGTTAAGGAGATCCTAAATTAGAATAAATCTCACTACAACTCCCCCTACTTTGATTAAAACATTGAGAATATTCAGCAATTCTCGCTTTCATTGTCTCTATCATTTGATCAGTCAGTCCATTAATCTTCTTTTCAAAACTTGCACATGTAGCATCAACATAAGCACGATAAGGACAAATATGAGCATCATGATCAAAAGATTCACAATAATCGCATGAAATAGGAGGCAAAAAATAGTCATAAGAGTCATTTGAATTCATAAAGTGGCCTGAAGGGTAACAATTAGCTTGAAAATTATCCTCCCCGTGAGTTGGGTATTTAAGGATCTCGCTAGCTTATTCAAACACATAGGTTTCCCAAGCTAATGTTTCAAAGAAATTCCAAACTTCATCTTGAGTTTTAGACAATAATTTTATTTAACCTCTAGGACAAATTGATTCAACATAACTCCTTGACTCAACATTTAGACCTATAGTAATAACCTCGTAAATTTTTCATTTTTGAAAATTATGATTTAGTTGAGCACGATAATCATTAAGCCCTAAAAAATAACTCCAAAAAGGTTCATGCTCATATTGCAAGAAATGAAAAACTGGCATTTGAAGCTTTTAAGGTTTTAAAGTTTTTCAATTTTTAGGGGTTTTCAAGTTTTGAACATTTTTGTTTGGATTTTTGGATTTTCAATTTTTTTTTTGATTTTTCAATTTTTTCACGAAATGACTAAACTAAGTAAAATGATACCAAAATAAAGAAAGTAAGAATCGATACCAAGTTAAAGTTATGAAATGACTAAGTAAGAAATGACAAAGTAAGTATCAACTAAACAAATCAAATCAACTAAACAAAATGACTAAGTAAGTAAAACGAAATGACTAGGTAAGAATCGATACCAAAATAAAGAAAGTAAAATGAGATCTATGTAACCTAATAATAAAGTCACGAAATGAACAAAACAAATTAACTAAACAAATCATAACTAATAACGAAATAGACAAAACAAAGCAACGAATAAGAAAGGAGCTAAGAAAATAAAAATATGACCTAATCTCATGTCGTCGTCCCCAACAACGGCGACAAAAACTTGTTACGATAAATTTGAGTGAAAAACAAAAGCCGCAAGCGTACAACTTTCGCTGTAGTACTTGAAGATTGTGTCTTCGGGGACAACATAAAAGATTTGGGTCATTGAAATCTCTAAAACTAACATTACCTAAACCTAAGGAAATACTTGACTTAGAAAACTTCAACTAAGCGATTAATAGGACCTCAACAAGAAGAAGTAAGCCAGTAACTTGAAGAAACAACCATTATGAAACCTAAGTAACCAAACCAAGCTACTAAACTCCACAATTAGGAAACCTAAGGAGATAGACTTGAAGGAATAAAAACGAGAAAACCAAAACACAGATCAAAGCAATTAAACAATCTCAAGCAATCTAAATTGAGGAACGAGGTCTAGTAACAAAGTGAATCATTCGAACGATCGAGGCATGTCAAACCAAGCAACCATCTAACCATGTCAAGCCATATCCAAACCACCTATGCAATGAAGCCATAGCAACCTAAGTCAAGCTGTAATCCACAAAATCATTCGAACCAAATTAGACCAAATCACTTGAGCTAAACGAGTCCATCCATCAAACCATTCATTCATCATCGTCTTCAAACTACCAGAATTCATATCAACCGAAACAGTGTTATTCAATCACCAATTTGAACTGCAAACAGGGGAGGGGGAGCAACAAAATCGAAATCGAGCTAATTTGGCTTTTGACTAAACTAAATTCGAACTTGAAAAGCTCAGAAATAAAACTCAATCACACCCAGATTCATATTTAATCAGCGTCAATCAGTTGAAGAAATTGGGCATAACAAATTAACCCATACGAAGAACAGAGGAACAGGACATAGACAATAACAAACAAAAGAGGGGAGAGGATTTGAATTTACCATCGGGACAACCAAAACATAGCTCCAAAACTCATTAACCATGGCGGATTTTGCCATTACTGAAGCATCAACCGGTCAAAACAAGGGAGGAAGAGGATCAAAACTCATCAAACTTGTGCCTAAAATATTGTAATTACAAGCTAAAAATCTTGAATGTCGACTCCAAATTAACCAAACTAAGCCTAATTACATGAAATTGAAGGCTAAAACAGATCGAAACGTCGAAGCCCTAATCGAAAACAAACCCTAAATTCTAAAAATTGACAACGAAATTGAAACTAAATCTAAAACTTAAACTAAACCTAACCTAAAACCCTAGATTGTTACCTAATTAGACCTTCCTTCAAATGCGCCGTTTGCTTGATATATACTCGAGCCTTTTCGATCTTGACCCTCGAATTGCCAGTGCTGTGGACGGTGGAGATGAGGGACAACGATGATGGCGTGCTGGCTAGAGCTGCGTGAATCGCGGTGGTGGTGATAAAGGTGGATGATGCGCTGGCATGGTCGAAGAGAAAGATAGATAGAGATGAGGAAGATGAAGCTGATGGAGCAGGGGAGGGGGATTTCGGGTCTGGTTTCGTGGCTGAATGTCGAGAAGATGGGAGAGAAAGTGAGAGGAGAAATGAGGGGGCTGGGGTAATTTGGGGGTCACGTGACTAGCACGACTAGGGAGAAAAATCAGAGATCATGCGCCTTGCACGTGAGGCTGTGGAGTTTTAGGTTTTATTTATTTTTTTCTCTTTTTCTTTTCTTTGGGCTAAAGAAGAAATGGGCCTAGCGCTTTGGGTTGGGTTTGGGTAATCTGACCCACTGTTTTATTTTCCGGCATTTTTCACCTGTTTCTTGCTTTTGTGCCGTAATTATTCAAAACCTACAAAACAAAATAAAGTCAAATAAAAAACTAAAAATAACGATTATAACGAGCATAAATCAGGTATAAAAGTATCGCAAAAATAACATATTTTTGGCACGAACAGAGAGTCATAAACCAAGTGGAGGAAACGTTTTACTCGGTTTTAGCCTAGCATTAGGAGTCAATACTCTTTGCACAAAGCACTGAGGTGTAAAAATCGTGTCATTGTGTTGCGTGGGGCAAAAAATGAGTACCGGGATGCATGTATAGCCTATGTGTGTCATGAATGCATGTTATGCTTGTATATAGCTAGGGAGCTATGTTGTTAAGGTCATAGAATCGACCTAGACGTGTATATATATTTCCCTTTGCCTTGTATATATGTTTTGTTTTGAAAAATCCAAAAATATTTCAAACATTTTATGGGTGTATCTTCTGCAAACCCTCACGAAACTTCACCCGTCCATTTGGGGGAACCAAGGGGTTTAAAGCGTTTGTTGCATACGCTAAATTCACCCCGTGATTCCTACGAAAGTGAGTTAGTTTCCCAGGTTAGATTTTCTTTTGTTTTGCTCAAAGACGAGCAAAAGATAGGTGCGGGGGTATTTGTTCGGTGCTAAATTATCGCATTGTACATGTCCCTTTCAACTAATTTTAGCTCGGATAATAATATAATCTTTAGAATTTTTGCTTGTTTTATTTACTTTTGTAGGTAATAAGTTCAATCAAGCAAGTGCCGCGAAAAGGAGCAAAAGAGGAACAAAAGAAGAGAACAAAGCAGTAGGGCGACGGGTAGCGCGGGGAGGCACGACGGCCGTCGGGCAACCTTGCAACCATGGCTAGGGGGTGGCGACGGCTAGCTTCTATTGAGCAAGACAAGCTATCTTGAACAAGATAGGCTGTTGTTCAGGCGACGGACATCGCCTCCACGAGTGCTGTTTTGCCCGGTTTGTTTCCCTTTCAAAAAGGCTTGTTTTGTGATTTTTTGAGGGTTCATTTTCGGTGATTTTTAGGCTAGATCAGCTTAGGGTTTAGCATCAAAAACCTCATTAGGGGAAAATAAAGTAGGTAGATTAGGATTAATTGGGTCGTTTTTGGGATTTTAGCATTGTACATTCAAATTCATCCAAGCAATCCATAAGTTTTCTCCTTTCTCTCTCTCTTCTTATTTCATGTTTGTTCTTGTTTTCTTTTTTTTTTATCTTGTTAGTTTAGATTATATTTAGCTTAAATGTTTAGTTTTATTATGATTTTGTGCTCATTAGTTGTTTTAATCCTTGTTAGATTAGATTAATTCTCCTAGTTCATGCTTCTTGAGTTCTGTGTTAGCTTGTGTTTAATTTGTGGTTTTTGTGTTTTGTTGATGATTAGTTATTAGTTTTGATTGGCTTGGATTGTGATTAGCCTCTTGATGGCTAATTAATCTAGGATTAGGCCTATCCACACCTAATTTGTACCTAGAACTTAGAGTTTTCTCTCATGCACGCCAAGTGTTTGATGAAATGCTTGATAGAGCTTTCATCTTTATTTTTTGGTGATTGACTTATGTCCAGAGGTGAGGTTGATTAGCTAGTGTGGGGGAGAAGATAGTCTGGTTTGGGACATGAAAATAGTCCTGATCCCCGCTAGATCTGAGGGTTGCTAATTTTGTGATCTACTTAGGCTAACCCCATAAAAATAGGTGGTTAGACTAAGTAGACTAGCTCATGGCCTAGCACAACCAACCATCTCAATTGTTGGTGTAGGTTGGGTAGGTTAGGACTCAGCTAAACTACTTAGCTCATTAATTGATCAAATTGCAATTCCAAGCTCCTTTCTTTTATGTTTGTTAGCTGACTATAGCTTTGTTTTTATTTTTCACTCGGCCTGGATTGAGCACTTAAGTTAATCCCAGTAATTGAAATCCAACTCTCAGTGGACGACACCCTGAGTACTCAACAGTACAACCTTGCACTTGGAGTTACAAACTTTAAAAATCGAATTCTTTCAATCAGAAGTCAAAGCATGCAAAAAAAAGGCATGGGAATCAAGCTCAAGAAGGCCGGGAAAAAAAATGAAGCCAACCCGTTTTAAGCTAGCACTACCAGTCCCAGTCTTGGTATGAGCTGCCCCTGCCACTTCACATAATCATGCTACCACTACTCTTCTTTCCTATACTATGTTTCCAACAATGTTGCATGGTCAACTCGTGCTTATGGTACCACCAAGTCACTTTCCTAGATTCAGGGCCTATATAAATTCCATTCCCCCAATTTTGTAATGAAGTAGGATTTTCAAGATTAGCTTAGGATTTTAGGAGCATATTATTGTAGATTTGGCTTAATTTGTGGTCACATTTGAAGATTAATGAAGCTTTGAATGCAATTTGCTCTCTTTCTGTCTCCTCTACTTTCATTTACATTCAAGTTTTGCTTTGCTTTGATTAGTCTTGATGTATTATTTGTTGTGCCCAAGTTTACATGCTTTTGCTAGTTTGTTTATTGAAATTAGTGTTTTTCTTTGCTATTTACTTTCTTACTTTTTTCTACTCTCAATCTCTTAATTTCTCCTTTCAAAAATGCAAATTTCAAACTCTTTCTCTCTCCTTCATTTTGGGTTTCAAAAACTGTTTCAAAATTTAGATTTTTGAGTTAGTAGTGGATTAATTTTGGAGCAATTAGGATAGATTAGCATAATAACTGTGAGAACTACCACCAATTTCACCTCCCTTGCGCTAGTAATGTTTTGTGTTGTTTTTGTTAATTATGCTTTGTCTTAGATATTTTAATTAAATATATTTAGATTAGAGTTAGTTAGTAATTAGTTTAACTAATAATATTTAGTTGCCTTTAATGAATTGATAAGTCTGAAAACTTGCCAAATTAACTAATAAGTAACTTGATTTTAACATTGTTCTATAGGATGACAATTTTCCCTTACTCCCCAAAAACACTATTCAATGACCACCTTACCTGTGAAAGCATCTATATTGATAGAGTAGCAAAGAGATGGATTCCTGAAGAATTTATACAACAAATGCAATCATTTATATTTTACACAATTCATACATTTGCATATCCATATCAGACCATATAGAATATGACTGAAGTCAAGTGAAAATGGACTTTATATGAGTATTGTCCTTTTTTTATTTTTCCCATTTTCAGTTTGCATCTATCAAGTACATGATTTATTTTTTTATTTTTTGATGAAAGGTAAGTATTGCTAACTAGTTTGGCTCCTATACCGATTGATGGACCTGACAAAAGGACTTGAAATTCGAATTGGGTGACTCTAATCCATATTCAATCTGATTTTTGAAACAACTAATCTGAAGGAGACTCGAAACCTAAAGTGAACCAAACTAAACCCCAACAATTTTTACCAAAGTAGTTTTTCTTTACAAAACAAACTTATTAGACTAAACACCTATTATATCCAAAATTAAATGGAATCGAAAATAGCCTAACATGAATTTGAAACTAAACCAAATTGCATGGTTGGAACAAAATTTAACCTAAAATTAACTCGAATCATCCATTTATCAAGAATTGTTATTTGAAGAACTATGATTTAATGGACAGGTCAGGCCACGAACAAATTTTACCTGTTATTTCATATTAGACCTTGGGTGTGGTTGGCAAACAGGTTTTGAAGAGTTTTTTTGGCCAAAAAGTGCTTTTTTTTTATAGCAAAATTAAATGTTTGACCAAGCAAAAAAGCTAATCCGGGTGTTCGGTAAAAGAGTTTTTTAGAAGAGCTTTTTGGATCCAAAAAGCTAATTTAAAAATGCAAATTTCATAAACTTTTTGAAGAATTAGCTTTTTATCTCACAACTTTATCAGAAACAACTAATTTTACCAAATAGTTTATCAACAAATAGCTAATTCAAACAATTAACTCAAACAGCTAACAGCTAAAAGCTAATACAAACTGCTAACAGCTAATAGCTATTTGCCAAACAAGGCCCTTGCTCTTTTCATTGGAAAATGTGTAACTTCCACTCCTTCCCACTCCATTTTACTAATTCTCACTCATTTCCACTCCTTCCACTGCCTAGAGATAAATATTGCTCATTTCTACTTGTTTTCATTCTCACCCACTTCTACTCACTCATTTCCATTCCCTTCCACTCCTTTCATTTATTTCATAACTTGTTTCATATCTACCTTTCATTCAATAAACTTAATTTTTAATTAACCTCTTCCCCCCCCCCCCCTAAGGTAGCTCAATTCCTTATTTTTATTGTATTTGAAAGGTTCAGATTAACTATTTCACATGAATATAGCATAATCATATTTATAATAAACATTTCAATATAACATCTAGATTAATATGTATAGATATTATGATTACAAAATTAAATAAATAATGTACTATGCACACGTTAGTTTATAATTGAAATACAAACCATGAAAAACAAATGCATTGACACACAATATCCGTAATCAATAATAAAGGTTGAATATAGTTAATTTCATATTACACAAATCATTAATATATCAAAACTCTAACTTCATTCCATTTCTGCTCACTCTTTCTCACTATATTTCATTACTTCCCATCCTTCAAACAAAAAACTGTTTCTGTGTACTCTATTTCACTTATTTTTACTCCGTTCTATTTTTTTAATTCTATAACTATAATTCCCCCCTTCCCCCCAAAAAAATGCCCTTAATTGAACTTGGAATTTTCACAAGTCTCTCATAAGGTAAATTTTTTACGGATTTTGAATTGATATGTTACATAGCACAACAGCAGTCTGAATTCTGAACCTAACACAAGAAAATCTGGAAGGATTGAAATCCCAATAATGGAAGGGCCCACAGTGCACTGCAGGGACCCCACAAATTAGCATTAATGATGAAATGGAAGAGCTGAAACCAACTAAGCGGCAACACACCCACACCCACACCCACACCCAATTGACCACCAACAACTACTATCATTGATATTCTTTCCCCCTCTAATTCCTCACTTCTTCTCTTACTTTCCCCAATTATGGCGACATTAATTGCTCTCTCTCTCCTCCATTCTCCGTCTGATTTCAGACATGACAACCCAACCGACCCTCAATAACTCCCACCCCCCATAATAAATTGCCCTTTGTCTCTCTGAGCAATGATAATCTCAGCCGTTTTTGATTGATTGATTGATTGGCTGAACACCCAGAAATCATAAACTCCGACCCTGAAAAAAAATGGCGGTTGCTGGTGAGAAGTCTTGGTTGAGTAGTGAGGAAGAGGATGACAAAGTGTTGAGCCTATGCAAAATACCCTTCTGGCAACCTACCAGCAGCAGCGGGGCGAATACGACGTCGTTGTCCTCGTACCAGTCTAGTCATTCGGGTCATCATATTCAACCTCAGAGGCTTGGAAATGGCGAAGGGCAAAGTGGGAATTACAAACAAACTTCCATTATTGTTTCCGCCATAGCCAAGTCCTTGCTTCCTCCTAGACGACGACTCCGTCTTGATCCTTCTAACAAACTCTTCTTCCCTTGTATGTAATTTTTGACTCTCCCTCCAACTCAGCGCACAATTCTGCAATTTTCAAATTTTACTGTTAGATTGGATTAATTAAGTCGTTGGGTGAGCGGAATTGGAGCCTCTTATTGATTTGAATAGTGGATTTTGGTTGTGTTGTTTTGGTGCTGTTTCTCACTTTGTGACTTTGTTGGGTGTTGTGTGTTCGAAGACGAACCGGGAAAGCAGGTGAGAAGTGCCATTAGCATAAAGAATATATGCAAGTCTCATGTTGCTTTCAAGGTATGCCTTCTCTTCTCATGTTCTGCTTCATCAGGTCACTTTCTAGATGTTTGGCCAAGTTAATTCTAAATCTGTATACTAGTAGAATCCTGTCTGTCCTTATTCCTTAACAACTGAGCTCGTTCTTGTTTTTCTTTTAAAAAAAAAAAGCTCAGCCCAAAAAATAAAAAATAAAAATAAAAACCGAAGCTGGTATGGTGATAAAAGTTTCGTCTGAGCTGCAAATTTTAGAAATAGAAGTTCTCCTATTCCTATTCATTGAAGGCAATTTCTTTCAAGAATTCAACTTGCCGTGACTGTAAATGAGCCAAGTCCTGAGAAACGAACGTGTACCAATTCATAGTGTTATGGGACTTGTTCAACTCAAATCCAACTAAAGTTGGACTCATTTTGTCACCCCTATTTCGCACATTATGTCATAAATTCAAAAAAATTATGCCCAACTTTACTTGATGAAACTTGGTAGCGTCTTTTGGTTGGGAACAGAATTACTGAAGTATTTGGTTGTGGATTATTCTCAACTTATTGTGTTTGTATTTAAAGATTCATGTCCCATTCCTAATGGCATTATTGACTGATCTACATGCTTCTTAATTGATGTTTCCTGATCAGTTTCAAACGACTGCCCCAAAAAGTTGTTATATGCGCCCTCCAGGCGGTATACTTGCTCCAGGAGAGACTCTAGTTGCAGTTGGTAGTTACCAACCTGTTCATTTCGTAATTTCCTTGGAAAGATTTGTTGCTGCTAATGTATCCTGACAAATGCGGATTTGAATTTGCAGTTTTTAAGTTTGTGGAGCCTCCAGAGAACAGTGAAAGGCCACTAGACCAGAAAAGTAGGGTCAAATTCAAGATAATGAGCTTGAAAGTAAAGGGAGATCAGCTAGATTATATACCGGAGCTGGTATACCTTATATTTGTCTTCTTTGATCTTCTTTGCTTGTGTAAATGTGGATAAAATGACTAATTAAAGTCCTTGATTCTGAAATGATTCGTAACAAGATGATCTAAATTTATGGAGCTTTATTTTATTTATTTGCAATTGAGAGGATGAGCTGGATGGATCCTTGAGCTTGAATGGATACCTTCAGTTTCGTATAGAATGGTGTAGGGTTGAAGGGAATGCTTTGTTTCATCATTCGGTGATACTTTCACATATTGCTCATGAATTTCTCTCCTAATGATAAAAAGCATGTAATGAGTGATCTCCTAAATTTCAGCATAGGACTGAGGCTTCCGGAATTGACAGGAGTGTGTATTGAACTGCTACATCTACTTGAGGATACATCTTTGTTGGAGGACAAAAGGTGTACCCAAAACGTTCATTGCAGATCATGCTTCTGTTAAAATGGTAGAACTACTAAAACAGAACCGCACATAGCATATAAATCTATAATGTTTCTATCTCACATTTGCTTAAGTAACTGATCGATTAAAATCTGCAAAGAAACCCACGAACCATGTGCATCAATTGTCTTTGGCTAATAGGTTGAGAGCTGTTTGATCTATTGCCAAACCGTCTGTGCATGAAGAGAAGTTTGTTGCAGAGTGTTCAAGAGAAAGTTTGCAATTTTGAACAATCATGGCATCCTGGCTGTTGTAGTACCTTCCTTCTGGTTCCCATTGAAGTATTTGTAATCTGTATTCTTAGCCTACCTTAGCAGCCACCTGTGTGAAGTGTCCTAAAGATTGATCTTTGACATGTGCCTTCGTAGATTGTGTTGCACTTGTTATCACTCCTGCATACAATCAACAAAGTTTTTCTCTGTCATCATTTATATTTTTGATGATGCCAATCTAGAAGTATGCAATACTATCTTTTGCCCAGATTTGATTGCACTGCCCATCTTCCAGCCTCTGTGTGAGCAGTTGCTACTTTTGTTATAGGTGGTAGTCCAGATTCTGTCATGCATGTAGCAATGGACAACACTCTCAATATGTTTATGGGTGAGAATAACTATAAGAGCCCCCGCCTTTTCTTACCTCCAATGATGTTCTGTCTCATCATTTCCTATATTTACAAATTTGAACCGAAGGGACTAGCTATTGACTAGTATATGTCGAAAATTCAACCTCCTCTTGAAAACCACTACACTTGGAGTACTTGAATCTCATTTAAGTATGTTATCTCATGCAGTTTGAAGAGCAGAGAGATCAAGTATCAGTTGAACAAATTTTGCGTGTTGTTTTCCTGGATGGAGAGCATCCTAGCCCAGTAAGTGAAGTTGTACTTGCATTGATTTGTTACTTGTTGGCGTTCTTTGAAGGGTCTCAGTACCTGTGGGATTATTAACAGTTCCTTTTTGGAGAATGTTAATGAATCCCAAAATCCTTTTCATCGTCCAGTAGCGACAACTGTCTTTTTGGTTGGTACCGCGGTGGCCCTTTGGTTAGGTGTTGGAGCAACATTACCTATTGATAATTCCCTAACTTTAGGTCTTAGTTGCCTGCGTATTTGAGGACTTTTTTCCCGCAGCTATCCAATATTATCTACTCTATTTTCAAAATATGACCCAAAAATTGGCTTCATGAAACTAATTCCTAACTTTGTCGAGAATTCCAAACTTGCATGCTAAGCATAAACGGGATGTTTTGTGATAGGGTCTGTAGCTGTCTGAGATTAGTGTTGTGAACTTTGGATTAGGATCTCCTGAGTCCTAACTCATTTTGGGTCAGTTGTAATCATGTCTTCTGCACTTTTACCTTAAACTGCACGGGTAGTTCTCTTGGGCCTTCTTTTGATTTTTATTATTTGCAAGCCATTGTTCTTTCTTTCATTCATTATTATTGCATTACTGCTGATTCACTTTATGTTTATTGGTTGCTTTATGCTCCATGTCTAGGGTTAAAGTATCTAGTATTTGTGATTTGATTTCTGCCTGTACCATTCCTCGATATGCCCTGTGCTTTCTTCACATCACTCGCTTAGGATTCCTGTCACTGATGTCTATTTCCTCTCTTTTTAGCTCCTTTGTAGTTTTTCTGAATATATTTTGGCTCTTTTAGACTTCAGTCAAAAAAACAAAAGAGAAAAACTTATTTACGACAGCTTATTTGCATAAGCTCATGTGGCCTCTCTCAGTATAGCATGTGAACTTGTAGGAGTAGCCAAGTAAGGTTGCCAAATGCTAACAACATACTATAATATTCCAATCAGAGTTTTGGATTTGACATCTCTTCTTAAGCATTAGAAAGTTTTTTGTTAGTCGCTGTATAAAAGAAAAGAAAACCTTAAATTTACTGCTGACTTCCGGTTGAATAATTGAAGGCACTTGAAAAATTGAAGCGGCAATTAGCAGAGGCAGATGCAGCAGTTGAGACCCGAAGAAAGCCTCAAGAGGAGGCTGGTCCTCGGATTGGAGGCGAAGGCCTCATTATAGATGAATGGGTAGGACACTTCTTTATTACATCCATCCTTGTTTCTACCTTTTCCCAATCTGTTGTATTAGAAGTTGGCCATGTTGTCACAATAATCGGTCGTGTATTTTTTGTCTTTGCAGAAGGAACGTAGAGAAAGATATCTTGCTCAACAACATGGCAAGGCCATGGATTCGCTCTGACCGTGCTAAATTCTTTCTGTCAGTATAGCGTCTAGTAAATACAGTAATTAAGTAGCCAAGACAGTTTAAAAATGGTTTTCTTCCCACGATGAAGATAAATTTGTTTAGTTTGTTGAGGGTTCCAGCCAACAAGAGCTGGAGAGAACGTGTCTACGAGAAAGAGACCTCCGAGCACCTTTTTTTTTGGTATTTTTTGTAACGCATAACATAGCTTTAATTTTGGAGATTTTACCTCCAATTTGTTTCTACAAAATTCATGGATCATGGAAAATCGACTAATGCACGAGGTTTGATGGGCCTGTCAAGCCTTGCACATATTCGTTGCATGGTTGTAAGCTTATACGGGATCCGGTATGCAGCATCTTTCTGGAACCCGATGAACATGGTAGATAGCTGAAGAATACTTACGAGTCTATTAAGGTGCATTAGTTGCAGTAGGTTGGCCTTTGGCTAGGCAGAGGTGAGTCATAAGACGTCAAATACAAACATTGTTAATTATATACTGAAAGGCGTATGACATCTAATATAAAAGTCAAGTTATTTTTCAACTTGATGTTTGTATAAGATGTGCTCAAGAACAAACTCAATCAAAAGTTTAAATGATGATTGAAAGCTTATGAGTAGGTGTTATTCCCTAAAACTCCCTGTTATGAGGATAATCTTTGGGTTTGAAGTGTGTATGCTACAAAGAGCCGCCACCTTGCGCAAGAATGAATATATGATTGTGAGACACAAATTTAAGACCTATAGCTTATAAAGGCTTTGGTGCCATGTTCAAGAAATAATTTAACCGAAAATTTAATTTGATGGTTGAAGATCTATAAACAGGTTTTGTACTTTAACAAAATGCCTTAAGAATTTCAATATAGTTGACTGTGTCTATATGCCTCCTTGGTTAAGCTTCTAACTAGCACCCAATTAATGATTCTTAGTATTGGCCTTGTGAAAAAAAGGGTCATTTCCCTACGAAGTCAGCCATGTGGATGGGTCATGGATTTAGGAAAAACCTCCAATTGGGATTGTAATTGGATGTGGAATTCAAACGTTCATCAAAACAGTAGCTGTTCCTGAGGGGAATTTCCTTGAATGGACTGCATGTAAGGGGGGAATTTGGTTAGAAGAGGTATTAATTCAAACCCGGCCAGTTCGACCCTTGAGTCATGATGATTTTGAAACTATTGACCACTTTTGCTTAAGATACCCATTCGCAATAAAACTCTGAAAATGACTGACAAACAAAAATTGGATTTCTTTTGGGGGAGCCCTTCCAAATGATGTTTCTAGGAAGGAACTACTCCAATTCTTCAAAACTCATCTTTCAGGTCTCTCTTTCCACAGATTCATTTTCCTCCCATGCAGCCTTTAGAAGGAGAGCAACGCTCCAATCTTCAAGAGTTTCATTTTTAAGGCAACGTGGGTCATCATCCAAGCAAACATACAAATGCAGAATGCCGAGCGGTACGTTGACTTAGTGAAGGAAGCAACTTAGCACTAATGAAACAATCAGCACAACAAATATAAGGGTCGCTTTGTCTGCTCCACATGGTCAGTTTGTCAAGCTAAATTTTGATGGTTCACTCACAAGGAACAGTGCCACGGGAGGATATTGGGACTTCATCAAGCAACTCTAGTGGGAGTCCAAAATGTCCAAATTGAAGGCAATAACAAGATAATAACCCAAGCAATCCAAAGAAGAATTCAGATACCTTGGCATTAGGACTTTGTCATCGATGACATCGGGATTTTCATTAGCACGTGATCATTAAAGACATTAAGGCTTCCTTCATAAAAGTAAATATTGTATAAACTTTCCCACTTGTTTAAAAAAAAAAAAAACGGTTGTATTGTAGATAATTCATGCTAGTTTTAAAGATCACTTCTCTACATGTGTTGTTTGAAGACATGGTTATCGCGCTTCTTTTTTGAAGAAATGTTTTCCTATCTCTCCCTTCATCGCGTCCAGGTGTTCTCTCGCATGCTTGTGTTGTTTAGACAAGCAACCATAGCACTTATTATTGGATTATTATAAGAGATGTCAATTGAATTGCATGTTTTTGTTAGCATGAACTTTTAAGATTGACTAGGAAGATTCAAAACACACGTAAATTAGATTGGGTCAATTTGAAGTTTTTAGTTTGAAGTTATTGAACTTGGACGGGGTTTCTTATTGAAGAGTATGTTATTTTGACTCTTTACATTATCCTGCCATATAGGTGCCAGATTCTCAATACATGGACAAGGACTCAACACTTGTCATTTGCAAATTTCTCAAAAATAATTGAGTTTGACAACTGGACATCTATTTGTATTGGAAACATGTACTAAGTACAAGTAAGATTGAAGAACTGGAAAGAAGAAACCATTTGTGTATTATGTTCCGAAACTACTTTTTGGATTTGAGGTCTGAACTTGGTTGTTCTTGTATAAGTGAATCCTTTTCTTCTATAAGCTTAGGCAACTTTTGTTAAATAGCTACTAACATAGAAATGACAGGAGTTTGTTTCTAGAGATTGTCTTTTTGCCTTAATGAATGAAAACGACGTATTTTTATTACAATTAATGAACAACGTATGTACGGTTTGTAGGAAAAGTATGTCTAAATCAATGGTAAGGGAATGAGAACCGAAGTTGTGCCATGGGAGTACCACTTCCCTAAAAGCGATTTCGGCTTGACCTCGGTGCAAATCGAAAACAGTCATTCGCTCCCCAAGGTTTATATGGTTAGCTTGCTAAACACGTGCACGCATGACCAGAAATTTTGGAACATATAATACTACAATTGTCCAGAATAGAGACGAGAACAGCAAAAAGTAGAGAAGGAGATGAGAGGAAAGCAGATGCTTGGTGTGAGTTGAATCAGTAGGAGAACAAGCTATCTATACGGTAGACTGGAACTATTGGCAGTGAGAAAAAGAGGAAACAGCTATGGTGCAGAATGAATTCATAGCTAAAAAATAGGGTCACCACTCTTGCTGTTAAACACTAGGGCCACGAGCTGTTGATGGAGACAAAATGGGATAGAAATCTACAAGTGAATGTTGGTGGTTATGCAGCCAATAGACGAAAACATTAAAAGAATTTTTCTTCAAAAAATTAGCAGATAAGTACGACCCACGGGACACGGTCGTTGTCGCGCCTGGCTAGCCGACTTAGACTGGACCAAACTAGGCGGGCATGCCGCACTTGCACGTACTCGTATAGTGTTCACCCTTACCCCACAACACTACTAAAACCAAACCGAACTTAACTCAACAAGCCCAAAGAAATTCAACAAGCCCAAGAAGGAGGGAATAATCAAAATCTCACAAGGAGCTTCTCATCCTCCTATGTGGGACAAAGAGTAGGAATAAAGGAGGCTAGTTTTTGCCATTACTTCCAACAATCCTCCACTAATGGCATACAGACTAGCGAAGAATCAATTTGGACAAAGGAGGGGTTAGACACTTAAGTATCAATATCTTTCAATTGATTTGACACATAGCGAAGTAGGGCAACAACAGAATCTATCGAGTGAGCGAATCTTGAACTTGATCGATTTCACCCCTTCTAGTTGCTATGGATTCCTCTATAACTCACAATTTTTAAGGTCATGCACCCACCTCGGGTCTCATAATTGCTTTAGAGAGATAGCCTGCAGCTTCTCATAGAAGGCGGCCACACGTTTACACTTACATAGGTAATTCCATTAAGTCCATCTCAACATGGACTGCCATAATCATGGATATGGAATTATGAAGAGCAAGACTTTGCTCAACCTCACACATATAAATCGGTGAATCCATCAAGTGTGTCTCAGTAGCACCACCCCAACGGGCCAAGGATCCATTAAGAGCATAAGAGTTCAACCTCTCAGAAGCACTACTTGTACGCTACAAGTATAGATATGTAGTGCATATTGCGAACAATATGGCTTTGTTTGACCACAAGTGGGTATCCACCATAGTATCTCAATCCATGGGCTTCAGTCTCATCCCCCTCAACGTCTCGAGCATTGTTCACCTAGTCAAACCCTTAGTCAGTGGATCTGCTAAATTTCTCTAAGATCTCACATATTTCAAGGAGATAATACCATGTTTTAGCATATGTTTCACAACACTATGTCTGATGTGAATGTGTCTCTTCTTTCCGTTGTACACGCTGTTATGTGCAACTCCGATTACTACCTACAAGTCATAGTGAAGGAAAATAGTCGTAGGCCACCTCCCCCACAGTGGCATATCTGCTAGTAGATTTTTCACTCATTCTACTTCTTTGACCTGCCAACTCAAGATCAATGAATTCAGCTTCCATGGTGGAATAAGCTATACAAGTTTGCTTGGAAGACTTCCACGAAATAGCTCATCCACCTACAGTAAACACATAACCTTTAGAAGAGCTAGCTTCACCCTTATCTGAAACCTAGTTTGTATCACAAAATCCTTCCAACGCAGCAGGAAATTTATTAAAATGCAAACACCAATCTATAGTAGCTCTTAGGTACTTAAGTAATTGAAACAATGCATCACAATGTTCTTTACTAGGGTTATGAGTATAGCAACTTAACCTACTGGCAGCATAGCAATGTCAGTTCTAGTGTACTTCTTAATAAACATAACACTTCCTATGATTTTAGCATACTCAGTTCAGGAAATACTGGATCCCTTATTCTTCTTAAGGTGTATGCTAAGATCATAAGGAGTTCTCACCAGTGTCACATCAAAATTGTTAAATTTCTTTAACATTTTCTCAATATAATGAGATTGACACAAAGAAAAACCATCATTTGTCATTTTAATTTTGACCCCCAAGATCACATCTGCCTCCCGCATGTCCTTCATTTCAAAATGGGAAGACAATAATTTTTTTGTCTCATTAACAACATACACATTAGTACCGAAGATCAACATGTCATCAATGTAAAGACATATTGTATCATCATACTGTCAAATCTTTCATAACACTGCTTAGGGGCCTGTTTTAGGCCGTAGAGGGATTTTCTAAGCTTGCCTACCTTATTCTCCTGCTAGGAACCACACATCCCTCATGTTGAGACATATAAATCTCTTCTTCTAAGTCACCATTAAGGAACATTGTTTTCATGTCCATTTGTTGTACAACAAGACTCTGTATAGCAGTTAAGGCAACTAAAGATCTAATGGTGGCTATCTTAGTCAAAGGAAATATGTGTCAAAGTAGTCAACCCCTTTCTTTTGGTTAAATCCCCCTATCACTGGTCTGGCTTTATATTTATCAATAGAACCATCAGGTCTTAACTTCTTATTGAAGATCCATTTACTACTAATAGGTTTACAACCTTTAGATCGTTTAACCAACTCCCAAGTTTGATTAGATACTATGGAATCTTATTCACTTTTAATGGCTTCTTCCTAGAAACTAAACATTATACATCTCATAGCCTCTTCATAGATTTTTGGATCTTCTTCGATAAACAAAGCAGACTCTAGTTCATCAGACAAGAAATGAACATCAAAGTCTTCAATAAAAAATTACTGAGGAAGTCATGAACAAAACTAGTCACAACTCTAGGTCTCTCACTCCTCCTAAGTTTATCAACTGAGATTCTAACACCAAAACTGGAAGTACATTGTCATGCACAGGTATGGTTTCATGCACAATAGTAGAATCATTCTTTTTAAAAGGAAATACATGCTCAAAAAATTCTGCGTCCCTAAACTCACTAATAGAGAAGTCATTCAATGACATGAATCTATATGCAATACTACTTTGGGTGTAACTAATAAACACATAATTGAAGTTTCTAGGACCTATGTTCTCCTGTTTGAAATTAGGTAGGGGAACTTTAGCCGAACACCCCCACATCCTTAAGAAAGTCAAATTAGGAGCGTAGCCCTTCCATAGGTCATAAGAAATTTGGTCTAACTTCTTATGGGGATAAAACATGGCATTCATCATTTCTTTAAGAGTTCTATTTTTGCATTCGGCTATCCCATTTTTTTGGGGAGTACGGGGAGTACTAACTTCATATATTATACCATTTTTCTCACAAAAGGCTGTCAGAGAGTTAGCCTCATATTCTCTACCCCTATCGGTTTAAAGCCTCTTAATCTTTCGGTCTAGTTGGTTTTCCACCTCTATTTTGTATTTCTAAAACATTTCCTTAGCTTCATTTTTAGACCTAAAGAGGTAAACTTTGGTATACCTAGAGCAGTCATCTACAAAGGTAATGTAATACCTTTTTCCTCCTTTACTAGTTGTGTTTTTTAAGTTAGCTAAGTCTAAATGTACTAGTTCTAGCAGTGTCGTTTCTTTGCTAGTAATCGACTTAAAGGAGTTTTTGGCAAATTTTGCTTTTACGTGCAGAGAACATTTGGTGAAATAATCAACATTCACAATGGAAATTAAGCGCATATTCTTAAGCCATTTAATGGAAGCAAAATTAACATGGCCTAACCTACCATGCCACAGATAAACAACTCAACATTATAAGCAAATCTAGAAGCATTTTCAGTCATGGTATCAGAAGCAAGATTAAGTATAAACAAACTTCCATTCAAGTATCCCTTCCCACTAAAGACCTCATTATGAGAGATAACAACTTTGTTATCTCCAACAATAGTTTTCAATCCATCTTTGTCGAAAAGTATAACAAAAACTAAGTTTCCACAAAGGGAAGCTACATATAGCACATTGCTTAAGGACAGTAATTTGCCAGAAGTAAATTTGAGAAGAATCATCCTGTTACCCATAACTCTAGCAGTCGTAGAGTTTTCCATGTAGATGCATTCACCATCTGTCACGTCATTAAAGTCATGCATAAGCTCTTTGTTAATTCAGAAGTGCCTTGAAGCTCCAGTATTGTAGATCTATTTAGCATTTTTTGCCACTAGATTTGCCTCTTCAACCATTGCACAGATGATTTCAGTGTCTTCGGTAAGGTTGGCCTAGGCTACAGGCTTCCGGTTTGGTTGTGACTTACCTTTGCGAAGTGGACACTGATATGCTTTGTGCCCCGACTTGCTGTAGACATAGCACAACTCCTTTAGTTTCTGGATCTTATTGCTGAACTTGTTATACTGCTTAGCATAGCTTGGCTTCTGGTTCTTCTTACCTTTTCCTTTAAACCTCTCTCTATTTGTTGGCACAGCAGATTTAATCAGGTTAGCTTTAGCAGAATTTAAAGAAAGAGCGTCCAACTTATCTTTCAGGCGATTATCTTTTAGCCACAATAGATCAAGACACTAAATGTTGAACACTTCAAGCAAAACTTAACCTAAAAACTAGCTTGGGAGATGTAAGATTTGTCTCCACTTGTTTAGCAGGCAAATGTAACTTTCAAAAGATGATAAGAGACTCTCAACCAAAACATTGTGTTTTGGAAATCACAAGCAAAGCCAACTCTCTATGGATAGTTTACTATAAAACCCCCTAAAAATAGTTACTTCGTATGTCTTATATTAAGTTGTGACTTGCACGTGTTCTCCATGCAGTTTATGTTTAAGGCTGATTATTAAGAATTATGTTTTATGATTACACTAGTGAATATTAGTATGTTAACAAAATGAAAAAATTAGATCGAAGAGAATTAACTAACGTAGGAAATACAGGCCATAGCAAACATCTTAACCAAAGCTTAAGTCAAAATGTGATTTGTCAGTGCCTTACAAGATTAAGACCAACAATTCCTCTGGCTAGTTAAATTAACTCACCCTAAATTTCTTAGCATGCAAGCATATTTGTTAACTCATACTAATTTGTGGACACTTAGGCTAATTAAGTGGTAAGATGGGATAAAAGTCAAACCATGATGTGTTGTGACCTTAAGTCAAAGCACACATGTCTTCTTAATTAGACAAGTAAGCTTAGTGTGTGGAGACTCCTTATTGATCTAAGAACTCTATAAATATACGAGAATGAAATGGATTATCGCCACACACAAATTCCCTTCTCAAAGAGTGCATTTAGTCAAGAGAAGAAGGGGTATAGGAAAGAAGTTGTCATCTTTAATCTGACTAAGTTTTTTTTATCATCTTTTCTTTAAAATTTGACTAGGTTTTATTGAATGGAATATATTCATAATATGATATGTTAAGCCTAAATTGAAACGAACAGACACCTAATCCACTATTCAAAAATCTACCATAAAATTGTGTGCTTGTGAGTATCTGATTATCTAGATAATTGGATTAATTGTGGTTTTTGAAAATTAATGATATGAAAGTGTACTCTGAATTTTCATGGTTAAGATAATGAAATTTTTCTTGGGAATTAACTAAAAGATAAAGCATGTTGAAACTTGGGAATAAATTTTCGATTTTAAGCAAACATTGTACAGTTTGATTCGTGAATTACTAGCAAGGTGAAAATTCCAAAATTATAATATTAGATTCTCGGTAATAGTTGGCAATTTTGCGTAATTTTTCATGAATTTTGGATATGTATATTTTGAGTTGTAGATTTTTAAATAAACTATCATGCGTAGAACGTGTATAAACTCAATGGCGAAGTCAGAAATTTCGGATAGGGGTGTCGGAAGAGAGAGTTGAGGACTCGAACAAACAGATGATAGAGGACTCGAACCCGCAACATTAAAAACAAGCCAACTCACAAATGAGGTGCCCGGACCGCTGAAGCAAAGGAGGTCTCATATATCTCTTCAACACATTTAATATATATAGTTAACTAAAACAATGAAAAAAATAAAATGGAAAAAGGGAAGGATAGGTTTCGTGTGCCTCTTCAACACATCTAATATATATAGTTAACTTTTTTTTTTAATTCTCAAACGTATATTATTTTTTTTTTTTTAGAGGGGTGTCGGCTGACCCCACGCTGGCTACGCTATTGTATAAACTAATTGTAATTGTTAGCAATATTACTGAGTTAGGAGCTATTCTAGGAGCTTAGAATAATATAATATGACATGTATGTATGTCCATGTTCAAGTAATCTATTTTCGTCTACAAATTCAAACATTTCAGAAAATACAATTTTCAGAATATGTTCTACACTAATCAAATAAAAGAGACATTCCATTTTGGGGTGAATCTCAAATTTGCACTTGGGTTACTTTTGTATATATGTAATATTAAAGCTAGCTATGCTCATGGAAGTGATATTCATATATGGTAGCGTTAGTGAAGTTTCGTGCTTGCTAAAATTTTTCAAAGTAGTAGAACTTTATGCTTGCCAGGGATTCTGTTTGGTCAGCAGAGCCTCAAGCTTACTAAACCTTGTAAGACTAGTGGAGTCTCGTACCTTGCTAGGTATTTTTATTAAAGCGTGGAAGCGTCCTACAACAATTTTTGAAAGAGTTTGTAGTGCTTCGTGCTTGTTAGGGTATTAGTAGTCCGATATGTAAGGTCCGTGAGCTTGATCACTCTCTAAAATGAACTTTGTTTATGTTCTTGAATTATGGATGTTGTTCAAAGTTATGATTTCTAAATTTGAAACAAGTGCAATAAATTACTTTCATATGAAATCATAAGTACGTAGATTTGATCATGCTAACTTTGGTAAGGATACATAAGATATACATACGTGTGAATGACTTTCCCAAGCTAATTGGTTTTACTTTCCTTTCATTGGACATCGCTGGTATAGGCGGCTATGGTCGATTTAGTAATAAATCAGTAGTAAAGCTTACCTAAGAACTTAGCCCCATCGCCATACTGAGTATGGGATGGATACAATTAACAAAGGTTAAGCCAATACCTCTGGTAAGAATATGCTCACATGAGAAATTTTTTGAAATATGTTTGTATTATCCTTCATTGTTATTCTCATGTGGCTGAATTAGTTGATGAGCTCAAGGAGCTCATAATTTTACCATTTTTTAGGTTATAAAAGTCAGTCGGAAAGCAATAAAGGAGGATATGGATCAAAGACTTTTGTGAACCTAGTTTTAAAAACATGTTTCAATTATGTTTCTGTTTGTTGCTCATATGTTTTGTAAGACTTGAAACAGTTATATGTTGTTTCAAATATGTATGACGCTTATAAAATATAATATATATATATATATGCATCTTTTAGAATTACCCAACTCGACTTTAGTCAAATTTTATAAAGAGCTTCTGCTACACTTCTTACTAAAAAGGATAATTAATAGTAAAAGAACTTAGACAACCTTGTGGATTTCAGAACCGGGTGTCCATGGTGGTGATGCATTTGTCTGCTTATAGTGATGTGCTCTATTAACAACAGCTAGTTGGCTTCTCGATCGGTTTTCCAAGCTTCAAGATATAAATAGAACACCCAAGCAGCTAAAGAAGTGCACAACCATAACTTCACTTAAATCATTAAGTGCTCACTTGTACTCTTAACTCAAATATCAATCTCATTTTTGTAGTCTCTTGAAAACCAGTGTGAGACATAGAGTAGAGAACTAATCTACAAGCAAGTGTTGTTCGCCTATAAGTTATGTATACCTTGTATAGATTGTCGCAGTTCTAAAGGTGGAACTATGAGTGGTACATACCTGGAAGAGTTTAGGGAGGCTTGAGTTTTCAAGTTGTTGGAAAATTAGAGGGAGAATTCAAAGAATTGTCCCGCTAAGAGTTCTGGCAAGGGTGAGAGTTCAGACTGGTGGAGTTCATAGGTGAACTTGGAAGCATTCTAACTTGATAAGACGATAATCTTTGAGCAAGAGTTGAAATCCTAAGGTTCGACTTGCCTCTTGAAGAGGCTGAAATTGGTGGGAATGTATTGCACTTTATCTCCTTTACATTATGTCTAGGTGATAATCTTTGAGCATGTCTCAGTCCATTCAATAATTCTGAATCTTCACTTATTGCATTTTATTTTTGATTAAGCCAGAGTGAGAGCCTCTGAGTTGTGCGTTTAATGGCTACTTTCGCAATTAGAATCAGTTTTTAAGTTGGGGGAATTTTTGATAGTTGCCATCTTCACTCCCACATCTAAGGTCTATTCTTTACATGGTAAATTCACTTTTACCAATATTTACCAACTTGTACCGACTCTTCCGAGACAATTCCAATCATTTTCAACTCTAACCAATTATTTTAAACTTTAATCAACTTCTATCAACGTTTACCAACTCTTACCAATCTTCTTTAAGAATTTCTACAAAGAAATCCCCACTCGTTTACATTTCGAACCAACATTGTTTAATTTCTTCCAACTTCTATCAACTTCTTTCAATCTTTTCTGACCTTAACCAACTCCTATCAATCATTTCAAAAAAAGAAAAAAAAAACCAACTTGTATCCCCTTTCTGCCAATCTTTATCAACTTCACTCATTTACCAACCTTTCTTTAGCAACGAAAAAAACAAACCCCTAACTATCTTGACGCTAACTTTAGGACCGTCAAAATGAAATTGACTCTGTTAGTTACCTTGGCTCAACATCGAATGTTTCTTTTGTAAAGGATAAGCCACTTTTGACTTAATCAAATTAGTCTTAGCATGCTATTGGAAGTTACATGATGTTTTCATGGGCTGGTTATGCTGGTATCTCAATTTCTTCTGTTTTTAAATAAGTGAAACTTTAATTTAAATTCACCCTATGAATATGAGTTGTACCTGAACTCCAAAAATCCGCCCAATTTATAGTGGGTATGGGTACAAAAAATAGGAAAGAAATAGGTATAGAGCTGGTATATTGAAAACGGATATGGGTATGTGTATGGGTGTCGGTTCGGGTATAGACATCACTCTGTCCCATACCCATACTCACCCCTTACAGGAATTTTTTTCGTGGCTAAAATAAATTGCTGAATAGAGTTTTGAACTTTAAACGTTAATATTTCGTTTAAAAAAAGATCTCATACCCCAACTCATCCCCAACTATACAATGCATCCATTTGTTTCGCTCATTTACTATACCGATACATAAAGTCACGTGACTCACAACTCACAAACCAAAAATCCTAGCTCATTTGTTGTGTCCCTCACTCCCTCATTTGAGTTACTTCAAAATGCACTTGTTCATGAGTTAAGTATAAGCTCTTGCACTTAATCTAATGGGTATTGTATTTCTTTAGAACATTATGCCTAGTTGAATTTAGTTTTATGAATTTCTTTAGATAAAAGAAATTATCGTACCTAATGAGTATTATATTTTAATATTTGTATATACCCGAATAAGATCCAAAATACCCAACGAGTATGTGTATGATAATAGATTTTGAAAACCCGATTAGTACGGATGTGGGTATGGGAATAACTTTTGAAAATGAGTATAGGCGTGTGGGTATAACTCCACCTGTCCGTACCTGCCATAGGCCCATCTCTAATTGACCCTGATCTATTGCATGAATGAAAGCTTGTATCACTTTTTGTGTATCTCGTATCAACTCAATTTGACCTGAATTCAAATTGATCAAATTAGAATTGGACCCATTCAAATTCTATATAAATCTGCTCACATATAAACCTGGCAAAACTGACCCGAGACCTGAAATCCGAATCGAACGACCTGGACCCATACCCGACCTGACACCTGAAATATGTTCACCCGAAAGTGGACCCGAAACCCGAATTTACCTGAACCGAATCATACATGACCCGAAATTTTCTAAAAAGTTGTTTGTTTTGGCATGACGAGCATATTTGACCAAAAATTGGTTGATTCGAAATCGACCCGACCCAAACTATACCAGACCCAAATTGAAGCGATCCGAAATATCATTTAATCTGAACATGACCCAACCCTAATTTTATCTGATCCGTACCAGAACCGAATGACCTACTTGTCAGATCTACTCACACATGCAAAATAAGTGTATCGAACCAATCTACAATATCAGAATTAACTCGAATCAACAGTGACCTAAGATTAAGTCAATCCAAACACACACTAGATGCTTATCATCAGGCCCATGCAGACTGGGCTCAATAATAAAGAAAGAACAAAAACAAAAATAAATATTTAACTCAACAATTCCAAGTGGCCTCGAGAGTCGGCCCACAGTCGCGTGATATGACACCGCAATATGAAGCGTGGCATCTTTTAAGCGGATAACAAACGGACTAATGAAGGGCGCTGTCCCCCTTAGGATAAGCTCTGAATTTCGTCAATGTTCGTTACGCTACTGTCGTTAATGTATGTAGGTTCCCCCTCTTTTAATCGCATGCCGCTTGTGTCATTATCAGCCATGCCCAATCAATACCTCTATTTGTCCTTTTTTAGCTCGTAAAGTACTAAGGCCGTGTTTTTTTCGGTGATTGAAAAAATTTAGTTTACAGTTTTTAAATTTTTTTTATATTTTTTTATATATTTTTAACTTAGTATTTATTTTATTCTCATATTTACATAGAACCATATAAATAGTTTGTATATACTATCAAAATGAAAAATCTTGCAACTTTTTTATGAATATAATATCTGTATAAATAAAAAATTAATAGAATTTAGCGATGCAAATTAATATTTGAGTTTCAACATGAAACATATATGTTATTACAAAGAAAATAAGTTAACATGTTTCAACAATGTAATACAAAAAATCACATTTATATTTGAGTTTCGATGTGAATCATGCATAAAAATAGTCAAACTGTCATCGTAAGTTTATCCATAAGTTTATCTATGATAACTTGATTGTTATCATCGTACAATTGAATATTAGATTGAATATATTTCTAAAATGTTTAATTCAAATTGGATTTCATTGTTAGGTTTCTATTCAAAGAGTTTCAATGTGAATCATGCATGAAATAGTCAAAATGTCAGCTTGAATTTATCTTATTGATATTTTATTGATTTGTTTAAAAGTTTATTTTCATTAATTATGTTATTTTAATATTATTTTTTATTATCCAAAACGGTAAGTGTGGAAAAATAAATTTTTCTTATGTAATGCTCAAATATAATTTGTTTAGTGATGTTATAAAACTTATTTCATAAATATCAATGATACACATAATTTATTTTCATGAAATAATTTTTTTCATAATTCATACATTAAAAACCAACAATCATACATACATATCTAAAATTATGCTATACAAGCTTTTAATAATTCAACCGCTCCTTACATATATCTTTACAACTTCTTCAACTCCTTACAACTCCTTATATCTTCTTACACCTGGATCTTATTGCAGAAAAGAACAAGCCCTAAGTATGCTGGATAGGACCTTGAAACTATGCAAACCTCATTAAATTTAAATCTTAATTTTCAACAAAGGTAAATTACATATATGTTACTAACAACCTTTTTGATATGATCTTCCTCACAGTAAATTGCTAGATACAGTACTGATAATGGAACGAGAAATTTTGAACAAAGGTAATACTTTTACTTAATAGGTTTAATTCAATGATGACAGACATATATAACTTCAAATGTTTGCACATTTTTGGCCATGTTCTTTTCGTGGTTACATTGCAGGTGTGGTATAGAAATAAGCGGAAAGGAGTGTGAAGGAATAGGTAGAAGTGATTTGTTATATGTGGGAGTGGGAAGGAGTGGAAATGAGTGGAATAGAATTGGAGTATTAATATTAGTTATATTAACAATTTGCATAGCATACTAGTAATTACTAATAGTTATTATTAATTAACAATACAAATACTAATTAATCATAATAATAATTAATATCATTAATAAAAACTAACAATAATAATTACAATAATAACTCATATTAATATTAGTAATAATAATCAAAATAGTTGTTAACATTAATAATAATAATTGTTATTAATATTAATGTTAATATTAATATTAATATTAATTAATACTTACTAATATTAATAGTAATAATAATTATTATTATATTTATAATTATTATAATAAAAATTCATATTAATATTAATAGTTATAATTATTATTAACTACTAATATTGATAATAAGAATTATCATTATAATTATAATCATATATCATATATATTATATAAAACTGAATAAGTTGTTGTGAGAGTGACATTTGTTATGTTTTTATTGGTTACTATATTAATTGTTTTCTTTGTTTTACAAGTACTAATCAATAAATATTTTATGGTTAATGAACTAACCAAATTTGGGAGTCATATCTATTTTTATAGTTAATCATCCAAACTAAAGTTTACTAAATGGGAGGTTAATATTAATATTTTATTAAGTGTCAATGTTTACAATTTGCTTTTGTAACATTTTATTACCATTTTAATTTACTTTTTTGAAAACACATTATTCTCTTTGCAAATGTTTATTATCTTTATTACCAACTGAAATACAACTTAAATGCTTTAAAATTTCAATAAAATAAGATATAATTTTTAAAAAAATTATTTAAAAAGTCAGAGCGTGGCATATATATGCCAGTTGATATTTAGTTATCATTATGCTTTTATGTGCAATTGATTAAGGAGTTAAAAAATTATAATAGAGAATTATAACTAAACATAGTTGATAGAAAAGTCAAATATTACAGTCACAAGATGAAAATTTATTATATGCCTATATCTAATCATTATACATGAAGCTAAGATGATAAATATATTTATTGTTTATTTTATTTTTTACTTTTGAATGTGAAATTTTACTTTTAGATATAAAATTATCGAAATTATAACCAACAACTTAATAGAAAGACTCACTGGAGTATTAAACAAATTTGAATGTTGTACTTGTTAAAGCAACCGAACCAAAGAAGAGCTTAGTGATTAGAATCAAGATGACCTTAATGTATGAAGATGTATGATATTATATCTAGACCTGCACAAATCACAAACACATTAATTCTGAAAAGACAATATTTATGATTAGTTAAAAACAACACACTTAATATTAAAAACAATACATCGACTACTAAAAGAATAATACATGTCCGTGCAAAGCACGGGATTCTTACTAGTTATTATAATGATTATTATTAATGAACAATAGTAAAAATTACAATAATAATTTGTATTAATATTAATAATAATTACTATCATTACTGTTAATAATAATAATAGTAATAATAATAATAATCATAATAATAATAACTAAAGTTAAAATTAATATGAATACTAATAAAAATTACAAATGACTAATATTAATAATAATTATCAATAATAAAAATAATAATAAATAATATTAATAATAATTTTAATTATTAGTATCATTAAAAATAATTATTAATACTAATTATTAATAATATTAATAATTATTATATAAAATTAATAAAAAATAATTACTATTATGATAATATATCATAATTAAATATATTAGGAATAATACTAATTATTTAATAATTAATTAATTATTATTATTAAAAAAAAATGTTATTAATATGATTATTAATTAATAATAATTAATAATAATAAATAATATTTAATTATAATTATTATAATAATAGTAATTATTGATTAATAGTTAAAGTAATTATTGATTAATAATAGCAATTATTGATATTAATAATAAGTAAAAATAATAATTGCAATAATAATTCTTATTAATAATAAGAATTATAATCAAAATTAATGGTAATATAATTAATAATAATAATAATATTAATATTAGTATTCATATTAATAATTAATAATATTTATAATAATTATCATTATAATTATTAATAATGAAAATTAGGTATACATACAATAATAATTACTATTAATATTAATAATATTTATTATTACTGTAAATATAGGTACATTCGTCAATGCTTTCTCTTTTTGTTCTTGTTCTGGTAAGCCACATGGTATTATAATGATTATTTAAAGGACATTACAAATGTACTTTGACATGCCCAAGGCCCCGTGACATCTCTAGTTGCAATAGGCAAAATTTTAGCTCTATCATCCTCCCTAACTTTACAAACGTGATTCCTAGTAAGACAAAACACTGCAACTGTTGCATGCTTTGCTTCCTCTTAGTAAACAATCTAGCACTTCTTCCACAATGAGCAAACCAAAGTAGAAACCAACAGACACACCAGCTTTCCCTTTACAGTTCTTGCCCCTGCACTTGTGACTTGGCCACTGCCAGGCATTCGGTTCACACAATATAGGATCATCCTTTTTCAACTATCCAATCAAATCAAAACTAAAACTATGGAGGGTCTTACACTCAAAATAATGTCAATCTAATTTGGACCAACTCAAAACTATTGTGAACCTAGAGCCGAATTTGTAGAAAAGTTACTTTTATTTACAAGATAAATTTGTTAAATTAACGAGTAACATAGATGAACTGAAAGTGCCTTACATTACTAAGATTTGATACTGGAGCATTATAAATAACTATGGGTGTAAGTGATCGGCTCTTCAAAGTACTGAATTTAGTACTTGGCCACTATCTAAAATAACAATTATTCAAGAATGTTTCATTTGTTAAAATTCATTGAAAATCATATTCAATCAAAGTAGTTGCATAAAAGACCCACAAAAAATAATGAAGAAAGCAGGGAAAAAAGACCATAGCTTTTTTTAAAAAAATAAAATCTTTCTTCATCCCCTCTACTTTGGACTTAATTTGAACATACAGCATCAAACACATCTAAGGGCTTATCCACATAGCGTCGTATCCAATAATGTAAACACAGTACGGTGGGACAAGATGAAAGGTCTATGGAATCCAAACTGGTGGACCGCACCAAAACCTGATCTAAGATTAACAGCAGAGGGCATAAATGGGAAGAAATTGGTGAGACTATCCTGGAAGCTTCAAAAGATACAAATGATTTCAGACCAAATAAAAAAGGATAAAAGTTATGAAAATATAATAAATAAACAAAAAGAAACCACTTTTCCGAGCTCCAGCTATTCACGAAAAGGAGAGATGCCCTTTGCTTTTTGTCTATAAAAAGCTTTGGACCCTGCCTTCATCTTTCCCACTCCTACATTTCTCACAAACCAACCAAACCACTGGAACCGGTAGTCCAACCACCATGAACCGGGTAATACTGGCGGCAGGGGTAGCGGTCGTAAATGGGCAGTCGGAGCAGGGGCACAAATGGAAATCCGGGATCAAGTCCTTTCCGGTAGGCATGAAAAGCCTCATCTCCGGGTCTGCTGTCGGGTCAAAGTTCGACGAATTCACCGGAGAAGGGCGACGGCGAGTGGCCTCCGACGAGTCCCTCCGGCAAGTGATGTACTTGAACTGTTGGGGTCAGAGCTAGAGGACATACATGATATATACGTGGGTTTGATTTCCTAAAGATTGTATCAATTGGACGTCTTTCAGTTTCAGATCTACCAGTACATACTAAACGGCCTCATTTAACTTTTTTTTGTCTGTTTTTTTGAGGCCGTACGTGTATTTATGAGTCCAATCATGGTCGTGTGTGGGTACCCAATTTGCCTTTTTTATGTCTCACAGCAAAATGAATGTGAGGCAGTTGTTTCTAAGGCTTTTTTGTTTAGTGGGAGGAGTTAGTAAGGATGATATTGTGAATAATGTTTGTGTATATGGATCCCTATGATAAGCAATTTCAAAGGTGAATTTTATCTTCAAGTCGGAAAGACAAAAAATTATTTAGATGTTAGAGTTGAACTTTACTGTTTTCATATGCAAAACTTTGAGATCATAGAGGTGAATCCCATTTCATTTTCCTACAACTTTGAGGTTTAGTTTTTTGTGATTTCTCAATTTAGACCAGAATATATTGCTTAGGAAGTGGTTATTCCATATGTCAAGAAGAAAAGAAACTCAAGAAGAACATCATCATTGAAAACTTTGTTTAAAATCTTGTTTCTATCAAGGCACAAGCATCAATTTTCTTAATAGCCTCTTAGATTATTTCTATGAAGAGTATAATCCTCATAAGTCAATCTGATTAATTTGGGCACAAGACTTATATTTCCTATGTATTTTACAAATTAAATATAAAATAAGAAATTTCAATCTTTTAGGTTTTTTATATCAAAAATAGGCTTTTGAGGTTGAGCGATTATTTGTTTGTTATTCCTTTTTTTGAATATCCTAAAAGTACTTGTATGGTTTCTTTCTTTATATGCCCTCATGATAATAAAAAATAATGAGCTACAAGAAAACAATTTAATAAAACTACGTGCAATTTGCTAGTGCATGATAGTGTGTAATTTACTAGCTATTTTTTCTATAGATTGTTGATAATTATTGGCCATTAGCTAGCTAATGGCTATTATAGGCAATTTATTTCTTGTTGATTAATTTCTTAAAAAGCATGTTTTATCAACCATGTCATTGAATTGGGAAGAACGGAGTACATGTTTTAAAGCGAAGCCACTACTTTTCCTTAAGGGCCCTACCCTCAATTAGGTACATCAAATTGCTAGTATCCGTTGAAAGGACTCTTTAGGGGTAATAATTTTTTTTCTAAATTGTAATTTTTTTATTATCTTTTTTGGTTGTAGACCTTGCACACCTAGCCAAAATATACAATATCACTATTAGCTTTCAAATAGCTTCACGCTCAATAATTACATAATCAAAAACTAAAGTTTAGGTCCACATTGCCCAATATTACAAGAGGGTTCATGAACCCTTATCACAAGTAACATAATAAAATATATCGGTATTTATCAAGGGTCATCGAGGCCAAGTTAGAGCATCTATAACGTGCATTAGAATGTTACAATTTTCTAATTGCATATTACATTCCAACTACAATAAGTCAATGGATTTAGGCTACAAAAGATAGTTCTTTAAATCCAAATATCAACCTTGAAAAGGCATATTATGACACATATCTTAATCATGCTGGGAATCTGAAAAGGAAAAATTTGGGGGAAGGTGAGCAAGCCACAACTCAATGGGAGTTCTCACTTGCAAAAACCAAAATAGATTTTACACACAATATATAATAATACTAATATTAATAGTATTAATATCAATAGTAGCACAGATAAATAAACTTTTCTAATTATCACAAACCTTTCTTTTTGAGAGCACAAATAACGCGCCATTGAAATCCTTAGGAGCAACACGACTACGTTGCGAGGAGTTAAAAAGAAATGAAACATACATATTTTTCACATGAATAAATTTCTTTCACAAGCCATTTTTTTTCTTTTTGGCTAGAGATTAACTAAGTACTCATTGCTCACTAAAAGTCGATTCTTGTGCAAGTGAATGCAGTATAGGAAAGCAACTTTGACTAAAAGACTGTCTACCCGGGACTCAGGAGGACTAATGTCTAAGGATGGTGATTTATACCCTCATCAGGATAAAAACATTGTCACCTTTTAAAGTGAAAAATTGTAACTCTAAGGAATCTGCCATTGCATAATCCATCATTAGGTATCAAACTACGACCATTAATCTACATGGTATCAAACTAAGACCATTAATCTACATGGTGTCGTATGTAAAATTCAATAATTTTCATTCACAAATTCAATAATTTTCACATAAATATGCATATGACTTTCAGTATCAAACTAAGACCATTAATCTATATGGTGTCATATGTAAAATTCAATAATTTTCATTCACAAATTTCAACAACTCAACTTAAAGAACATTTGAAAGATCATGAAAACACTCTTCCAACTAAAGCTGTTCTTTCGATAAATGACACATACTAAATAAATTAGCATAAATTCATACCAAATATTATGTAAAATAACCCTGGTTCGAGGTGTCCAATTTAGCCTCCTAGTCATCATGTTCTTTGGTAATATGGTTTTTCTTAGTTTCTCCCTTTTTTTTCCCTCATAAAACCGAGTAACACCATCATTATGTAATTACTATTGATTCTTTTTTTAATAGAAGCTCAGGAATTCTATACTCAATTTTTTTAAGCATAATTTTACACTAGCTACTACATCAAGGGTGCACAAATAATTTATCACATTATAACATTAACATTTTTTTTACACATATATAATTAATTTTAAGCATATAAATTAACTTCAAAAACTCATGCCAAAAGAACACCAATTCAACCAACTTCTAAAACATTCCCTAACATACTTACACAAAAATAAATTAAGTGAGTGACATGATATCGTATAACACAGCAACATTTCATGTAATTCTCAACATTGTAAAGTTATAATCTACAACTTCACAAGTAAGGTAAGCATGTAGTTCATCCTTCTACCTTATCTATAAAAATATCATGCCAAGACTACTTTTATACAACCGTTATCTCAAATATTCGCTAAAACCACGATTTCTATAAGATAACTTTGAAAAGCAACTTTAAAGCATAATCTCAACAACATGACATATATATTAGCAAGAAATGCAACATAACCTAAAATTTCACATTTAAAGTAAATTAAACATGTAGGTAAACATTCTAACTCTTGTAACCCATAACACAATCATACACAACAAGAAAACACTTTAACTTTAAAACCAATTAGGATTAAAACAACCCACACCTTTAAGTAGCTTAATCTTCTTTTAACCTCTTGATCCTTAGTAGAATCCCAACCAAATTGGATTAGGCCCCTTTCTTGAACCAAAACCCACTCCATTCTCTCTCTATTTGTCTTCGTTCTCTTGCTTTGAAACGGATATAAAAATGAAGGCCAAAGTAGAAAGCTTTGTGTAGAAGTATATGGAGTAGAGAGTTGGTACTTCCTGTGATATCCGAACTCTCCATTTTATCCCGTTGTACCCGTGTCTCACACAACACTCCGTGGATAAGACATTAGACACATGTCGGACCCTTATCCAAACTCCAAAGTAACAGAAGTGAAAAAAATTAGGCTTATATGGTCTTTTCCCTTCTTCATTCATTATTATTTTAATGGATATTTAATATTCAACTGTTTGACAAGTGGACAACCTTTCAACTATTGAAATATTCTTAAAAGATTAACTTGAAATTGCTACTTCCACATGTAAAATAATGAGTCCTCATATCCGTGTCTAAATTTAGGACAATGTCCATGTGTCATAAAGTTAGAGTTTTCATGAGTCGGACACTTGGATCCGTACCCGTGTTCGACACCCATACCTGAGTGTAACATAGGGTACTTCTAATTGGTAAAATAAAAAAAAAATCACCTATTCCCCTCTTGCTTGAGTTTGGTCGATCAAAATACACACCATTCATCATGACTCTCTTTCTTATTTTTTTTTGTACTTGTTGCTTGTTCAAATAGGAAAAATACATAGGTATGGGGGTGAAGTAGAGTAGGTAAAATGATGAAGCATGGCCTCTCGCCTTTTCCTTTTGCTTTGCCGGTCCAAACAAGGTCATTCCTCCCATTATATTTTCTTTTCTTTTTTAGGAGTCTAGTAGGTATAAGTGGCCCCAAGCTTATAACAAACAAGCTTCAACCAGATAGCTGTGACTCGAAGAGGTTCATTTACATTAGTTGGTAGGATCTCTAATTACTACAATTCTTTTATCTTAAACATATTTAACGGGTTAATATAAAACTTAATCCTCACACGTCATCTATCTCAGAGATGGGTCAACAGTCTCGGGCGCTTAATACCAATTGCTATCACCAAGGCCCACACACTCACCCCTCTAGTCATTCACAATTAAATGTGATCTAAAGCTCTGTTCTCAGGTGCGAACCCAAAGTTGCAGTATTCTTATCTTTAATGGTGACAGTCTAAAAGACTCATGACACATGAAGTTTTAAAAGTTTATCAGATATCTTTTAATACCCTTTGGCTTTGAAAATTAGTGAAGATTAACTTTTAATTTGTTGTACAAATTTGAAAATATTTCAACAAGGGTAAAAGTTTATTTTCTAAGTAAATAAGATTAATGAGGCATCCGTTTGATAGATGTCATAGTTGTCACTCTAATATAATGTTTGGTTAGATATAATCAACTGTGTAATGCAAACAAGTTTGTATATATATTTTCATTACTTTATTTGGTTGTATGAGAGTATTGAAACAAGAGAACTGTTTTGTAATTATGATTAGCACAAACTATGTAATCACGACTAGCACAAACTATGTAATCACGATTGCATTACAAAGTTGATTGCCTTACATTATCATTACATTACATCCAACCAAACATTATATAAATGTAGATTACGTAGTGTATGCAGGCATAAAGTAATGAGCTATCAAAATTTACCAAAATGGCCATGACAGCACTCCAAAATAGAGGCAATTGACGAACAATCATTTTGACAAGTCTCAAAATGTATGTGAGATGAGTTTACTTCATTATAGACATTTTGTGTGATCAAATCTCCTCTATTTTTTCATGAATGTTTGTTTTTAGCATATCAAATTTGCACATGCATGGTTTAACAAGTTTCGGTTTACTTAAATTTACTTCATTTTGCGCCAACTTATTTCAATATGCTCTAATCCCTTCTCAAAACAACTTCCAATCTACTCTAACTTATTCCAACCCGCTAATTGCTCCTTCAAAACATTAAAACTGAAGACTCCTTCAATATCAATAAGCAATGTCATTGACAGATTCAAAGTTACAACTCAAGGACATTTAGTGTTTTGAGTTGAAAGACAAAAGCTCAATTTGAGCACATTGCGTTATATTACACTAACTTATCTTGTCCTTGTACAAATTCAATGTTAAAGCAGAATCTCTAACTTTGGCACTTAGCATAATCATTTTGGATAAAATGAGATTTAATATTACTCCTACTTTATCCTTGAGATCTCAGTAGAATATGTTGTTGTCTAATATCTTTGAAAAACATCATTCATTTATGTTTGAATGGACTATCTTTTGTGGTGTAAATTGTTCTTGCTATTAAAATGAGTTCTTGTGAAGATTTGGTTATCCTAGTTTAGGAAATTTCTGTTAAATCAATCTTGAGTTTATTTGTTAATTATTTTGATTGATATCATGGGCTATACAGAGATCAAATCAAGCTCTATCTATTAGCAATCAAGATCCATTATTTTTATCAATTAAGAGTTATTTTTTGAAGCACGAAGGTTTGGATTAGAGACAATGAATACTGGAAAGAGAACATTGAAGGTTTGGAAAGCATTACTCTAGTCGTCAAGAAGGTTTTGAATTCTATAAAAGCTGGAGCTGAAGTAGGTATTAAGACATAAGAATTACATCCCTAAAAAGTACTCAAGTGCAATCATCTTTAATACTCTGTTATGTACTTGTTAGTAATGTAGGTATTTGAAAGGGAAAATTATAACAAGTAAGTGTGGGAACTTACTTGGGTAGCTAGGTATTGAGAGGTCAATACTTAGTGAGTGCGCTAGCTAAAGTTGCTTAGTTGAGTGAGCTAGAAATGCTACACAATGCGCACAACCAAAGAAATTGGTGTGTATTTAAGTGAAGAAGAAGTTGAGGTGGTTAAATCTTAAGGGAAGATGTGTCTTAGGCGGTGACTAGCCCTGTTTGGAAGATTGACTATCGTAAACATAATGTGTGTTTTGTCCCATTTTATTTTTGCATTTTTGTACTTTTTATTTCTGACATTGCTGAATAATTTTCAAGGTTGTTTTATCTGATATTGGTAGCACAATTTCAAAGTTCATTGGATTATTCATAAAGTGTTAATTTTTAAGATATCACCTTATTCACCGCCCTTAGGGTGATCTACTATTGATTTTTGGGACCTCCAATTAGTATCGTAGCAAGTCCACTCTCATTGCCTTAACTGTCTTGTGGAAAATATCATGGCTTCCTTTGGAAATGCTGAAATTGATCAAGGGTGTTCTTGTACTAGACCTCATTTATTTTGTGGTTCTAACTTTGCTCATTAAAAAAAAAAGCTTATATGGATTTTCATCAAGGACCATGACTATAAGCTTTGGGAGATTATCTTAAAATGCAACTTTATGCCTATTGTGAAAAAAGGTGACAAAATTGTTCCAAAGCCCATATCTAAATTTACTCTAGAAGAAAATGAGAAAGTGGCCAAAAATTGTAGCCTTGAACATTTTATTTTGTTGTTTGGATTCTAATGAATTTAACTGTGTTTCTCCGTGTGATACAACAAAGATTTGGGGCGCATTGGAGACCACCTATGAAGAGATGAGTCAAGTTTTCTCCATGTGATACAACCAAAGAGGTTTGGGGCACATTGGAGAATACCTATGAAGGGATGAGTTAAGTTTTCTCCATGTGATACAACCAAAGACGTTTGGGGCACATTGGAGACTACGTATAAAGGGATGAGTCAAGTTCGTGAATCCAAATTTAGTCTCTATGTCCATCAATATGAGCTCCTCAAGATGCTACCTTAAGAATCCATCAAGGACATGTATATACACTTTAATGAAATAGTTAACAACCTTAAGTCCTTAGGGAAAACATATAACAATGAGGAAATGGTAAGAAAAGTGTTGCGATGTCTTCCAAGAAGCAAGTGGGAGCCTAAAGTCACAGCCATAAGCACAAGATCTGAAAACCCTCAAGTTAGATGATCTTCTTGAAAAACTTCTAACTCATAAAATTCACCCACAGGAAGAAAATAAAGAGCAAGCACCACAACAAGTAATTGCACTAAAGTCGACTGACATTGAGATGCAACCTGAGGAGTCCAAAAATGATGAAGATAAATCATTGGCTATGATAGCCAAAGGATTCGAAAAAATGATGTAGAAGTGATAAATGCTTAAAGTGCACACTATTTTGAGGTCATTTTATTGCATTTTTAGGAAAAATTGTGTGCTTTATGTTATAATTTATATTCCTATTCTAGTTTTATACTTGGGTATGGTTCTTTGGTGATTTTTGCTGGATTTTAGACCAATTGAACCAACAATTGACCTTTATTTGAGTGCATATTGGCCACCACGGTTGGTGCGTCGTGGCCTCATTTCCCCCAAGACTTTTTGCTTTCTCACAATTTTTCGACTTCCTAATGGTTATTATTCCATTATTTCTCGTGACTGTTCGACGAACTTGCTTTCTCAGGGTTCCAAACTCAACGTTGCCTATTTGATTAGTCATTCTTCTATGATTCTAGTCTTCAATGCCTTGAGAGGCGCAATTGAACAGATCAAGCAAGTTCGTCGTGAATGCAAATAAAAAACATCTCCGGGCCAGTCGACGAATGTGTGCTCCGGTTGTAGCATCCCATTCCACTCTCCATAATCCACCATATGGTTAGGATTTAGATTAGATTAGAGAGAGGTGAGAGCAAGTTGAAGGTGAAGATTGCAAGGATTCCTGATCAGGTTTGCATCAACGGTTCAAGTGCGCATTGGCTGAGCAATTCTTCTCCCTTCTCTTCTCTTTTTCTCTTTATATGTTTATGCTTTCAAATTATTGTTAATTTTTATGTTAAGTTTTGGATTGTTAATCTTGGAATTGAGTTGAATTGTTATGATCGAACGAATTCGTGTTTTGATCTAAAAGGGATTTGGATTTGTTGGGTTTATTCTATTGAATCTTAGACGTTGATTTGTTAGCAGGAAACTTGATCAATTTCTTGCTTGTTTTAGATATTTGGTGAACAATTGAAAGGTGAAACTAGATGTTGGAAAACTAAGATTCGACTTAAGTATGTGGGATCTTGTGAAAGACTCACTGTTTAAGAAACCTCTAAAGTTGATAATCGCATTCTTAATGATCTTAGATTCCTTGAGAAATGGTAATTGATTACATTTAAGAATTTCATTCCACCCTGAAAGAGGGATTCGATAATTAGATTATTGGTTTTGGAATTACCTATCTCAAGAAAAGGCGCTTGGTTAATTCTTGGGTTGGAAAATTACTTGATTTGATTAAATTCCTTAATTGTTTACCTATTAGATTAGATAAATAACATAGTTAAATTCCAATCTCAAATTTGGATTCTCTTAGTCTATCTTGAGGGATTATAACCTGATAGATCAACCTAGTCTCTGTGGGATCGACCTTGATTTGCCAAAATACCACCGTGCCCTTGCAATCCTATCAAGTTTTTTGGTGCCGATGTCAGGGACTACTGTTGAATATTTGGTTTTTCTATTTTTTGTTGAAAAAAAAATCAAAAACAATTTTTTTTTGAAAATTACAAAAAATTAAAAAGATTTTTGAAAGAAAAAATAATGGCAAATTTTCATTTTCTCCAATTTGAGCATGAATTGTTTTGGAGGTATTTTAAGCGTTTAAATGCTTTTCTTGCTCAATGTGGTTATTGTAATGGTAAATGGAAAATTTTGGACATTGTTGATGAGGGTGTGAATGGTAAAATCTGTATTCTTTTAGAGTATTGGGGTTTTCATTGCAAAAATGTTGATGAGGCATGATATTTGCTTGAGTAGATTGCTTGAGATTCATTTGACTTTGAGAAAGCTAGTCATGTTTCTAGATATTCATTTCCTGATCCTTGTGCACTTTATTCTAGATCATATTATGCTCCTTTTCGATGTGATTTGTGTAATTCTTCTAACCACGATATACATTCGTGCCCTTGTTATGCATGGTATACTCAACCTGACTTTGCATCACCCATGGACAAAACTGATGTTGTCTTAACCTTACATGATTTATCATTCCCTTTAGCTCAGTGCATGGGGTTCGAGGTGGATAAGCCCTTTGGGTTAGTTGCTAGGTTTGATGTTGCCGATGCATGTTTTGAGTCAGAAGATATTTTTGATAGGATGCATGACCTAGATAAGACTCCTTTAGAGGGGTCAAGTGATGTGTTTAAGAATGAGAAGTCTCCTAGCCTTAGTTGTAATATTGTTGTCACAAATCCTCTTGTTCATTCCTATGTTTTACCTATTTGTTCATTACCCTCTCCTTCTCTTAAGTATTGTATTTGTGCGTCAATTGATTATCCCATGATTTTTTATTCTAATGTTGATTTGGGCTATGAGGATGACATGTTTAGTATGCTTGGTGGGATTGTTGATGATTATGTGTCCCTAGGTTACTTTAGAGTGTATGATCGCTCCATTGACTCTTATTGTTTATGCTTAGAGGATTTGCCTAGAAAATTTATGTCGACTACATTCTTTAATTATTCTTATGATTTTTCTAAGGCCATTGATAAGGTTAAGAAGATACTTAATCTCTTTGGTGTAATTTTGGTTATTGCCTTTTACCTTGCATTTACAAAATTATGGCCCCAGGAGTTTGACAAGCTCCTACGTGCTTTGATGGTATCTAATTTAATGGGTCGAGTCTTGAAGTTATGATGGAATAGCGGATGTTCCATTTGGCCCATATTGCTTGGAGGCCTTAGCTTTGGTGCACTCAGCACCTGACTTGGTAAGATTGTTCTCTTTTGTTTTCTATCTTTCCCCCTCCTTTCTTTCCTTTGAGTAATAATGTTTTATCTAAACATGGGGGAAAGGTAGTTTCTATGTTTTCTATTTCGGTTATTAGTTTGCATACTTGTTAGTACATATAGTTTTAAGTTTCTTTTTGTTTGCATTAGTGTTTTGCATTTAGTTGCATTTAGGTTTGCATATAGGATTGCATATAAGGATGATGTGGATAAACTCTAGTAAAGCTTTTGCAAGGAAAAATAACTTTTATGAGCTTGAGTAACTTTTGATGTGTAATTCCTTTTGGTGCTAAAATTTGTGAAGGTCTTGTAAATATTTCTTGTGTTTGACCCTTGTCTTGATTGAGAACTATTTTATCCCTTGGAGTCCTTAGCAGTAATATTGGTACATGGGAGTCGTTTTATGAGCTTAATGAGACTTTGGTAGATGTCCCTTGAGACTTTGTGCCTTATTTGGACTAATTTATTATATTTAGTTTCATGTTTCTTTCGTGTGTGTGACTCTTCCATGTTACATCTCTAGAACTTTCCTAGACTCTTGTTTAGAACAACATCAGCATGTGCAAAGTTAATGATATCATAGAGGTATTCTTTCTTTTGATCATTTTAGCTACATAGCCAAATAGCCTACCCCTAGTGTTACATGTTGTCCCCCATTGCTAGCCCTTTTGAGCTTATATCTATTTTTGTTGTGATCCCTTCATATTAGCCATTGGCCAAACATATGTTCCTACATTTAAGCCAAGTTTATGGAGCATCACTTCATTTATGTAGTAGGTAGCTTTGGGGGATACTTGAGTTTAAGCTGGCTTTGATATGTTGGTTTATTGAGGGATTGATGACATTGACCATTTGCTTTGGTTCCCTTTCGTTTGGCTTGTACATATGTATTCGGTTGTGAGTTGATAGTTAATGATCCTATGCCTTTCAATAATTGCAATTTTCATTTCATTCCCCCCCCCCAAAAAAGAAGAAAAAAAAGGAATAAAAGTTATGTTAAAAAAAAGAGAAAAAAAAGAGAAAATCGTAGGAAAACAAAGCAAAAAGAAAATGACTAAGTGATTGACATTGGACATGTAAATAGCTTGAGTCCATTCTTTGTCAACTCATTTCCTATTTCATTCGTGGGTATGTTCCTTATATTATAGAGGTGTTGGAGTGTTGGTGAACTTCATGTTTTTTTTGGTGGTTGATTTGTCGCTCCCTAGTTGCTTGGCTAAGTAGCTCAACATTATCGCAAATTCATTTGTCCACTCCTTTCCTTTAACCTTGCTAGCCCACATTACACCAAATAAAGTCCTCTTGATGGTCTTATGCACGTTACATTTTTAATGGTGGAGAATTCGAGAGCCTTGTCAAGCATATGACAGATTGCAATCATTTGGAAGGAGTCTTGAGTGAACCTACGCTATATTTCAAACACATGAGTGGGAGTGATTCACATTTCCCCAAAGTGAGGTTCTACCAGTCCATTTGGCTCTAATCAATTCCATGTGCTTGCATGATATGCTTTGCGGTTCTTGGGGCGTGATCAAGTTTGATATCAAGCTTGGGGTTATGTACTTTTTTCGAAAATGCTCCTCCTTCGGGTTTCGAAATGTTTTGCGTAATACTTGGGGTTGCTGTTGATTGACATTCTTGCTTGTGATATGCTATGATTTGCCCACTTTATGGAGGTTATTAACTGCTTTGAGTCCTAGACACATCTCCCCTTCTTGATTTTATCTAGTGTTTGCTTGAGGATAAGCAAAGGTTTAAGTATGGGGAAGTTTGATAAGTGTTTAAAGTGCACACTATTTTAAGGTCATTTTGTTGCATTTTTAGGTAGAATTGTATACTTTATGTTATAATTTATATTCCTATTCTCGTTCCATGCTTGGGTATGGTTCTTTGGTGACTTTTGTAGGATTTTAGACCATTTAACCCAACAATTGACCATCATTTGAGTGCATATTGGCCACCACGGTTGGTCCGTGGTGATGGCCACGGTCCCTGTTGGCCTCATTTCCACTGAGACTTTTGTTTTCTCACAATTTTTCGACCTCCTAGCGGTTATTATTCCATTATTTATTGTGATTGTTCAGCTTTAAAAAGTTTCGCTACAAAAGGGGGCTGCTTGCATCCTTATTTCAACACACATCCCATCCCACTTCACTCTCCATAATCCACCATCTAGTTAGGATTTAGATTAGATTAGAGAGAGTTGAGAGCAAGTTGAAGGTGAAGATTGTAAGGTTTCCGGATTGGGTTTGCAACAACGGTTCAAGCGTGCATCGGCTAAGCAGCTCTTATCCTTTCTCTTCTCTTTTCTCTTTATATATTTACGCTTTCAGATTATTGTTGATTTTTATGTTAAGTATTGGATTGTTAATATTGCAATTGAGTTGAATTGTTGTGATCGAACAAATTCGTGTTTTGATCTAAAGAGCTTTGGATTTGTTGGGTTTATTCTATTGAATCTTAGATGTTGATTTGCTGGTAGGAAACTTGATCAATTTCTTGCTTGTTTTAGACATTTGGTGAAGAACTGAAAGGTGAAACTAGATGTTGGAAAACTAAGATTTGACTTAAGTGTGTGGGATTGATAAGTGCTTAACATATATATTATTTTAGGGTCATTTCCCTCCATTTTTAGGGAAAATTATGTGCTTTATGTTATAGTTTATACTCTTTTTCACATTTTATGCTTGGGTATAGTTGTTTGATGTATTTTGCAGGATTTGAGGTCTTTCTACCCAGCATTTAACCATAGATGAGCATATTTTTACTTACCATGGATGCCCCTAAGTTGCTATGCCTATGGAGCAAGAGAAGAACAGAAGAATGATGAGCCAGAGAGCACGACGGTCTGCCCGTGGTAGATGCCATGGACCATGGTGAAGGTGTAACTCCTAGCCTGTTCGTTTTCTCGCATCGTGTGGCTGAGGTTGGTTGGATTTTCCTATAAATACCCATCCCTCAAGCAGCAGAAACACACATTCCGTTCCATTCCTTTTCCTCTCTTCAAGTAGATTAGGATTTTAGATTAGAGTGAGTTGAGAGCAAGTAAGAGAAGAAGATTCGCAAGGAAGCGAGATCGGGTTCGACAATCGAAAGATTCAAGCATACATTTTGGTTGAGCAAACTCTTCTCTCTTCTCTTCTCTTTTCTCTTTAGATTTATCATTTTAGAGTTGTTAGATGTTTAATTTAATCATGTGTGAGTAGTTTACTTTTTGTCTAGGGATTTAGTAGTTTATGAAAGTGTTGTTGGATTATGTTTTAATTTAAAGGATTGTGCTTATCTTCATGATTGGTTTGATTTCGTTTTGTCAAGTGACTTTCATGTTGTGGTGGATTTTTGGCCAAAGTTTGCTTTTGAAACAAACGGGTGAAAAACTGAAAGGTGAGATTTGGTTATTGGACTGCTTGATTAAAATTAACATAACATCATCTCGAAAGAGAGATTTTCATGTTAGGAGGTCTAGAAAGTAATCGAGGATGTTTAACTTGGATTAAGACAAATTAGTTTTAAAGAATGACTTTTGCTTTGTTTAGGCAAATTTGGTTATTTTGAAAGAATAGGCCAAATTTTTGGAGAGATTGCAATTCCTCAAGATTAACCAATTAGAGAAAAGCACATGTTCATCATTTTGATGCAATCAACTTTCATAGCTACATGAATTTTTAGCAGTTTTTCTCCTTAATTTGATTTAAAATTGGTGAATTAGAAGTTGTTAAATTGAAACCCCTTGAATTAGTTATAGTTGTTTCCTTATCTTCGTATTTTTATCAATCTAAAGTTTGGATTCAGTTAAATATCTTGAGGGAATATAGCCCAATAGATCAACCCAATCTCTGTGGGATCGACCTTGATTTGGTACAATGCCAATGTGTACTTGCGGACCAATCAAGTTTTTTGGCGCCTTTGCCGGGGACTAGTGTCGAATATTGGGTTTTTCTCAGTAGGTTTGACTTAGTATTTTGTTTTCCTTTGAAGAAAAAAAGCAAAAAAAAAGTTTAGAAAAATTTAAAAATATTGAAAGAAAAAAATTACAACGATGGCAATTTTCCATTTTTTCCAATTCGAGCATGAATTATTTTGAAGGCATTTTAAGCGTTTAAATGTCTTTCTTGCTCAATGTGACTATTGTGTGGGTAAATGGAAAATTTTAGACATTGTTGATGAGGGTGCGAATACTAAAACCCGAACTCTTTTAGAGTATTGGGGTTTTCGTGCTAAAAGAATTGATGATGCATGTTATTTGCTTGAGTGAATTGCTTGGGATTCATTTGAATTTGAGAAGGGTAGTCGTGTTTCTAGATATTCATTTTCTGATCCTTGTGCATTTTATGCTAGATCTTATTATGACCATTTTTGGTGTGATTTGTGTAATTCTTCCGGCCATGCTACTAATTCGTGTCCTTATTATGTATGTTATGTGTAGCCTGACTTTGCATCACCCTAGAACAATACTGATGTTGTCCCATCCTTACCTGACTCGTCCTTTTTTTAGCTGAGTGCACGGGCGAGGTGGGTGAGCCTGTTGGGTTTGATGCTGGGTTTGATGTTTCTGATGCATGTTTTAAGTTAGAAGATATTTTAGATGAGGTGCATAATCTAGTTAACACCCCTTTAGAGGCGTGTCGTTATGAGTGTGTGCATTAGGAGTCTTCTAGCCTTTGTTTTAATTATGCTTTCCCCAATCCCCTTGATCATACCCTTGTTTTCCCTACGTGTTCACAACCCTCTATTTCCCCTGAGTATTCTTTAGATACACCCATTGATAATCCTAAGATTTGTGATTCTAATGTTGCTTTGGGCTTTGTGGATAACATGTTTAGTATGCTTGGTGCGAATGTTGATGATTATGTGTCCCTAGGTTACTTAAGAGGGTATGATCCCCCATTGATCCTTATTGTGTAAGCTTAGAGGACTTGCCTAGGAAAATCACATGGACTACATTCTTTAATCATTCCTATGATTTTTCTATGAGTTTTGATGAGGTTAAGAGGATACTTGTTGTCTTTCGAATGATTTTAGTTATTGCCTCTTACCTTGTATTTTCTAAATTATGGTCCCTGGAGTTTGATAAGCTTCTGCGTGTGTTGACAACATCTAATTTGATGAGTCGAGTTTTGACATCGTGATGGAGTGGCTGATGCTCCATGTGCCCCGGTTATTATGAGGCCGCATAGCTTAGGTGCGCTCTGTACTAACCTGGTGAGATTGTTTTCTTGAGTTGCCCTTCTCTAAGTTTCTTTGCTTTGAATAATAATGCTTTATTTAAGCATAAGGGAATGGCAGTTTCTATGTTTTCTACTTCAGTTATTAATATGCATTCTTGTTAGAGCATATAGTTTTAGGTTTCTTTTTGTTAGCATGTTGCATTAGGTTTGCATTTTAGATTTGCATATGGAGATGGTGTGAGATAACCTACGATGCTTTCGTTAGGCAAAATAGGTTTCATGCGCTTGAGTATCTTTTGATGTGTAATCCCTTTTGGTGTTAAAATTTATTGAAGGTTTTATGAACATTTCTTGTTTTGGCCCTTGTCTTGATTGAAAACTATTTTATCCCTTGGAATCATTAGCATTAATGTTTGTACATGGACTCATTTTATGAGCTTATTGAGACTTTGGTAGATATCCCGTGAGATTTTGAGCCTTATTTGGACTAATCATTATATTTAGTCTCATGTTTTTTTCATGTGTGTGACTCTTCCATGTTGCATCTTTAGAACTTGCCTAGATTCTTGTTCAAAACCACATTAGCATGTGCGTAGTTGATGATATGATAGAGGCATTTTTTTTTTCTTTCTTTGGCCATTTTAGTCGCATAGCCAAATAGCCTAACCTTATCTTATATGTTTTACCCCTTTGCTAACCCCTTTGAGCTTAAACCCTTTTCTTGTTGTGATCCCTTCATGTTAGCCCTTGGCCAATCACATATTCCTACCTTTAAGCCAAGTCTATGAAGCATCACTTCATCTATGTAGTGGGTGGTTTTGGGGATAATCGAGTGTAAGGTGGCTTTGGTATGTTGGTTTGTTGAGGGATTGATGATATTGAGCATTTGCTTTGGTTCTCTCTTGTTTGGGTTGTGTATGTATATATATTCAGTTGTGAGTTAATAGTTAGTGATCCTATGCCTTTCATTAATTGCAATTTTCGCTTCATTTACCAAAAAAAAAGTAAAAAGAAAAAAACAAAAAAGAAGAGTTATGTCGTAGAAAAAAAAAAGAAAAGCAAAAGAAAAAAGCGAAAAGGAAATGACTCAATGATTGGCATTGGATATGTACATAGCTTGTGTTCCTTCATTGCCAACTTATTTCCTAGATGATTGATTGGGATATGTTCATTATGTTGTTAGAGTTTGGAGTGTTGGTGAACTTATTAGTTAATTGATGCTTTTGTTGGATGCTCCTAGTCATTTGGCTACATAGCTCTACATTGCCAAATGCATTTATCCACTCCTTTCCCTGAACTATTTTTAGCCCACATTACAACCCAAATAAAGTCTTTTTGATTGTCTTGTGCACATTGCATTCTATTGGTGGAGAATTTGAGAGCCTTGTCAAGCATATGGAAGATTGCATCTTTGGAAGGAGTCTTGAGTAAAACCTATGTAATATTTCAAACACATGAGCGGGAGTGATTCACATTTCGCAAAAGTGAGGTTCTACTGGTCCATTTATCTCTACAATTCCATGCGGTTGTATGACATGCTTTGTGGTTTTTTGGGAGTGGTCAAGTTTGATATCGAGCTTGTGGTCTTATACTTCTTCGAAAACCTTCTCCTCCTGATTTTGAAATGTTTTGCACACTATTTGGGGTTGCCATTGATTGATATTCTTGCTTGTGATGTGCTATAACTTACCTACTTTAAAGAGGTTTCATGTTTTGAATCCTAGATGCGTATCCCCTTGCCGGTTTTATATAGCGTTTGCTTGAGGAGAAGCAACAGTTTAAACAAGGGGGAGTTTGATAAGTGCTTAACATATATATTATTTTGGGGTCATTTTCCTCCATTTTTAGGGAAAATTATATGCTTTATGTTATAGTTTATTCTCTTTTTCCCGTTTTAAGCTTGGGTATAGCTGTTCGATGTATTTTGCAGGATTTTAGGCCTTTTTACTTAGCATTTGACCCTAGATGAGTATATTTTGGCTCACCACGGATGCTCCTAAGTTGCTATGCCCATGGGGTAAGAGAAGAACAGAAGAATGATGATTCAGAGAGTACCACGGTCTACCCGTGGTAGATGCCGCGGACCGTGGTGAAGGTGTAACTCCTAGCCTGTTCGTTTTCTCACTTCGTGTGGCTTAAGTTGATTGGGTTTTCCTATAAATACCCATCCCTCAAGCAGCAGAAAAACACATCCCATTCCATTCCTTTTCCTTTTTTCAAGTAGATTAGGATTTTAGATTAGAGTGAGTTGAGAGCAAGTAGAAGAAGAAGATTCGTGAGGAAGTGGGATCGGGTTCTGCAATCGAAAGATTCAAGTACGCATTTTGGCTGAGCAAGCTCTTCTCTCTTCTCTTCTCTTTTCTCTTTAGATTTATCATTTTAGAGTAGTTAGATGTTTAATTTAATCATGTGTAAGTAGTTTACTTTTGTTCTGGGGATTTAGTAGTTTATGAAAGTATTGTTAGATTATGTTTTAATTTAAAGGATTGTGCTTATCTTCATGATTGGTGTGATTTCATTCTGTCAGGTGATTTTTATGTTGTGAGTGGATTTTTGGCCAAAGTTTGCTTACACACTTGAAACAATCGGGTGAAAAATTGAAAGGTGAGATTTGGTTGTTAGACTGCTTGATTAAACCTGACATATAGTCACCTCGAAGGATAGATTTGCATGTTAGGGAGACTAGAAAGTAATCGAAGATGTTTAACTTGGATTAAGACAAATTAGTTTGAAAGAGCGACTTTTGCTTAGTTTAGGTAAATTTGGTTGATTTTGAAAGAATAGGTCAAATTTTTGGAGAGATTGCAATTCCTTAAAATTAACCGATTAGACAAAAGCACATGTTCATCATTTTGATCTGATCAACTTTCATAACTACATGAATTCCTAGGCACTTTTCTCCTTAATTGATTTAAAATTAGTGAATTATAAGTTGTTAAATTGAAACCCCTTGAATTAGTTATAGTTGTTTCCTTATCTTCGTATTTTTATCAATCTAAAGCTTGGAATCGCTTAGAATATCTTAAGGAAATATAACCCAATTGATCAACCTAGTCTCTGGCAGATCGACCTTGATTTGCTATAACGCCACCGTGCACTTATGGGCCTATCAGGGATCTTGTGAAAGACTCTTTGTTTAAGAAACCTCTGAATATAATAATTGCATTTTTAATGATCTTAGATTAGTCAAAAACCCTTGAGACATGATAATTGATTAGATTTAAGAATTTCATTCCACCTTGAAAGAGGGGATTGTTAATTCAATTATCGGTTTTGGAATTACCTATCTAAAGAAAAGGCTCTTGAATAATTGTTGGGTTGGAAAATTACTTGACTCGATTAAATTCCTTAATTGTTTACCTATTAGATTAGATAAATAGCATCGTTAAATTTCAATCTCAGATTTGGATTCGCTTAGCCTATCTTGAGGGATTATAACCCAGTAAATTAATCTAGTCTCTGTGGGGTCGACCTTAATCTACTACAACGCCATCGTGCGGTTGCAACCCTATCAAGAAGCATCCAGAATTCAAAGAAATTTTAAAAGAATAAATTGTTCATTGGCATAGTGGGCTTGCAGACCTAAATAGCGAAAAAGATCGTGTAAGCACTTCTTTATTAAAGTGACAGCACATAAGGAACCCCAAAGTAGGTATGGTTCCAAAATAGTTACCTTAGTCGCAATCAGCAAAGTAACACAATTTATCAAAGGAACCACAACTATTTTGGTCATAGGCATCCAAGTCACTCTGGACTTAGTAAAGGTCATAAGCACTATAGCAAAGTCAGTGGGCAGAAGGCCTCTCAGGCAAGGATCATACAAGTACGGATGCCTAAAGGGCCAATGTCTTCAAAACTGGACATTGATCCTCTTCGCCTAAGCCCTACTGCTACCAAGGAATGCAGGAAGGTTTGAATTTTGTTCTTACAGGTGTGTTTAAAAGCAAAGAGCAATCTATGATACTTGAAAAATGGATGTTCAAGACATATGGCTGGAGAGGCTTCAATGTTTACTGAGATCCCTAAACAAAAATCAGGTAATGTGACCTCTGGAGACAATGGTCGAGGCAACATCGTTAGAATTGGTAAGATTGATAAGGATCCCTTAACTCTATTGACAATGCCTGTTTGGTAGATGGTTCAAAATAGAACTTGCTGAGTATTTACAACTCTGTAACAAAGGTAGTCGTGTATCTCCTTAGCTGAAGGATAGCCAATCCTATTCAACAGAAAGAGATATGCAAGAAGAAGCTAAAACAAAGAGCTTTTGACGAGTCCCAATATGCTGTTGAAAATGTCAACTCCAATGACATTGTATTGCATAGTTCTATATAAGATAATATTTTTACCATAAGTATTGATCATGTCTCTCCCATGCATCTTTCCTATCTAAAAGCCTCCCTTGATGGTGCATGGCTTCGGCATCATAGATTAGGAAACGCTAGCATGCACACCCTTCATAAGTTAGTCAAGCATGATTTAGTGAGAGGGTTACCTCCTTACAAATATGAGAAGGATAATGTGTGTAGTGCACATGTTAGCGATAAGCAAGTGTGTGCTTCTTTTAAGTAACTGAGGAGCTTGTCCACTTCAAAATGCCTAGAATTATTACATATGGCACTATGTGGATCAATCCGCATTAGAAGTTTAGGAGGTAGTTCTTATATATTTGTTGTAATGGATGATTACTCTAAATTTACATGGGTGATCTTTTTGAAAGACAAAACAAAATCTCTCAATGAGTTTGCGAAGTTGTGCATAAAATTGCAGATATTAAGGAACTTGCTAGTAGTTGTTATCAGGATTGATTGTGGGAAAGAATTCCACCATGACAAGTTCATTGATTGCTGTGACGAGATGACATTTCCCATAACTATTCAACACCAAGGACACTGCAGCAAAACGAAGTTCTTAAGAGGAAGGATTGGACATTCGAAGATATGGCCAAAACATTGATATGTGAAAATGACCTTCCAAAGTCCATATGGCCTGAGCTATTAATATTGCAAATTATGTACTTGATAGATGCATCACCTAGCCAATCCTCAAACTGACATCATATGAATTGTTCGAAGGTAAGAGCCCAAATATCTAACATTTCAAAATCTTTAAAAGTAAGTGTTTCATTCACAACAATGATAAGGACAACCTTGGTAAGTTTGATGCAAGAAACAATGAAGGTATATTTGTTTGCTATTCCTTAGTTAGTAAAGCTAACGTGCTTATAACAAACAACCAAAGTCATCATGGAATCCATTCATGTTGTCTTTGATTAAACTAACAATGGTCATACTAGTTCATCTTTATTTGATGGGTTTCAATTAAGCAAATATGTAGATGATGAAGGAGCCTTGGAAAAATGCAATCATCAAAGTACTACTTGTAATGAAGGTCAAGGTTCGAATAAGAATGACCAAAGACAGCCTAACGATGTTGGAGCTCCTCCAAAAATTATACAAAGTGCCAGTGAGAGATCCCAAGAGGATGAGATGAATAATGTGTCGTCTCTAAGCATCCCTGAACATGTTTAAAGTCACTTCAATGAACCACGGAGGGGATTTAAGCACAATTGTACCCATCCTTTGGACGATTTATTCACGGGCACCAATAAAGGTATAAGTACATGCTCATCCTTGAGAAATTTCTATGCATTCTTTTCTTTTTTTTGTCATATAAAACCAAACCACCATGCTAAGGCATTGGAAGACCCAAACTGGACATTGGCCATGCAAGATGAACTCAACCAGTTTGAGAGGAACTAAGTTAGTCTCTTACTCTTAGACCAAAGGGCCACCCAGCGACTTTGACTCAATGGATTTTTAGGAACAAGTTAGATGCATCTCGGGTAGTGGTTAGAAACAAAGTCAGATTGGTTGCCAAAAAGTACAACCAAGAGAAAGGGATAGACTTCCATGAGACCTTTGTACCTGTGGCCAGATTAGAAGCCATCTGCATGTTACTTGCGTTTGCATCTCACCTGGGCATCAAATTATTTTAGATGGATGTCAAATGCGCTTTCTTCAATAATTTTCTAAATGAAGAAGTCTATATTAAGCACCCCTCGGATTTGAAAATTTTAAATTTCCAAATCATGTTTACAAGCTTTAAACAACTCTTTATGACAATCCTTAAGAGCTTGGTATGAATGTCTTAGCAAATTTCTGTTGGAAAATGATTTTACACAAGAAAAGACTGACAAAACTGTTTTCATTAAAACAAAAGGGGAAGACTTCCTCATTATCTAAGTTTATATGGATGATATCGTATTTGGTGCTACTAATAATAATCTATGTGAAGAGTTTGCTAATTTGATGAGTAAGGAGTTTTAGACGGGCATGGTGGGATAACTCAACATCTTCCTAGGACCTCAGATGGAGCAATGCCAAGTGGCCTATTTGCCAACCTAGGTAAGTATGTGAAAGAACTCTTGTAAAAATACAAGATTGATGAAGTCAAGCATGCCAGCACCCCAATGGCATTGAACACAAAGCTAGACCTTGATCAAAGTGGTAAGTCAGTGTCTGAAATGGCCTATAGATATATGATTGGCTCACTACTGTATTTAACAAGCAGGCCAAATATTATGTTCAGTGCATGCTTATGTGCTCGATTCCAAAGTACCCCCAAGGAATCTCATCTAATAGCTGTCAAAAGGACTTTTCAGATATTTTGTAAGAACCAAGGACATTGGTTTAGTGATAACCCATAGATGGAGACTTAAATCTCATTGAATACTCAGTTGTAGATTGTGCTGGCTACAAGATAAATAGAAAAAACACCTCAGGATAGTGCCAATTTCTTGAACACTCTCTAGTCTTATGACACTCGAATAAACAAAGCTTTATAACTCTATCAACTGTTGAAGCTGAATATATAGTTGTAGGTGCATGTTGTGCTCAAGTACTCTGGATCACCTAGCAGCTATGAGACCTTGGGCTTGATTTTGAAAAGGTGCCCATTTGGTGTGATAATATAAGTGCAACAAATATCACCCAAAAAGAAATCCATTCTAGCACTCAAGAACCAAACACAATGAATAAGGCATCACTTCATATGAGATCATGTTGAGAAAGGTAATGTCACTCTTGAATTTGTTCCTTCACATTTGCAATTAGTTGTTATTTTCACCAAACCACCTGGTGAAGAACAATTCAACTTCATTCAAAGTGAACTTGGCGTGTTGAAAATGAATGCATGAATTGAGGCGGTAGATCCCTCAACAAAAGGTCCAATATGACAGAGTATTACAAGATACTGCAAATGACATTAGACCAAACATTGAGACTTCATCTTAAAGTATAAATCAAACTTATGCTCTTGGACTTTGAATTTCAGTCTCGTATATCAATTATGGTAATTGGCTAGAGGTTGGGGATTTAAATCAATTAAATACTTAACTAGCTACCTTATCTTGAAAACCGTGGGTTTTTAAAAAAAATTCAAGACCAATTCTCTCTCTCTCTCTCTCTCTCTGTCTGTCTCTTGTTTATAAACGGATATGATGGTTTTTCTCATTAACTATCCTTGATTCCATACCCAAGATTTCATACTCCTTCTATAAACCGCCACCTCCCATTATCTTTTTCTCTCTCCTCTTCTCCCATAAAAAGAGTGTGCCTTGGCCTTAATCACGTAACCATTCAACCTCCTGTCCTTACTTTGCTCCTCCGAACACTCAAATTCCCCCTCTCTGTCTCTGTCTCTCTCTCTTTCTCTCTCCTATCAAAAACCTAGAAACCAAGTGCGTCATGTCTTCCAAGTGAAAAAGAGAAGGCCTCGCTAAAGCCTTCACCACCTTATCAGAAAGAACCCCCTAACCACCAATTCTAACTCTGAGGCCAAATTGTCTACTAATGCTGACTATGAGGCCAAATTGTCCACCCAATCCTAGTGATTAGTGTCCAACCTTGAATCTTTAGAGGATCTAGGACTCTCTGACCTCCCCATTGAGTGGTTTACTAATTTAGGGGTAAAGAGATACGATTATTTAGTTAAGAGGGACTTTGTGTTCTAAGAGTTTATAGACCTTGACTTTTTGAAAAGGTCAAGGTCTCCTTTATTGAAAAATTAGAAAATCTAGGTTGCATGGGCTTGTTTAATGAAGCGTACCAATAATTAGTTTGACTTTTCTACATCAACTTTAAAAAAGTTGAGCCTAAGGGGAGGGGGAAAACCTACCACACTACTAAGGTCAAGGGTACATTGCAATTGCCTCTATTGAGAGAATTTTTAATCTGAAACCTAATCCCTTAAAGTATGCTTCCTCAATGTCAATGGCCAAAGTCTGGAAACTTTGTCTTCAAAAGCATGCCCATCCTCCCAGGATAAAGAAAACCAACCAATCCTACATGTCCTTGTGCTTAGATCAACAAATCCTCTACTATATCTTAGTTAGGACCATGTATCCTCGAGTTTCATCCAAAGAGACCACCAATGACACCCTCCTTGGAATCCTTTACTACATCATGGAGGGATATTCTATTGATTTTGCAAAACGTGAGTACATGACTAGGATCTGCAGTTTTTAAAGGAATTTTTCCGTGCCTTACTCCAATCTCTTGACCTATATTTGAAGGCCTTCCAAGTCTTGCTTGAGGCAGAAGACCGCCTTAACACTCAGATCCCATGGTTTAGATTATGAAAAGAAATCCTAAAATGAACAACAAAAAGCAAACACATCAATGGCCTATGAATTATGATGCATTGAAAAGTTATGTGAAGTTAAATTGGCAAAGCTCAACGTTTCATTGATAACGAAAACTTCAAGTACATGATGAAAACAAACAAAACTACCAACAAGATGACAGCATCGTGACTCACATACACATCAAAAGACAGCACAAACGCCCATTACAAGCAAATAAGACTAAAGTTAAAGATGCCAAAGTGCTCCAACTCATCAGCAATGAATGAGTAACCATTTTTAACACGACATTTAGACCACGAAGCCAAACTGAACCCCTTTATGGATGAAGGAGAACCTTCCTTCTCCTTAGGAAAGTGCCACCTTCAGTTAATAGATGGGGGCCGTGTCTTCACCCAAGGACCACCCTCGTCCTTTGCTTTAGCAAGGAGTCGTCTCTGTTTTGGGCTGATGCTCGATTCTTCATTCAAGAGGCTGATCTCTCTCTCTCTCTCTATAGGGAGGTTCATCTCTTTTCTTTCCGGGAAGGACCTCTTTTGCTCTTTCGGAGGGTTGCCCTGGGGAAGATGAAGGGAAAATGTAGAAGAATCTGAACTCTACATGGCCTTACGACCTACTAGGGCATTAGCACTCGCTTCTTACCAGTAACAGCAAGTGAGTCAGTCACCATTGGTGTCCACCCAAATCTTGAAACTCTCCCAGCGAAACCTCTCTAGAACCTTGGTCAAGAATTCGGCTAGGGGGGAGACAATTGGGAAATGAATCACTTCTTAAAGAATGAAGGCATAAAAGACCAACTCTACTATCTTGGAAATCCTAACGTCAAATGCATAACACTTAACCTTGGCCTTCGTAAAACAAGGGCAGAGTGATGGCTAGTTAGGTGAGAGAGGTCTAAGTGGTGGAATTAGGGGCTTCGCATGTAGTATCCGAAAATCAAACCTTAAAAGAATGAGCTTGGCCTCCTTCTGGTTCCTTGGACAGGGAAATCCGTGCTTAGACATTGTGAACCTGTTAAAAAGTTGGGCCTCTAATGGAGGCAGCGAGCATGTTTATAATACTCCGGAATAGCAGACCAGGTGGATCCACATCTTACTTGAACACATCGGGAGGTGTTCTCTTAAGATGTGAGTGGCTAAATGATTGAGATATTTAGTAACCTATCAAAGCGGAAGGCAACATGTGGTGCTAACCAAGTCAACATGGGGTCAAAGTTGACCATAAGGAAGGCAGAAGCATTCTAGAGGGATATAATGGTGATTTGACCCCCTAAATGGAGAAATTACATCCTACCCTTGGGTGCCAACCGCAAGCCTATAAATACCCCAACATTTCCCATTTTGAGGGGACTTTACTATTCACACCTTGACTACCTCACTAAACACTCTAAAAATAGAAAACTCTCTCTTTCTCTCAGCTCTTTTCTCTCTATCTGCTCCCATAATTCTTCCAGAGACTTATATGAGTGTTAAAGGTGCCTTCGTTGGGATGAAAACCCGAGTTGACCTTTGTATAGGTCTTCGAAGTTGGTACACGTCAACTCGTGTGATCAATCATTATGTCAGCCATACGTAAATTTGGATGTCACCACCATTCAAGTAAGTTTCTTCCAAACACCTACTGTAAAACCCCAGAAATTCGACTCGGAAATTGTGTCCAGTTGGACCGATCTCCAATTGGACCGACCTAGGCCCAAGTCAATGCCAATGAGTCCTCATAAAATTCGTTTCGTCTAAGGCAGCTTCTAATAAATTTTCTTAATATATTTTGGGAAGTTTTTAAAATCTCCAAAACTTCCCTTTCTAATTTTTTTTAAACTCCTAATGCTAACATTACCATGGGTAGAGTTATTGTCATTGTTATTATTATTTTATTATTATTATTATTATTATCCTATTATCATTATTATGATTAAAAAAACAGGAACCTTAAACGCCCTTTTCAGCCCCCCCTCAATAAAAAAATAAAATAAAATAAAATTTTGAAAGTTGGTTTTTCCCTCCTCACGTAAACCTTTTTTTTTAGCCCTCAACCCTAACCTCCCCTACCCAGTTCTCTCTCAACCTAGCTCTCTCTCTCTCCCCCCTCTCTCTCTCTACACCTTTGCACCACCGCCCAGCCGCCCCAGTGCCGCCACACTCCATCAGCCCATCCTCCTTGCATTGGTAAGAGAAAGCCAAGTGATACATGGATTCATGCACTCCATGCATCCCCCCCCCCAAAAAAAGACCCCCACTTTTAAATCTCTTTGTTTTATGATTTTTATGACCATTGGGAATGAAGATTTTGATATAAATTTCATTATTTTCTCAGCACTTTCGGCGTTGAATTTGAACGAAGGAGGACTTTCCCTCGAACGAGATCCAATTTCGATCAAAGGTACTAGTAGTAATGTTTTAATGTTGTTTTGTCTTTGGTCTCAGTAAAGGTGGGTTCCTTTGGCATGATTGGGTCTAGGCAAGGGTCTAAGGATGTCTAACGTGTACGGGTATATTTTTGGGTAACCCGAAACAAGCGAAAACCGTAGAGAAAAGGGTCGAATATTTTGGACAGGATTCACATTGTTTGTGCTCGAATTTGAAAATTCAGTATAATTATTCTTGTCGTCAAAATATTTTGAAATTTGTACAGTGGTTAGATTAGGATGTGACAATTATGTGAGTTTTTGAATTGTATGAATCGGAGTTAAATTGAAATAGTTATGTCTGAAATACCGAGCACTGTCAAAACCAGGGACTGCAGGTATAGGATTCGACTTTTGAATTTTTCGACTTAATAACGTTGCGAATTTGGGGAAGTGCTGAACATGAAAGTTTTAGTAGACAAAATTATAATTCTGGATTGGGAAAGAACTTGATTTTTGGAGGTCTCTATAAAAAGTAATCGATTTTGGTAGTGAGGTTAAAAACTTGGACAGAAACTGGGAAGCTGAAACTGGGATGGTTGCAACCACAGTTTGGAAAAATTCCCTAGGTCATAATTGGTTGTTAAAAATTATGAAATTTATTGGGGATGAACGTATGGATGTAGCAAAAATTTCCATTTTAGATTCGGACCATTTGAAGCAGCATAGCCCACAACGCAATAAATTGTTCAAGAGACTATCATGGGGAAACAGTCACCGACCGTTCTGTAACAACTGAGGCTTTGACCTGGTTTGGATTAGAACGGGGCCAAACCTCGGACACAGGAAATGTAGGGGACAACGTAAGGATTCGGGATTGACTTAGAACCCTGGAATTGGATATCGGGAACCAACGTTATAGCTTCTGGAAGTTGAACTAAGAAAGTGGCCAGCCTGAACCTTAACTAGGGTTAAGGTTGGTCGAATTAAAAATCGAGAAATCCTTTTATAAATTTTTGGGAGGGCCAAGGATGTCCTATATTGAGCATGGACTGACTGTGGGATGTGTGTGGGCCTTGGTGGGGAGTAGTGAACTTGCTTAAGTAACCGAGTTCGTTAATTTTACAGTATCCAGGTCACAATCATGCCCTAACCCTGCCCCTGCATTGTTGAACCCATGAACATTTTGAAACTTGAGTAAAAATTTCTTGCATGTCTTTTCAAATTTGAAGGAACACTGATGTATGAAATGAAAGTGAATGCATGATGAAAACTGCATGTTGTGTTATGCCTGGAAGTTGAAACTTACCCTGTCATGAGAGTTGAAATTTATTTCGATTGTGTTCAGAATTCCTGGATTGCTATTGCGAGTTCTGTGGGGGAAGGTGTTTGAATATGAATGAATTGATTATGCTAAGCTACCTCCGGTAAGAGGTAAGAACTCATTAATTAAAAAGAACTGAATAGGGTGAGTTAAAAAGGTTTGGATTGATTGAAGGCCATTGCCTTCCCCGGGTAACAAGTGCATGCATGTGAGCGGCCACGTGCTCGGTTGAGACGTAGGCCAGGACTATCGGTAACCACCCATGATGGTGGTAGGCCAGGAAGAGATAAGTGATAACCGTCGGAGAAGCGGTAGGTCAAGAATGAGTTAAGCGGCTACGCTACGTCGGAGCGCAGGCCATGAGACCCACTGGGGTCGTTCACCCAAAACGTTCACTGGAACAGTTGCAGTTTGAATTAAATTGTGAAATTATGATTTTAAAAGTGATGATCAAGGAAGATTGTGATAATGGGTGATGTGCTTGGAAGACGTATCATTGCCCCCTTCCCTCAAATGTTTTCAAAATGGATTTGTGTGTGTGTTTGACTGTTAGGGGCGCTTATTCCTGAGTTTATTTTACTGTTATAAAATGTTTTATTTTCGGGTGATCTAGCTATGCTTGGGGCTGCGGACTCGAAAGTAGGGCGAGATTCGAATGTGGAATATGAATGGAATGAATGATAGAAGTTGTAATAGACAATAGTTGGTTTAATTTGTGATGTTAAAGTTTTGAACACTGTAAGGTTGACTTTTCCTTTTTGCGAAGACTTCGTAGTAATCGTTAGACTTGATATCCAGCCTGGTGTTTCCAAGAAGGAAACACGGCAGTAACAACCCGTTTAGGTTTTCGTTGCATTTTCGCTAATAATGGTGTTTACTAATGAATTAGAGATCTGGGGGGTGTTACAAAGTGGTATCAGAGCCTAGGTTAACTGACCTGAAGGCTCACCTAAAAGACCAAGAGTAATACTGTTTAATAACTCTAAAACTAGTAGACCTAAGGACTGCTCGGAGTGTGAGCGTAGGTTGGGAAGGGAGTATGCTTGTATATATTACCTCTTTGTGTTTATATATCTGATTTGGGTCTATTAAGGTCTAGGATGAATGCGGCTCGCCACTGTGGGTGTATGGGATGACCTTGTCGCCACCAGAGATTGGGGAAGGTTCCCAGGGTCAGTTTGGAGAGTCACTTGGAGCGAGTGGAAATTTTTATCCATGGGAGACTAGCTGAGGTTCTCGATGATTGTTTAAGATTCGACCATAACCAGACCCTCTTCTTCCTTTTAACTCTTTGGGGGGACCCCTTGTGGCGTTATAGAGTTGAGGAACTTCACCCTGGGGAGAGAGCATTCATGGTCGCTAGGGACTGTTGCCTATGCAAGTGGCAGCCTATGGGTTTCCACTTGACTGAACTAGTGAACCACCTAATGGATGTAGGTCCTTTTGACGAACCCCCCCACCCCCGACTCTGAGGATGCCAACCCACTACCACCCGTTGAAGAAGACACTGAGGAAGAGGAGACTGGGCATAAAAAGGGACTAATGACTGAGGAACATAGAGAGGAATCTGAGGAAGAAGAAGCCCTATATGAGGACCTTGAGGAAGAACTCATGGAGGAAGATCGTGAGGAAGATCTTGAGGAATATCCCGAAGAAGATCCTGAAGAAGACCCTGAGGGAAATTCTGAGGTCGGCAAGGAGCAAGTTATGAGCAGTGAAGACTCAGAGGGAGATCAGGGGGATGAAGACGGGAATCACCCTACACAAGATGAGCAATCCAGTAACTCGGGAGACTTGGAGGAGAAGATAAATTATTTATGGGATTGGGCCGAACGTGGGATTGGGACAACCCACTGGAAGCGGGGTAGGTGTGGCCGGATGTTTAGGGGTACCTGCCCATTGGGCGCCCTTGACCAGTAGAAGCTGGAGGTAGTTGGGTATTGGGTTTTGTTTTGTTTTCTTTGCTATGACAAATTCGGTAGTTGTTTTCTTTGTTTCTTATTGAGCCCTGGGGCTACGAAAGATGTACGTTGAGATGTAATGAAAAGTGTTAGTATGGAACTCTTATGTTATTGAAATGCTATGCAATAAAATCTCCCTAGACTATTTGAATATCAACATCCTCTGTTGAAAAGTGTTAGTGTGAAACTCTTATGTGATTGAAATGCTATGCAATACAATGATTATAGTGATAATCGTGAACCGCGCGAATGTGATGCCTGTCTGATGTGAACTATCTGAGCATGTGACGCGGTGGTTGTACCACCTGAACGTGGCAGTATACTGAGATCGAACTCCTGTTAAATGTTGCATTATGCGCTGGCATGTATTATATGTCTACAATTATGTAGAACCTAGGTTGTGAACTATTAGGGAAAGAACTAAAACCGAATTATTTTTCCCCATTCAGAATGGCGGGAAGCAACGACCACAACAGCGAATCCCGGACTGGATCCCATCCGGAGAGAAGGGTCCCTATGAACTAGGACATCCCTATGGCGGACCTATATAAGTTTGAGTTAACTGATTTTGGGGTTATTTTGGGGATGAACTGGTTAGCTAAGTACTAGGCTCAGATAGAATGTTCGAAACGAAAAGTTACTCAGAAAGGGCCCAACGGGGAGAAAATAGTGCATAGGGATTAGAGTCCCAGAATGGGAGTGAAATTGGTATCAGCAATGAAAGCTCGTAAGTTGCTGGGTAAAGGATGCGGGGGATTTCTGTGTCATGCGGTGAATACTGAGGATGCCAAGTCCTCCCTGGAGGACATCCCTGTAGTGAAGGAATTCCCGGAGGTGTTTCCCAATGAACTCCCCGGCATGCCACCTCTTAGGGAGGTGGAGTTCTGTATCAACCTCACCCTGGAGCCACCCCCATTTCTAAGGCACCCTACCAGATGGCACCAGCTGAACTTAAAGAATTGAAGATACAGTTGGAGGAACTCTTAGAGAAAGGGTATATCTGACCTAGCACATCTCCGTGGGGAGCCCCGGTCTTATTCGTGAAGAAGAAGGACAGGACCCTAAGATTGTGCATAGACTACGGGGAGCTAAATAAGATAAGGGTCAAGAACCGTTACCCCATGCCTAGAATAGACGACTTATTCGACCAGCTGCGAGGCACGGGAACTTTTTCCAAAGTTGATCAGAGGCCGCTAGAAAAGTTTTGCGGATCGAAGGCGTAGACCCATTGAGTTCCAGGTAGGAGACCAGGTATTTCTTCGCGTTTCCCCAACCAAGGGAGTCACGAGGTTTGGGAAGGCAGGGAAGCTTAGCCCGAGGTACGTCAGGTCATACCCGGTCATACAACGAATTGGGGAGGTAGCTTACCGACTGGAGCTACCAACCGGGTTTCAGAGAATACATAATGTGTTCTATGTATCGCAACTGCAGAAGTACATTCCAGATCCCTCGCACGTAATTGAACCTGAACCCATACAGCTCTAGGAAGACCTGTCATATGAGGAGCAGCCGGTACAGATCTTGGACCGACAGGAAAAGCACCTTCGTAGGAAGACGGTGCCCCTGGTGAAGATCCTTTGGGCCAACCATGAGACATCCGAGGCCACTTGGGAGTTGGAGCATGAAATACGGAACAAACCTCCCCACCTCTTTCCTTAACTAGGTGCGTATCAGTTTCGAGGATGAAACCCCTTAAGTGGGGTAGCATGTAAAACCTCAGAAATTAAGGTTGTGATGATGGTATGTTGTGGTAGAGTGAAGTTTCAGGGACGAAACTTTCTTAAGTGGGGTAGTGTATAAAACCCCAGAAATTCGACTCGAAAATTGTGTCCAGTTGGACCGACCTCCAGTTGGACCGACCTAGGCCCAAGTCAACCCAAGTCAATGCCAATGAGTCCTCGTAAAATTCGTTTCGTCTAAGGGAGCTTCTAATAAATTTTCTTAATATATTTTGGGAAGTTTTTAAAATCTCCAAAACTTCCCTTTCTGATTTTTTTTAAACTCCTAATGCTACCATTACCATGGGTAGAGTTATTATCATTGTTATTATTATTTTATTATTATTATCCTATTATCATTATTATGATTCAAAAAAAAAGGGGAACCCTAAACCCCCTTTTCAGCCAGCCCCCCCTTAATAAAAAAATAAATAAAAATTTTGAAAGTTGGTTTTTCCCTCCTCACGTAAACCTTTTTTTTTAGCCCTCAACCCTAACCTCGCCTCCCCACTTATCTCTCAACCTAGCTCTCTCTCTCTCTCCCTCTCTCTCTCTACACCTTTGCACCGCCGCCCGGCCGTCCTAGTGCCGCCACACTCCACCGACCCATCCTCCTTGTATTGGTAAGAGAAAGCCAAGTAATGCATGGATTCATCCACTCCATGCATCTGAAAAAAAACCCCCCACCTTTAAATATCTGTATTTTATGATTTTTATGACCATTGCGAATGAATATTTTGATATAAATTTCATTATTTTCTCAGCACTTTCGGCGTTGAATTTGAACGAAGGAGGAGTTTCCCTCGAACTAGATCCAATTTCGATCAAAGGTACTAGTAGTAGTGTTTTAATGTTATTTTATCTTTAGTCTCGATAAAGGTGGGTTCGTTTGGCATGATTGGGTCTGTGCAAGGGTCTAAGGATGTCTAGCATATACGGGTATATTTTTGGGTAACCCGAAACAAGTGAAAATCGTGCACAAAAGGGTTGAATATTTTAGACAGGATTCACACTGTTTTGGCTCGAATTTGAAAATTCAGTATAATTATTATGGTTGTCCAAAACTTTTGAAGTTTTTACAGTAGTTATATTAGGATGTGGGAATTACATGAGGTTTTTAATTGTATGAATTGGAGTTAAATTGAAATAGTTATGGCCGAAATACCGAGCACTGTCAAAACCAGGGACTGCAGGTATAGGATTCGACTTTTGAATTTTCGACTTAATTACATTGCGAATTTGGGGAACTGCTGAACATGAAAGTTTTAGCAGACAAAATTGCACTTCTAGATTGGGCAAGAACTTGATTTTTGGAGGTCTCTATAAAAAGTTATGGATTTTGGAAGTGAGGTTAAAAACCTGGACATAAACTGGGAAGCGGAAACTGGGATGGTTGCAACCGCAGTTTGGAAAAATTCCCTAGGTCATAACTGGTTGCTAAAAATTATGAAATTTATTGGGGGTGAACGTCGGGATGTAACAAAAATTTCTATTTAAGAATCGAACCATTTAAAGTAGCATAGCCCACAATACAATAAATTCTTCAAGGGAGTGTCATGGGAAAACAGTCACTAACCGTTCGGTAACAACTGAGATTTTGACCTGGTTTGGGTTAGAACCGAGCCAAACCTTGAACATAGGAAATTTAGGGGACGACGTAAGGATTCGGGATTGACGTAGAACCCTAGAATTGGATATCGAGAACCAAAGTTATAGCTTCTGGAAGTTGAACTCAGAAAGTGGCTAGCTTGAACCTTAACTAGGGTTAAGGTTGGTCGAATTAAAAATCTAGAAATCCTTTTATAAATTTGTGGGAGGGCCAAGGATGTCCTATATTGAGCATGGACTGACTGTGGGCTGTGTGTGGGCCCAAGTACAGAGCAGTGAACTTGCTTAAGTAACCAAGCCCGTTAATTTTATGGTATCCAGGTAACAATCATGCCCTAACCCTTCCCCTGCGTTGTTGAACCCATGAACATTTTGGAACTTGAGTAAGAATTTCTGGCATGTCTTTTCAAATATGAAGGAACACTGATGTATGAAATGAAAGCGAATGCATGATGAAAACTGTATGTTGTGTTATGTCTGGAAGTTGAAACTTACCCTGTTATGAGAGTTGAAATTTATTTCAATTGTGTTCGAAATTCCTGGATTGCTATTGCGAGTTCTCTGGGGGAAGGTGTTTGAATATGAACAAACTGATTATGCTAAGTTACCTCCGGTAAGAGGTAAGAACTCATAACTTAAAAAGAACTGAATAGGGTGAGTTAAAATGATTTGGATTGATTGAAGGCCATTGCCTTCCCCAGGTAACAAGTGCATGCATGTGAGCGGCCATGTGCTCGGTTGAGATGTGGGCCAGGACTATCGGTAACCACCCATAATGGTGGTAGGCCAGGAAAAGATAAGCGCTAACCGCCGGAGAAGTGGTAGGCCAGGAATGAGTTAAGCGGCTGTGCTACGTCGGAGCGCAGGCGGTGAGACCCACTGGGGTCGCTCACCCAAAACGTTCACTGAAACAGTTGCAGTTTGAATTAAATTGTGAAATTATGATTTTAAAAGTGATGATCAAGGAAGATTGTGATAATGGGTGGTGTGCTTGGAAGACGTATCATTGCCCCCTTCTCTCAAATGTTTTCAAAATGGATTTGTGTGTGTGTTTGACTGTTAGGGGTGCTTGTTACTGAGTTTATCTCACTGTTATAAAATGTTTTGTTTTTAAGTGATCTAGCTATGCTTGGGGTTGGGGACTCGAAAGTATGGCGAGATTCGAATGCGGAATATGAATTAAATGAATGATAGAAGTTGTAATAGACAATAGTTGGTTTAATTTGTGATGTTAATGTTTTGAACACTATAAGGTTGACTTTTCCTTTTTGCGAAGACTTGGTATTAATCGTTAGACTTGATATCCAGCCTGGTGTTTCTAAGAAGGAAACATGGCGGTAACAACCCGTTTAGGTTTTCGTTGCATTTTCGCTAATAATGGTGTTTAATAATGAATTAGAGATCTGGGGGTGTTACACCTACTATCAATGAGAACACTCTTAATGGCCCCAAATTCAAGCCCCTTCCTTCTGGACATTGAAAACATGAGAAGGAGGGCTTTGCCAATAACATTGTAATCCCCAAGGCTCGACCCTATCTCAAAATCATTACTCCTCTCTAGTCAGATTGGTTTAAAGAGGAGATTAAAGAGATTAAGATTTAAAGGGGAGCTTATAGGCCCAAAGGCTGGTTAAGCTAAGATAAAAAGAACATCAGTTGATCTCAATGGGATTTGCAGGGATTTGAATTAATGTGCTTCCGAGCTCAATATTGTTATCTCATATCTAAAGGTCGAGGAAGGGGCTTTGAATGTGATCAATAATGAGTTTGAGGCCAATATGGTGGGATTGGGAATGGCATTGAAGGTAGCCTAAGCTGAAGAGGGAGAACATTGAGGAAGCGATTGGTGTGTAAGAAGCCGTAGAGGAACTAAGGTCAAATGCTCTAGTCCCCTGTATGAATGCATTCTTCGTTGACCAAGCATGATGCTTGCTCTCTTTTAGTTTTAGTTCTTAAAAACAATTTTGTTTTTAATGTTTTAAAACAATTTAGTTATTTAAACAATGTTTACCAAATATTTTTTGTGAGTCTGCCCCTTCTTATGAAAGTCAAAAAAGGGGAGGAAAGTGTGGACTCACCTGGACGTTAATGATCAATGATCAAAGCTTATCTAATAGGCTTTAAAAGCTTCTAGTGTTCATAGTTGGGTCACTAGAAGTGACTTTTGTCTTAATGCTTGGCATACTTTGCTTTGCTATAATTTGCCTAATATGCTTGATAGATTTCTTTATGTGGTCCTCAAATTAAGGTTTTATCGTTCATCAAAAAGGGGGAGATTAAAGAGTCCCTCAATGTTAGTAGGCAATCTCATTTACTGATTTAAAGTCACTGCTCAAGGACATTGGGTGTTTAGAGTGAAAGACAAAAGGTCAATTTGAGTACATTGCATTATATTACACTAACTTAACTTGTCCTTGCAGGAATCCAACGTCAAAGTCAGAATCTCTGACTTTGATATGTGGCAGAATCATTTTTGATAAAATGAGATCTAATATTATCCTACTCTATCCTTAAGATCTCAGTAGAATATATTATTGTTTAATATCTCTGGAAAGCATAATTTATTTACGTCTGAATGGATTATATTTTTTGTTGCCAATTATTCTTGACACTAAACTAAGATCTTGTGAAGTTTTGATTATCCCAGTTTAGGAAAGTTCTATTAAATCAATCTTCAGTTTGTTTATAAATTATTTTGATTGATATTGTGGTTACTCGGAGATAAAATCAAGTTCTATTTGCAAGCAACAAAGATTCATTATTTTTGTCAATTAAGATTTATTTTTGGAGTCAATTAAGATTTATTTTTGGAAACACCAAGGTTTGCATAAGAGATATTAGATACTAGATAGAGAACATTGACAATTTCGCAAGCATTACTCCAATAGTTAAAAAGGTTTTGAATTCTATAAAAGGTGGAGTTAAAGCAAGTATCAAGACATAAGAATTACATCGTAAAAAAGTCCTCAGGTGCAGCCATCTTTAATACTCTTGTGTGTACCTATTAGTGATTTGAATATTTAAAAGGGAGAATTTTAACAAGTCAAGGAACTTACTTGGCTAGCTAGGTATTAAGAGGTCAATATTTAGTGAGTATGCTAGCTAAGGTTGCTTTGTTGAATGAGCCACGAATGCTAGACACTGTGTAAAGTTAAAGGCATTGGTGTGTACTACTTAGGTGAAAAAGAAGTAGAGGTGATTAAATCCTAAGAGACGAAGTGTCTTAGCGGTGACTAGCCCTATTTGGAAGGGTGAACATCATAAACATATGCTATGTTTTGTCCCATTTTAATTCCATATTTTGCTATTGTCTATTTATGACATTAGTGACTAGTCTTCAAGGTTGTTTTGTACGACATTAGCTGCACAGTTTCAAAGTTCATTGAACTACCTGCCAAGTGTTAATTTTTAAGTTATCATCCCATTCATCCCTATCTAGGATGATCTTACAATGACTTTTCAGGCCTTTAGAAACGAATAGGCCCTTCGTCACAATAGGACATGGTTTATGAAAAGCAAGATGTCTGTCCTAATTTTTGTATATACTAGCAAACATAACCGTCCAAGGCATGGGTGGTAAATGTCTCAAATTACACAAGTTTCAACATATGCACACATTTGTATTACACACATTGTAATGGCCCAAACCTATGATTTACGCTAATTACCTTAAACTATCCTAATCAAAAATTAATTAAGTTGGCGCCGCATTTCAATTTAGCTTTTTATGTATATGTATATATATTTGTGCATCACATGTTGGAACGACGTGGCTTCAAAATAGATTTTGTTATGCTCCTAAATAATTCATTGAAATGCTAATAAATATTTGAATGCCTGAATAAAAATTGGGCTAAACACCAAAGGACTAATTTGAAAATTGATAATAATAGTACACGAACAAATAAAGTAACAAATTAACAATAATAAAAAGGTAAGTTATGTACATAGAAAAAAAGAGTGAGGTAATAATTTGGTGATTTGGGTTGGAATTAGAATAAAACTACAAGCTTGATTATGGGTGATTTGGTGGTTATAAGTGAATTATAATGAATCTCTAAATAAAATTAATGAGAATTTGGGGCTAAAAATTTGGGTGTTGGATATGTATGTTGGGGTCATGAGTTGGTAATTGGGGTTTAGAAGTGGGATGAAGTGTAAATTTTAATTGGGTTGCTTTAATAGTATTTAAGCAAATCTCTAGTGATAATCAAATGAAAATAAAGAGATATAAGCATATGTATTATGTTGTTGTATAAGTATATGATAAGATTTAATTTTCCAAGTGAGGATGGGGGAGAGGAGAATGGAGGGAGATATAGTGGTTTTGAATGTTTGAAAATCATGAACTAAGTATGGGGTTAGTGAGATTCTAGAATTTGGTTATTAAGGGAGAGGGAAAGGAATAAGTAGTTTTGTGGATTTGGAGTTACTAACATAACATGGCTATGCAGTTTGATTGTACTAATGATAATTGTACAATTAGGACTCGAATTGAACCTGGAACCAAGTTCATGAAGTCGCCTTAAGCTGTATTGAAATCCAAAGTTTAATGGCTAGCGGCGATTCGTTAAAGAGAAAATCATTAACCATAATAATATCGTTAACAATTATGGTGAAGATACCACAATTCTAATAATAATAATAATAATAATAATAATAATAATAATAATAATAATAATAATAATAATAATAATAATAATAATAATAATAATGTCGCTAATTTTAATAAGTGCGTAGAAATAATGATGCTAATGAGCTTTCCATAATAATTCGAATGGTACTGGCGATAACGCTATTAATAACAAACTCAAGACAAATTGCACCGTTGCGTTGCTTTAACACTCATTAAATGATCGTTAGCAATAAGAGGAGACGAACAAAAACAACAATAAAATGGAACCAAATTAAGTTAATAATAATGGCTACGCTAATAATAAAAAGAGAAGTCGAGTGAATTTAAATTATTCGTTATATAAAGAACTTTAATAAAATTTCTTCATCTTTCACTAATCGAGAGAATAATATATTTGGAGCAGAAGTTGAGGCCACCTCCGTCGCTTCAAGCTGCCAATAAACGATTTCAACTAAAATGGAGAGAGACTTTCAAAGACTGGGTACATACATTGCATGTGCTCTTGGAAAACTCACATGTTTCTTAAAATATGCAAAATCAATATGATATTCATATAATGAATCATTTTATGCAATGTTTTGTCACATAAGCTAGTGGCCCCATCAATTATCAATCTTCAGGGCTTATGCCTATCAGTTTACCCGTGCGGTTGCAATCAGGCTTTCCAATCGGCCTGGGTGGTGTGCACCTATCTTAAGATCCCTACAGACGTCAACAAGGGTCAACTTCCAGATAATAACTGGCAAATCAACTTTACTCATATATTATCTCTCTCCTGTTTGCAAAACAATATGTTTTGAAATGCGGGCGCCTAATTAATTAAATTCAAAGCTTATTTTACTATATAGGGATGTGCGTGCTGAGCTTCGGCTTATATTTCGAACATTTTTGTGTTTTTGTTTTAGGTAAGGGATTAGTGAACAGTCCTCCTTCTGGCAAACTTGAGGGTAGAAAGATATGATAGAGCGTTACAATTCCTTTTGCTGAGCATTCGCTAGCCAAACGCTCACAGTGATTTATAGGCTAGCACCCTTAGAACCTAAAGGTTGTGTATTCTTTTAGACATTGCGGTTGCTAGTATTTTGTAAACATACATTGAGTTATCAGGTGTATCATAACTTGTATAAATGCTTGAATGTGTGTTATTTTAATTATGTGGTAAGTTACGTGATGAAATGGGTAACATAATGTTACAGGTAAATTTAATTAGCCTTGTTCCATTACGAAACGGCAGTAGCACCTCTAAAAGACGTCCACTGCCAGTCGATAGCAAGTGATTAATTAAGTTGGAACAGTCATGCATTAGGAATTGGGGGCATTACAGATGTGGTACCAGAGCCAGGTTTGCGAAACGCTATGAGCATAGGACGCTTGGGGATTGGGATCTAAGGTTTTGAAATAATAATGTAGGTCAATTGTACATTCATAGGGGAAAATTTATGTGTGAATGTGGATGATTCTTCTTTCTATTAATTTCTTGCTTAGATGGGTCATCCAGGAGCACCTACGGACCCGTACGCTATCCATATGGCACCGCAGACCTCAGTACCGGCCCATATTTCTGCCCTACACATGGCCATGGTGGCCTACATGCAAGATCCCCTTTCTGAGTTTCATGACGTGATGGCCCGCACTCGCAGACTATTGTCGTCCTTACCCCTCATTGCCCCGTGGCATGAGTTTAGGCTACGATATCATGACTTCATGGTTACAGAAGATCCAAGGTTTGATGGGGAGCGATTCTAGATCTTAGGGGCCTGGTTTGTAATGCCTAGAGAGTTATCGCTTCGAGAGGAGCTAGAGTTGAGAGGCATTTCTTATGATCTTCTTCCATGCATTTACCCTGCCCTTGGTATGCACCCATCTATTATCCCACCAACACTTCCACCGGCTCAGGGACTACAGCCCCCGCAGCCTCCCGTGTAGTCGCCACCTGCTTCTCCACATGCTGGCTCAGGAGATGAGGCCTCTGATGAGGTTTATGTTGTTGAAGAGGTGTCGAGTTCCCCAGAGCTCATAGAAGTGTGTTTCGATGAGGGAGAGATGGAGCTGGACCAGGGTGAGAAGGGGCTGGAGGAGTAGGCGGGAGAGCATGAGCCACTAAAGGAGGATCTAGAGGATCACGAAAGTTATCCTGATGACGAGGATGCTGACAGTGATTTAGGAGAGGAGGACGATGATTGCTTCGACCCCGATTGCGATCCCTCTCGGGATTGTTTGGCGTGGCCGTACTTTTTGTTATGGGTTAGTCCTGCTTTTGGTTATTTTGTCCTGTGCAGTTGGTGTCGTGTGATGCATGTATATATGATGTATATAGGTAGGCTAACCTAACCAGCTGTGACGAGGTGATCCGCATTTTCTTTTTGGGTTCGGGGCAGATTTGACTTGGTGGATGACTTCAGATAGTTGGTATGGTGGAGGACTAGGTTAGGAGCCTTAGCTGGTATGTAGGGAATGTTATCGTGAAGTATTGTAATATTCTTTTGGATGAACTTTATATAATTATATATATGTACATGTATATGCAATGAAAGTAATGTTTGAGTTAAATTGAGCTTTGATTTTTGAATGACTACTGAATGATAATGTCATGCAAATTGAGATAATTATGTGATTTAGTATTACAATATGTCAGAGTCTATAAACAACAATCAGAATAGTAGGGAAGATGAATCATAGGGTTTTGGTAATCGAGTAAATGGGGATCCCCAACAAGACCCTAGTGGAGGCCCAATGGTGGCCTTGGAAGTGTCTAGTAGGGTAGAGGACTCGAATTATTGGAAAATTTTTGGTAATTGAGCTGATGAAGAGGATTTCTCCTGCACCCTCTCCACCCCCTGTATCTCTAGAAAACCCTCCAAAGTCTGATAAACTAGCTGATAGGGTAGCCTGATGCAACCCTAAGGTTTGTGATGGAAACCTTGATCCTGTGAAACTGGAGGACTGGATTAGGGGAATGAAAAAGACATTCGTAGTAGTTGAAGTACCTGAAGAGAAAAAGGTAAACATATGGACTTTTTATTTAGCTGGAGAAGTAGATATTTGGTGGAGTGCCGTGAAAGACAAGTTACAAGGACATGAGCTTACTTGGGCTAAATTCCTAGAGGAGCTTAGGGCTAAATTCTATCCAATCATAGTCTAAAAACAGGAGGAGAAAGAGTTCATGGAGTTAAAGATGAGTGGTAATATGATGGTGATGCAATATGCCCGCAAGTTTATGGAGTTATCAAGATTTGCTCCAGATTTTGTGGCGAGCAAAAAGCTGAAAATGAGAAGGTTTGAAGAAGGTTTAGCCTTTTGTATTCAGAATCAATTGACGGGGTAGCCAATTCAAACTTACCAAGAGTTCTACAAAAGCCCTGCTGAGGTGGAGCGAGGGAAGGGTGAATTACGGGCTTTGAATCCAGAAAATCAAAAGAGGAATTGGAATGATCGTGGTACATCAAGAGGGAATGTTGCACAAAAGAAACCTGTTGCTAGCCTGATCAGAGTCGTCCAGCGGCATCAAAGGAGCCTTGTGCTAAGTGTGGGCGAACAAACCATACTACAGTTGAGTGTCGTATAGGTACTAACAAGTGTATGTGGTGCAGAAGTCCCGACCATTCAATTGCTACCTGCCCCAGAAGATAGAAGGCTATGCAAAAGGGAGTTGCAAGGCCTATACCACCTCCACGCTAGGAAAACCTGCCGTAGAAACACCTAATGGTAGGACGAGCTTACATAATAAGTAAAGAGGAAGCTACAGTCTCTGGTGCGGTTGTCACTGGAACTCTCTTTTTAAATTCAAAACCATTTTGTGTTCTGTTTGATTCGGTTGTGACTCATCCATCTATATCCACCTAGGTTGCATTGCAATTGAATTTGAAACAACATAAAGAGGGGACGAACAATAGAATTAGTTTGCCAAGTTTGCAAGTGATAGAATACCATGTTTTTTTATAGGCATGTTCCTATTGTAATCGTTGAGCATGAGTTCCCTAGGTACTTAATCCAGTTTGATATGTTAGAATTCGATATAATCTTGGAAATGAACTGGTTGACTATTTATGAGAAAAACATAGATTGTAAAGACCTTAAAGTCACTTTAAAGGACCCAAAAGGTCGAGAAGTATGTTTCTGTAGGGAAAGACTTAGGAAGGAGTATTCTATAATTTCAATCATGAAGGCAAGTAAGTTGCTAAGGTAGGGGTATATACGATATTTGTGTTATGCTACTGAGGTTAAAGAGGAGGAGATGAAAATAGAAAATATTCCTGTAGTATGTGAATTTGCTGATGTTTTTCCTAAAGAGTTGTCGGGCCACCAGTCCAAACAGAGATTGATTTTGAGATTAAATTAATTCCTGGTGCACAGCCTATTTCAAAATCCCCATACCCCAACCGAAGTCAAGGTGTTGAAAACTCAGTTGAACGAGTTGTTGCAAAAAGGGTTAATCAGGCCAGTGTTTCAACCTGGGAAGCCCCAGTGTTGTTTGTGAAGAAAAAGGATGGAACCTTAAGGTTGTGCATAGATTATCGGGAGTTAAATAAAATAACCATAAAGAATAAGTACCCGTTGCCTCAAATAGATGACCTATTTGATCAGTTGCAAGGAGCTGGGGTGTTTTCAAAGATTAATTTGAGGTCTGGCTATCACCAGCTTAGAATTAAGCCAGAAGATATTCCCTAAACAGCCTTCAGAACTAGATATGGTCATTATGAGTTTACCATAATGCCTTTTGGGCTTACCATGCCCCTGCTGCGTTTACGGATCTCATGAATAGAGTTTTTAGACCTTATTTGGATAAATTTATGGTGGTTTTCATAGATGACATTCTGATATACTCCTAGGACAAGGAAGAACATGTGGATCATTTGAGGACTGTGTTACAAACCCTGAGAGAACATAAGTCGTATTCCAAACTGAAAAAAGTGTGAGTTTTGGTTAACCGAAGTGACATTTTTGGGGCATGTAGTTACTAAGGAGGGAATCAAAGTAGATCCTCAGAAGAGAAAGGTGGTTACTGAATGGCCTAGACCCACCAATGTGACAGAAGTAAGAAGTTTTCTGGGTTTAGCAGGATATTATAGAAGATTTTTGAAAGATTTCTCGAAGATTGCATCTTCCCTGATCAACCTCTTCACGAAAACTACTAAATTTGATTGGTCATATAAGTGTGAAGAGGCATTTCAATAACTAAAGAGATGTTTAACAATGACGCCTATCTCTACCTTGCCTAAATAAGGAAAAGAGTACACTATTTATAGTGATGCTTCCAAAAATGGGTTAGGTTGTGTACTAATGTAGGATGACAAGGTAATAGCCTACGCCTATAGCCAACGCAAGCCTTATGAGAAGAACTACCCGACTCATGATCTGGAGTTAGCTACGTGAGTTTTTGGCTGAAAAATATGGCGACACTACTTGTATGGAGTTTCGTGCAAGATTTACTCTAACCAACAAATCCTAAAGTACATCTTTACTTAGAAAGAGATTAACTTAAGACAATGACAATGGTTGGAATTGCTAAAGGATTGTAACTTGCAAATTCAATATCATCTTGGGAAGGCGAATGTAGTGGTAGATGCGCTCAGTAGGAAGACCCAACACAGTTTAAATACAATGATAAATACCCAATCTGACATTTTAAGGAACCTTGAAGCCATGGGTATCGAGCTTATGATACCGGGATACATAGATGGGTTTCTGATAGCACTCGAGGTGCAACCTTCCATAATAGAAGAAATTCAGGCAAGTCAAAAGGATGATGCAAAGCTCGAGAAGCTTAGGTGTAGTGTTACGCAAGGGAAATCGCCTAGTTTTGCAGTACATAAAGATGGAACCTTGAGGTTCCAAAATAGACTGTGCGTGCCAAATAAAGAGGAGTTGAAGACAAGGATTTTAGAAGAAGCCCATAACACTCGATACTCAGTGCACCCAGGAGGACCAAAAATGTATAGGGATCTGAGGCAATTCTTTTGGTGGGATAACATGAAGAGAGAGATTGCAGAGTATGTAGATAAGTGTTTGATGTATCAAAAGGTGAAGGCTAAACATCAGCGCCCTATGAGCAAATTGAGGCCTTTGGAGATTCTTACCTGGAAGTGGGGTTCAATTTCACTGGATTTTATTATGGGATTGCCCCTCTCTCCTTCAAAGAAGAATGTTGTTTGGGTCATTGTAGACAGACTCACCAAATCTCCCACTTTATACCAATTAATGACACTTGGAGTGTACAGAGACTAGCACAGTTATATGTTAAGGAAATAGTTCGACTGCACGTCATACCAAAGGATATAGTGTCAGATCGAGACCAAAGGTTTCAAGCTTGGTTCTGGAAAGCTTTGCAAAAGGCTTTTGGCACCAAGTTGAAGTTTAGTCGTTCGTACCATCCAGAGACTGAAGGATAAACCGAAAAGGTAAATCAAATTCTGGAGGATATGCTTAGGGCATGTGTGCTTGACTTCTAGGGAAAGTGGGAAGAGTACTTACCCTTGGTGGAGTTCTCCCATAAAAATAGCTATCAATCTACCATTAAGATGGCCGCTTTTGAAGCACTGTATGGGAAGAAGTGCAGAACTCCGTTGTGTTGGAGTGAGCTTGACGAAACATTAACCATAGGGCCTGACTTGGTTCAGTAGACCACTGAAATGATAAGGAAGATTCAAGAACATATCAAAGCAGCCGAAGGCTGACAGAAAAGCTATGCAGACAAAAGGAGAAGGCCATTAGAGTTTCAAGTGGGAAATAAAGTATTTCTAAAGGTGTCCCCAGTTAAGGAAGTGAGAAGATTAAACCTTAGGGGCAAATTAAGCTCCAGATATATCGGGCCTTATGAAATTATTGAGAAATTAAACCTTGTGGTGTACATGTTGGATTTACCAACAGAACTTCAGCATGTGCACAACGTTTTTTACATTTCACAACTTAGAAAATATATCCCAAATCCAAATCATATTATCATAGCAGAGCCGGTGGAAGTTGCTGAGAACCTAATGTACAAGGAGCGTCCCGTACAGATATTAGAACACATAGTTAAGAAACTTTGAAACAAAAGCATTCTTCAGGTTAAAGTCCTGTGGGCCAACCATAGCTCATTTGAGGCTACTGGAAAACCAAGGAGGACATGAGAAACAAGTACCCATATCCATTTGAGGTAAGGATGGTGTTCTTTTCAAACTGTAAGTTTCAAGGACGAAACTTATTTTAAGGGGGGAAGGCTGTAATGACCTGAACCTAAGATTCACGTTAATTACCTTAAATTATCCTAATCACAAATTAATTAAGTTGGGCGTCACATTTCAATTTAGCATTTTATGTATATGTATATATATTTGTGCATCGCAGGTTGAAACAATGACGTGGCTTCAAAATGGATCTCATTATGCTCCTAAATAATTCATTCAAATGCTAATAAATATTTGATTGTCGCTGAATAAAAATGAGCCTAATTGTCAAAGGGCTAATTTGAAAAACGATAATAATGATAATATATTAACAAATAAAGTAACAATGTAACAATAATAAAAAGGTAAGTTATGTATATAAAATAAAGAGTGAGGTAATAATTAAAAATGAGAATGTCTTCTCCCAAATTTACATCCAAAAGATTTAAAATTTAAATTTATTAATTCTAGGCAAAACTATTACTTCAATTATCTATACATATATATAATGAATGAAATAAAAATAAAAGGGGTTGGATAAAGATGAGAAAAATCTAGAAAAATATTTAGGTGTCAACAAATAAGAGGATAGAAAGAAAAGGGAAAAAGAGTTAATTAAAATTCAAAATAAACCCTCCAAACTAAATAAACTAAAAGAAAAAAACAACAAACCCCAAACCCCCCAAATTTCCACTGCCCAGACCCGACCCCGCTCTTTTGCTCTATTCTACACCGCCCGTCTGCCTGTGGTTCAGCACCGTCCGCCGTCAGCCGTCGCTGGCGACCGTCCACTGTGTGTTTTCCAGTTGCTTGCGGCTACTAGCGTCACTATCCCAAGTGGTTCCCTGTCCAGCTTATGTGTGTTTTAGTGGTTGAGAGGTGAAAACCCTAACCCTCCTTAATTCAATTTTTGATGTTTTGAATCTGAATTTTTGTATTAAATGGTGTAACTAACATTGGTGAGTATTTATTTGTAAATTTCTTGGATGATTGTGGATGTTTGGATTGAGTTGTGAATTGGGGCGATTAGGACAAGTGTGGTGAGTGAGGGTTTGGAAATTATATTTAATACTAGTTGTTTATGGTGATGTTGAGCTTGATTTTAATGCCTTTTGGAATGAGATTAAAGTAAAATAAATGTTGGGTGGATGAGTTGTCTCCATGAACCTGAGGGATTAGGGTTTGTGGCTTGAACGATGTTTAAGTTGATTATGTGGATTATTAGTGTTTAAATGAGTTAAGTGATGATTAATAGAGAAATATGTACATATATGTATAAGGTTAATGTGTGTGTTATGTGTTGATCATGCCTTGGTGATTTGGATTGGAATTGGAATAAACTTAGAAGTTGATTCTGGGTGATTTGGTGGTTATAAGTGAATTATAATGAATCTTTGAATAAAATTAATGAGAATTTGGCGCTCCATATTTAGCTGTTGGATATGTATGTTGGGGTCATGAGTTGGCAGTTGGGGTTTAGGTGTGGGATGAAGTTTAGATTTTAATTGGGTTGCTTTAGTATCGTTTAAGCAAATCATTGGCGATAATCAAATGAAAATAAAGAGTTATAAGCATATGTATTATGTTGTTGTATCAGTATATGACAAGATTTAATTTTCCAAGTGAGGATGGGGGAGAGGAGAGTGGAGGGAGATATAGTGGTTTTGAATGTTTGAAAATCATGAACTAAGTGTGGGGTTAGTGAGATTCTAGGATTTGGTTATTAAGGGAGAGGGAAAGGAACAAGTAGTTTTGTGGATTTGGAGTTACTAACATAACATGCTTATGCAGTTTGATTGTACTAATGATAATTGTATGATTGAGACTCGACTTGAACCTGGAACCAAGTTCATGAAGTCACCTTAAGCTGTATCGAAATCCAAAGTTTAATGGCTAGCAGCGATTCGTTAAAGAGAAAATCATTAACCATAATAATATCATTAATAATTATGGTGAAGATAGACAATTCTAATAATAATAATAATAATAATAATAATAATAATAATAATAATAACAACAACAACAACAACAACAACAACAACAACAAAAAATAATGAAAATAAAAATAATAATGACAGTAATAATGATTGATAATGTCGCTAGTTTTAATAAGTGTGAAGAAATAACGATGTTAAATAGCTTTTCATAACAATTCGAATGACACTGGCAATAACGCTGTTAATAACGAACTCAAGACAAGTCGCACCGCTACATTGCTTTAAACACTTGTTAAATGATTGTTAGCAATAAGACGGAGATGAACAAAAACAAAAATAAAATGAAACCAAATTAAGTTACTAATAACGGCTACGCTAATAATAAAAAGAGAAGTCGAGTGAATTTAAATTATTCGTTAAGTCAAGAACTTTAATAAAATTTCATCGTCTTGCACTAATCGAGAGAATGACATATTTGGAGCAGAAGTGAGGCCACTTTTATCGCTTCAAGCTACAAGCAAACGATTTCTACTAAAGCGGAGAGAGACTTTCAAAGACCAGGTATGTACAATACCTGTGCTCTTCGAAAACTCACATGTTTTTCAAACTACGCAAAATCAATATGATATTCATATAATGAATCATTTTATGCAATGTTTTGTCACATAAGGAAGTGGCCCAATCAATTATCAATCATCAGGGCTTATGCCCTTCAATTCAATTATGCGGCTGCAACTTAGACTTTCTAATTGGTCCGGGAGTTGTGCACATATCTTAAGATCACTGTAGACATCAACAGGGGTCCACTTCTAAATAATAACTGGAAAATCAGCTTTACTCATACATTCTCTCTCTCTCCTGTTTGCAAAACAAAATGTTTTGAAATGCGGGCGCCCAACTAATTAAATTCAAAGCTTATTTTACTGCATAGGGATGTACGTGCTGAGTTTCGGCTCATATTTCAAACATTTTTGTGTTTTTGTTTTAGGTAAGGGATTAATAAATAGTGTTCCCCCTGGCAAACTAGAGGGTAGAAGGAAATGAAAAAGCGTTACAATTCCTTTTGCTGAGTATTCGCTAGCTAAACACTCGTAGTGATTTATAGGCTAGCACCCTTAGAAGATTATGGTTGTGTAATCTTTTGGACATTGCGATTGCTAGTACTTTTAAATGTACGTTGAGTTATCAGGTGTATCGTAACTTGTATTAATGGTTGAATGTGTGTTATTTCAATTATGTTGTGAGTTAGGCATTAAAATGGGTAACACAACGTTATAGGTAAATTTAGTTAGCCTTTTTCCATTACGGAACGGTGGTAACGCCTCCAATCAAAAGACTTCCACTGCCATTCAATAGCAAATGAGTAATTAAGTTGGAATAATCAGGCATTAGGAATTGGGGGTGTCACACACACACACACAGATATATATATATATATATATATATA
>JACYFF010031955.1:49190699-49218930 GCA_017589665.1 Selenicereus undatus | reverse complement strand
TTTCTTTAATACACTTAAATTTCTTTGCTTTTTTTTTTGTCGAGAAAAGTTGTTCCTGTATCGTTAGATGGATGGTTATATATAAAATATCATCTTCAACCTTTCATCACCCATCTTCATCTATGATCAATCTTCTTGAACCATCCATCTTAGTATACAGTAACAATTTTTTTTGACAAAAATATAATCAAATTATTTTTAGTGTATTCACTAAATTGTTTTAAAATAAATTATGCTTTCTCATCTTTGTAAATATTATATTTCTAAACTAATTTTACATAATTGGTCGAATTGACGAGATATTCGTGTTTATCCTAAACTTATGTGTACCCACTCAAGAAAATTAGGAAATTTGATGTGTTTACCTATAAATTTTCTATCCCTATATTTTTTACTTTAAAAAATTTAAATTTCAACTCATTATAAATAATAGAGACAAGATGGTCAAAGAGCGTTAGTATGGAGGAGATGATGAAGGTTTGATAAAGGTTTGCTATCTGGGTCAATTTTTAAGCCATACATACTTTCTTTAGAACCCATTCCACTACCACTTGGATTCTTTTCTTCGCTTTCTTCAGGTTGTTTACTTTTCAAATATCGCAAAATCAATAGGGATCAATCCACATTAAACATGGAAAAACAAAGTAGGACAAACTTAGCTAAGAAATCAAGTAACATGTTGGAAGCACGAGTCAAATTTTTTTAAAGTGTTTCCGATACCCTTGACCTGTTAAGATAGATGAACAATGCATAAATTACAGTAAAAATTTACATCAGACATTAGACAAGAAGTTTTCCATATACTAAATTTTTGCATATTTCGAACTTTATAGGCACACAATGACAAAAAGATTTATGTAATATTAATTGGAAATTTTACAATTGCAAAGGAAAGAAAAATGAAGATATGCGAAAGCATATTTCAATCCAAAATTCCACTTAACAAAGCTCAGTCAAAATAATAAGAAAACTTAACTGTAGTTAATCATCTTGATAGGTACAGAGAAATGAATTTCAAATATAAGGCATTGATTCATTCACGCTCACAAGAAAGCGACAATGGGAAATCAGACAATAGACAGTATAAGAGCTTTGCAAACAAAAAATTTAGATTTATAGAGTGACTAGCTCAAGTTTCGACATTAGCTCAACAAGAAAATAGGCTTATATTTTCGTATTGCTTAGTCACTATCCTTTAGCCGTTAGCCAATAACCAAATGAATCAAGAATTTAGGCAATTGTAACTTTGCAAGAGCCCATAACATGATAACAATTATTAACCAATGACCAAATAATTTCATTAATAAATCTATATCTATAGAAAGAACCTCAGAAGCATGCAATTAGAAGTAATTCAAGCAAAACAAAAATTAATTTAGTTATTTAAGATTGAAACCCTAACCCATGGCAGAGGCTAGACTGGGTGGTTGGGGACATGGGCCTGTGTCGATGGTTGGTGCAGCTACTATGCGCTTTGGTCCGGTGGACGGTGGGTTTGAGGAGTTAGATAGACTACTCGTGGTAGATGTCAGGTTTCGATAGGGAGTAAGAGGAGAGAGAGTCAGACCAAGATTTCGAAGAAGTAGTAAGCCAGTAAGTTGTAAAGCCTATCTTTGTTAATTCTAAATTTTTTTTAAAAAAAAGAAAAGAAAATGTTAGTAGCTGAACAGAAGTTGGGCTAGTGCACTTGATGAACGGGTGTCCAAGGTTTTTTTTGGGGCCTTTTTAGGGGTGTCCACCTATAGTATTTTCAAGGCCCTCAAATTAGGTAATTAGAGAATGTTTTTTTAACTTACAGTGTCCATGGACACCTTTGGGCGGCCGTAGATCCCCCGTGGAAAGAAGATGTTGGCATTCTTTCTTTAATAAAAAGAAAAAGGTGATAAAAGAAAGGAAAATGAATGAAATAAAAAGGGAAGCAAAGAGCTTTGTTGTCGAGTTTTCACACGATACTTCGGTGTATTAGATGGTCTTGCACGCCTTTTTTGTTTGTATGAATGAGGTGCAATGATCGATGTAGTTAGGACATCGAATCCAAGTTTTTTGTTTCTTTTTTTTTTGGTAACAATCTCTAAAAGTTTTATTAGTTGAGCTACCTGACACCCATAGCTTGCACATATCTTTATGAGATTGGAGTAGGATATGCAATGCTATGCATTCACATAAAAAAAATTGTGTAAACAATCTTTACTCTCCGTTATATGTCTAGATACATATTTTTCATATACAAAATTGAGGTACTATTTGTTGGCGGAAAATGATTTTCTTGAAAAAGGATTTTTTCCATTTTCGTTATTTGCCGCAGTAAAATGCGGAGAAATTATTTTCCAAGGAGATCATTTTTACCAACATGGAGGGAAATAATTTCCATTTAAGAAGAAAAGAAGTTGATTTCCCCTTCTTCTCCCTTGATGATGTCGTTAGCTAAAATTTAGCAGCAAAAATCCAAGTTCAACGCCTTAGATAGAAATTTGAATATTCAATGGGAAAAATTAAAATATGTTAAAATCTAGATTGGCCAACATTTATCTCTACCATAACAATTTAGTGAAATTTTTTTGCCACCTAGCCACATAAGTTAACATTTTTCTCAACTGAAAGAACTTCAAATGTTTGGATTGGAACTTAATTATCCGATAGAAAATATTAAAATAAAATCGAAACTAAATTTTGAGCTCAATAGTCTTTCAATTGGTTAGCATTTACCTCCACCACGACCATTTAATCGATATTCTTGTTACTTAAACAATTCAGTTGACTTTTCTGCTATTAAAACAACTTCAATGGTTTGCATCGAAACATGATTATGCGATGAAAAATATTAAGAAAAGCTTAAATCTGAATTTGAAGCACAACATTCTTCACTTAGTCAACATTTATTTTGCCCAACTAAAGACTACCTTAATCTTTTTAAAGTGATGCCAAAAATAATGAAATAAACATATTGTATCAAGCGATTAGCGGTGGAGGAACAAAACAATTGCAACTAGGCGCTCAGCCTTCCTCAACCTCAACCCCACCTCCCCAACAAAAAAAAGTAAATTATCGTAAATTCTAACAATTATAGCAAGTGGCAAAGCCATTATAACCATGCATGGAAGCCAATTGGTTAATACTCAAGAACAAATTACGTAAAAGCATTCTCTTGAGTTACAGCTTTTTGAGCTCAGGGCTGCCACATCAACAAAGTTCCAATGTTTTGGAACTTACAATTTATCACTTCTCGAACCAATAGAACTTTAACTTAAATTATCCAATAAAATATCTTTTATGAATCAACCTCATAACATACAACCTTTTTTTTAACTACTCAATATTTTTTAGCAGAAAAAATGAACATAAAAAAAATCACAAAAAGACAAAAAAGTGGAACTTGCACAAGAACACTAGTCTAATCCAACCCACATGTTGCCTCGCATGTCATCAGTGTTGGAATTGTACCATGCCAACATTTGCGGAATAGGGGCCCCACTTGTGGAACGTAGGCCTTGCTGAGAGTGCTCTAAGGGCATTCCAGCGCATACATGTATTGGCAACTATTCTTTGCTGATACACAACATAAAAAAAGAGTATTGCTGAATATGTTGAGTTACATCCCTTGGATAGCCCAGTACAAGTAGAACACTTGTAATTGTTGCCATTATTTTTCTTTGGATTTCAACAATATGCTCAAATCCAAATGTTGTTGGATTGTTGGCATCAAAGAATGCGCAACTTCTTATTCTCGTGTTTGCTCCCATTCTCAACAAGCTCCCTTGTAACGATGAAAGCAAGACCCAAGCCCCTAGTCTGTTATAGAGTATATCATGAATATAACAAAATCATTTAAAAAAAGTCATACGCGAAACTATCTAATGTAAGAAGTGGTAATACAAAATCCAAAAAGCCATAGCCACCCCAATTCCTCCCCTCAAAACTTAGCATACAGAAAATAAATCACAAAGAGTACCAATCTACATGTACATGCCCAACTAAACTCTAATGGCTTGTTTGGTTCTATGTAATCGAAGTGGTAATGTAATTAAAATGGTAATGGTGATTCCATTACCATGTTTGGTTACCATTAAGGAATGTAATTAAGATTGCATTGTAATTACATTTACCTCAATCTATGCAATTACAATTACTTAACTTTTCCTAAACAATTTTGATTGCATACCTTTGAATCAAAATCTATCCAACTATAAGCTATTATATTTGGGAACTTTCTCTCTCTTATCTCCATTGTCTCTCCTCTACTTCTCCTCTTTTATTACTTTGACACCATTTTTTTTAAGATTTGAAGCCCCACTCACCCCTCTTTCTCTCCTCTCCATATTAGATAAAGTGTAACCTAGACCATAGTCGTATTATTGTAACTGTATTTTCGTACGTTTTAGACATCATCTCTCTCTCTCTCTCTCTCACGTCATCATCATCATCATCATCATCATCATCTCTCTACTTGGTAAACTTGAACAATATTACATTATTTTAATCTATAAGAAATAGAGTAATGTAAGTCTCTTACGAAACATCGTAATCATGATGATAAGATAGATGATGATATTTATCAACGAAGCTATAAATAATTAAAATAGGAAAAAATCAAATGCAAATTGAATTGCAAGTATTTCACGTCACGTATAAAATTAAGTATTATCTGTAAAAGAATTCATTCAATTACACTTGTAAAAACTTTGTAACCAAACATTGTAATGCAATTATTATCCCATTACATTACACTAACAATTGCATTACATAGTTGATTTCATTGCATAGTAATTGCATTGTTTTCAACCAAACGCTACATAAGTTCTTAGCTGCCCCATTGTTTCATGTTTTCGAAGTTCCTAGTGAACCACCTTGAGGTTACATATATACATGATATTTTAGGAAACTATTTATTGTGTAAATAAATTATTTCGGATTTTATTTTTTAGTTTCCTATTACTAGTAAACTTTGGTGACTTGGCCTCCAAGTTAGAGAGAGCTAGGGTTTTGTTTTTTCTTGTATATATTTTCAGCCATGGACATGCAATGAGAGGCAAAACAATGGGCACAAAATCAACCCATTGTTTAATCACAAAATTGTAATACAATAATTCTTTATGGTATCAAATCTAAGCAAGAAGATGTTGATTGATGATCACTCACCCTATTTTTTGCATCCATCAAAAGGGCCTAGTGTAGCAATCACGTCGGTAATATTCAATAGCAAAAATTAGGATTTGTGGTAGCAAACGACTAGAAATTCATGAAGACCTAATAACAAATTAGGGTTTATCGAAGGAACCCTTGAAAGACCAGAGTTGAAGGGTGGAGATGATACAACTAAATATAACGCCTGGAAAATGGTAAATTCAATGGTATGCTCTTGGACCATTAATGTGACTGATCCAAAAGTCCATAGCAGTATAGCGTATATGGAACCAACTGCGATGATGTGGGAGAATATGTGTAAGAGATATGTTGTTCGTGACACACCTAAGATGCATCAATAGAGACTGAAATTGCTGCATCCAAACAAGGGGGGCTCAATGTTGCTGAATTCTATTTTAAATTGATGGGCATGTGGATTTAGTTGAGTAACTACGTCAAAACCCCTCAATGCCCTTGTGGAAAGTGTGAGTGAGGAGTTGTGGCCAAAGTTGTAATGTTGTCCATCCCTACTTACTTAATTAGCTTAATCTACTCACTTAACAACATGGCTGCAGTGGAAGTCTTAATAATTAGAGGCATTATCATCGTCCTAACTTGGACAAGGCAACGAATAGAATTAAGTGACTCCACTAGCGATGCTTCCACAAATTTAAGTTCAAATATGATTAGAGGGTTCAAGTTACGACCATAATGAAGCTTGATGTGTTGTCTTCTAATTCCCTCACCAAGCATGCTTACTTTAACCTCAGTTAAGCCTTCTTGCTACTTCACAACCACTATGAGCATCTAATGCCATTAGCCACAAAGGACAAGAAACCGTACCTCCTTCGAGCCTGCTCCGGAGATGACTGTTTATTGACTCCTGACCTAAAATAGGAAACTCAAGAATATTTCGAGAAATCAGTATGTTTATTCCCATCCTACAAAATAAACTTTTAGAACGATTTAGTTAGGGGCCCACATTTCAACTCATTCTAGTTTAAAATAAGGGGGAGAGAGAATTATATTGAAACTATTATTGGTCGAGCTCATGCATATACTGCGATCATTGGATAAGTGCACACCTCTTAGGCCAATCAAGAAGCCTGAGCTGAAGCTGTGCGAGTGAACTGAAGGGCCTGAGCCCTGATAATTGATAATTAGTAGGTCTACTAGATTATGTGGCAAAACAATGCTTGAAAATGAATCATTAAATATTTATATCTTGTGAGATTTTGGTATATACACAGACATGTGAATTTTTGAAGGATATACGCAATAACGTACCTGAAAATTTTAAAATGTCTTCCCTTTTATAAAATAGCTGTTTGTGGCTTGGCAAGAACGAAAATAGCCTCGTTTCTACTCCAAATGCATATTTTGATGGTAACAGAAGTTTCAAATAATTTTATCAGTTACAACCTTAATAAATAATTCATAATTCTCCTTCGCATTTTCCTTCAATATCAAAGCACTCAAAATGGTTTATTTGAACCTACAAACGTATTTTGGTTTTCCGTTTATACATGCCTTCTTTGTAATATCCTCGTTATTATAATCATTAATGATGTTGATGTTATTATGCTATGATTGGTGCTTATTGATAGTAATATTAATGTTATTATCATTACAGTTATTATAATCATTGTTAATATTGTTATTGTCCATCAACCATATCATCATTATAAATTCCATTGCTACTATAATTAATAATATAGGTTACAATAGTTTGGTGACTTACCCATTAAGAGGTTTGGATTATTCAGGCTCAATTTGTAGTTTCAAATTGATTAGCAATGTCAAATCATAATTTCGTGTCCAAATCAAAAAGATTCTATTCATTGGTTTATGCTATAAAAATAGGTATCATTCCCCCATCGTTCAAACATGGACCAATCTTTATTCTTCTCCTTGAATTACAAAAACGCACAATTAATCTTTAACGCTAATTATAATCCATCATCTTTACTACCTAATTTAATCATGCATCGTACTCACTATTGCTCCAAAATTTTGAATTTGTCTCAATTTCCCTATTAAGAATTAGTTTTGCTATTTATGCAAAGATGGCTCCCAAAATTTTGATTCCCGTCTCGTGATATTTTGTTATCATTTTAAGCTCTACCTTAGAAAATTCACATCTTTTAGAAACCCCAATATGGAAAGCATAGGAAGTCCCACAAGTCTTTGATTAAAAGTGCAAAGCACGATCACTACAACACAACCTCTAAAATTGAGCTCAAGCAAAACCGTGCATAGCTCTGGTCTATTCTACGCAGCTTCAATAAACCGGCCATAGCTTTGCCCACAAAACTCGAAGTTAAGCAATTTTAGAGGAAATTGGAATGTAGCTCATTGACCTTCCTATCTGTCAAAAATACAATTTTTTTATGCTCCAATATTTACTAGTTTATTTCAAAATTTGACCCTGCTTTTGAGTCTGTTTATAGCCCCAAATGCCTCTTGCCCTCCACCTGAAGTCTCCTCACTCTTCTCCGACCTTTTCATAGCACATCTCTCACTCCTACGCCCCTTGGTTCTATTTAAAACACAAACAAGAATACTCAAAATTCAATAAATTGGATCACAAAATTACGGTACAATAGCCCATGCTCAAAATCTAATTCCTTCTTGAAGCTCAATCAGTACATTGACTAATCGAATTAGGGAGTAAAAAGAGTAGGAATAGGTGAGGATGAAGTTAGGGTTTACCTCCAAAATACCAATGAAAGAAGTAAAGGAGTTGTGGTAAGGGTAGTGGGAGTGTTCGGGGCTGACAACGATGTGTCAGTAGCCGACCTTGCTGGTGGCTGGCACTAGGCTGTCCGAGTAAAGAAACAAGGAGAAGGTAGAGTAGGGAGGGGAGAAGTTGATGCTGCATGGAAAAAAAAAATGGGGGTGGGGGGAGCATGTGCGTGAAGATAGGAGGGTGTAGGTTGATTTTCTAAAATTTATTTCAACTAAAACCTAGATATTTCTTACTTATTATTTTTCCTTTCCCTTTTTTCCCCTTTTATTTTTAACTAACAATTGTTAGTGCTAAAACTGGGATATTATTAATATTCAACTTTTGGATGAAAATTATAAGCCCTACCGGGTATATGATCAACATATATGTTTCTATTTCTTAATGTTTGATTCATTGATATTTCAATTTTGTTTACATAGCATGGATGAGCAAACTGTATACATATATACTTATTTGATGAGAATTATAATTTTTATCCCATTTGTAAATGGGCTAATTTATTTATTTTATTTATCTATTTATTTATAAATTCTGAATGATTTAGTATGAAGCATGATTAAATTTCATTTTGAGACAACTTCGTCGTTTCAATCTGCAATTACATAAATGTATTGAAATGCATCAGTCAACTTAATTAATTTAAATGGAAATTAACCAAAGTAATTGACATGATTTAGGTGTGGGCTATTATAACCTTCCTCTCTTAAAATAAGTTTCGTCTTCGAAACTTGCAACTTTTTAGAGAAATCTTAGATTTGCCTTAAACAAATATTGGTACTTGTTGCTCACATACTCTTCTGTTTCCCATACGGCTTCAGATGAGGTATGGTTGTCCCGTAGAACCTTGACTTGATGGAGACTCTTATTACGAAGAGATCTAACTCTATAATCCATGATTTGCGCGGAACTTTCCTCAAACCAAGTTTTTAGTAACCTCTATAGACTAGTTCACAACTATGTGGTCCGGGACACCAACAAACTATATTAGTTGTGAAATATAAGCAACACTATGCATTTGTTCGAGTTTTGCAGATAAATCTAATCTATAAGCCACTTCAACATTTCAGAAACTTCGTAGGGCCTAATGTAAGTTTTCCTTTGACATTAAGCCTCCCTACACCATTGACAACCAATACTTTTAAGAGTAGTTTATCTCCCACTTGAAACTCTAATGGTCTCCTTTTTTAATCAATAGAACTCTTTGTCGGCTCTAGGCATTCTTAATTTGTTCTTAGATCTTTAATAACTCTGACTTATGCTCAATGCTATGTCCTTCTTATTTAAATACAACTAGGTATTGTTTAGGATTCTACTATTACTGAAGGGTCCCAAGTTGTGCTTCTTAATTGTATTAGATGCCCACTAAGGAATAAATTAATGGCTATGTCTTGAGACTTGATGTCACTTTATAACTTGAGTCTATGGTCTCTTTCGAACTAGCATTGAAGGGATATTTTATATTTTGTCTTACAGCTCCATTAGCTTATTTGCATAATCTTCCCTCACTAAACTAGTCAAAAATTTGCTAGATCTAAATTCGACGTTAAAGATGAACATATCTAAGAATAAAAATGACGGACCAAGTGAGTCATCACCTACAAAAGAAATAAACATCAAAGCTAGAAGGTTAAAAATAGAAGGCCATAAGCATCGTGGATTGCAAGTATGAATCACGAGGGAACCAACATATACTGGACACTTCTCGAGCCATATTAATGACAAAGGCGATTATTCTACACTATCTCAATCAGGATGGGCAGTTGGATGGTTAAATTATGGATCAAATTATGCTATTCATAAGATAAGAAAAGATAGTAGAATCCAAAATGGAAAGGAATTTCGACTTATTTGAGTCTTATGAGGAATACGAGGTAGATTGTCCCTTAAGTCTTCACACCAAGGTGCGGTTAAATACCAAAATCATAAGGATAGTGTTATTATTAGAAGGAATAGAATAGTCATGGCATCCAACATAGGGAAATAGATCATGACTAAAGAGAAGGTTGAAGAAAAGAGTTCAAGCCATATCAGAAGGGACAGCTAGTTTAGTTACACTTGGGCTTAATAGTTGAGTCAAACTGAGTAGCAGCAATAGAGTTTCAACAAGATGACCGTTTAGCCATATTTAACATGATAATGCCAATGGACGAATTTGGATCTGAACAGGTAGAGTGTAGAACAATTAATATGAATCAAGTTTAAGGAATGCAACACACTTGCATAAAGAAAGGTCGAGTTGATATTTTGAGAAGTGGAATTTAAAAGCAAGAAAATTGGTGGAGTACAATAATAAGCATTCATTTGAATTAGTGAGAGTTTAACTGCATCTCTAACACCAAATGATGTTTCAAAAGTATCAGGATATCGACAACCATTAAATATCGAATAGGAATGTATTCAATATTTGGTAACAAGTCTCAAAGAGATGGTAAATCATGCTTGAAAGAACATACGAGCACCCTTGAGGATCCAAAAAATTCAAGAGGTTTTGAATGAAGAGTAAAATTAAATAATGTTGGCACGAAGAAAATTTTTAAGATAAGGTAGATCAAACAAATATGAGAAATTATAGAAATAACATCATTAATACAAAAGACAAACTAATCAGCAAGGTTCATTTATGAATTAAAATCTTCTAAGCAAATGCCCAAGATCGAGTTGATTGAGGGAAGAGTAGATTAATGACCGAAAATAATGAGAATGTCGCTAATGTAAGATTTAATGAAAGGAACATATGACAGATTTGAAACGATCGGTGATTAAAATTGTACCATGGGGTAGATGGAATGAAAATATTTATAAGCATCAACAGTTCTGGAATGTAAGGCAGTAAGAGTCAAATAGTCCTAGACATTAATTACTCGGGTATAAGAACATTTGATATTAATTTTGAACACAAATCAATTGGGAAATTGACATTTTAAGTGGTGATCAAATGCTTAAGAGCATATCAAATGCCGCTATTACATGGGATAATTTATACAAGGTATTGTTCAAGATCAAACTATAAATTATCCATCTGTAGAAAATAAGATGTAGTACTCAAAACAGGCTTTATAAAAGGTAATTTTCACCAACTATGCAAGAATCCACATGTAGGATTATGTGAATACTAGACGAAAAACTCATAATGGTTTCCAACTAATCCCTAAGGATAAGGAGAGCAAAATAAAAGTCAAGGTTATAAAATTAAATGGAGACGTTGCAAAAGCATGAATAAGGAAACGCCATTTATGTAAGGAATAAGGTGATTTTATATTCAAGACGTGCCATAAAAGTTCAAGTCACACTCACAAAGATGTATACTTAGCAACCCTTGACAGGGCTAATGAATGAGTCAAAAGCATCATAGATATGGATAGACTTTGGTCATCAACATACTTAATTTGGGGCTCACTTGCATAAAAAAGGAACATGCTTTTAAATGTTGATTTAGGAGTAGTCACAATAACGGGAAAAAAAAACAAAAATCGAAGTAGGTTATGGGCAAGAAAGGTCATGCTATTATTGAAAAGATGAACAAAAAAAGTAAGCTGAGTAGAGGTAATTAGTGAAAGCAAGATGGATATATCTTGTCTTGGTGATAGGAATTCCCCATAAAAATTAATGTCATGAGGCAATTCAATTATAGAAAAGATAAGTAATGAAGTATTGTTGAAGCGATCAAATAGATTTTACAAATTAAAAGGTGGTTAGTACGAATTAAAAGGAATTACAAATTAAATTATGTCATTGTATAATAAGGGGTGGCTAGCTCTAGGTTGCAACTAAAGAGATCAAGGATTCGAGCAAAGGATACACAATTACATTACTGATATCTTACATGGAAGGCCTAATATTAGTTGGCCAAACGTCACTGTAAACTCTTTTGGATTAATACAGGGACTCATACAGCTAAAGTTGCAACGGTTGACACGTTCAAAAGAAAGTCGGTTGGGCTTTCAACCTTTATGTAAACATTTCACATATCTTATTGGCCGACAATCCTTTCTTGTTATGCCTAAAGTTATGCCCTGGTGATGCCCTTTTGAATTTGACATCTCAATCTTATAAAATCACCAGTAATACTCCTATAGAGTCCATGCAATATATATACTTGAATCACTACTCCTAATTCCTTATCAACTTAAATTGTGATCCATCAACATCAAGTGCCCTAAGTTCAACCAATAGAACCATTTTACTTATATTTTACTTCTCTCGAGATTATTTATCCCCCCAAATCTTTTCCTTAGCTAAAATACAATTATAACTTCTAGACTTATTGATACATAGAAGTGATAATTTTTTTAAACTTAAAGTTGTGTCAATAATCGGTTTCCACAAAGTAAGTATACTTAAAGTTGTGCACCGCCACTCTCCTTACTTTGATGAATCCAATGTCTAAGTGCCCTCTCTTCTCACTCTTCCCTTTTCTTCGTCTATCTTTTGTCCCTTTTTGTCTAGTCCTTGTTAATCCTAAAGAGTATGCTTATCGAACCATCTGATGCTTCACAAAGTAAAATCATCTTCACTTAATTTATTTTTTATAATCTAATAAGCATAGCTCAACCCATCAGCACTCATCACCTAATCCACCATAATTAGAGAAATTATTCATGCTTTTTCCTTAGAACTTCTTATTGTTGGGCTTTGGCCCAATTTGCACTCCATAGCCTGTGGTGGATGGCGGCTGTTTAGCTGTGGCGGTTAGGGTTTCTAGCGGGTTCCTTGCTCATCCTACCTCTTTATAAAGGGGGTAGGACTCCTACCTTCTAAACACACCAACAGAAATACTATTCCAGTATTCCATTCCACTTTCCTAGATTTGAGAGAGAGATTATAAGAGAGATTGTAATCTTGTTGCTTGATCAAATCACTCATTGTGATTGTGATCGCATTGTACTCACTCCTTCTCACAGTGGATTTTTTGTGCATGTCGTCGTCCGTGGCTTTTTCTCGCATTGGGTTTCCACGTAAATCTTGGTGTTCTTTATTATTCTTGTTATCGTTGTTTTACTTTTGATTACCTTTGCTCATCCTAGCGTTTCCGCAATTAGTTTGCGCTAATTTCCTAACAAGTGTTGTCAGAGCGAGGTTTAGGATGTCTTTAATCATGAAGGTTGATATTCAGAAGTTTGATGCAGAGAATAGCTTCAATCTCTGGAAGGTATAGATGAGAGTGGTTCTCATTCAGCATGGGTTGTGGAAGGTTCTCTCGGGACCTCATACGACGCCCAGTACAATGACAGAAGAACAATGGGCGGAACAGAAGAAGAAGAAGAAGAAGCGTGGTTCTTTGACGGACGACGAATGGGAAGAACCGGAGAAAAAGACACTTTCGGCCATACAATTGTGCTTGGCACCACATGTCTTGCGAGAGGTGCTTGATAAGACAATTAAAGTGGGTCTTTGAGTTCTGTTAGAGGAACTCTATATGACGAAGAGTCTTGCCAACAAGATTTGATTGAAGGAAAGGTTGTACACTTTCAAGATGGCAGAAGGTACTCATGTTCAATAATTCGATTATTGTTGAACTTGAAAGTTTAGATCTGAAAATTGTGATGAGGATAAGGCTATTTTATGGGTTGTGTCTTTACCCCCTTTATATAAGCATTTGAAGGAGATCATGCTATACAGTAATTCTGATAGTATATCGTTTGAGGATGTTAAGTCAAACTTGTTGTCTAAAGAAAAGTTTAATCATGGTATTCATATTGATTCTGCTGAGGGATTGGTTGTAAGGGGTAGAACAATTGAGAAAAGGGGGAATGGTAGTAGGAGAAAGAACTGTTCTAAATCTAGAAATCTTCATGCTGGTAATACCTGTAATTTCTAATTGGGTCATATTCATGCTAACTGTTGGAAACTGAAAAATAAGAAAGAGAACGGAGAGGAGGAGAATCAGTCTAAGAAACCTGCTGTAGTTGATTGTGTTATTGAGTTTAAGTTTGATGGTGATGTGTTGGTTGCTACTATGTCTCGTGCCACTACCTCTGGAAAGGGGATAGGTGATGATTGCGTTTTAGATTGTGGTTGTATGTGTCATATGTGTCCTCATAGGGACTGGTCTGCTACTTATGAGCCTGTTGATACTGGCATTGTACTAATAAGCAACGACACCGAGTGTAAGGTTGCAGGAGTAGGTAGTGTGCAGATTAAAACCCACGATGGTGTAGTCAAGATTTTGTCTAAGGTTCATCACATTGCTGATATGAGTCGTAATCTCATCTCTTTGGGTACTCTTGAGGTAGTGGTTACAGGTACTAAGATGGGAATGGTGTCCTGAAGGTGATGTAGGGTGCCATGGTGCTGATGAAGGGATTCAGGCAAGGAAGTCTATATCTTCTAAGGTACAACAGTTACAGGTTTAGAAGCAGTTTGTGCATCGATAGATGTTGATACTATGAGATTATAACACATGCAATTGGGTCATATGAGTGAGAAGGGGATGACCATTCTGAGCAAGAAAGGTTGTTTGGGTAGTGCAGGTACGAGTACGTTGGAGTTTTGCGATCATTGTGTGTTTAGGAAACAGAAGAGAGTTAGTTTCTCTACAGCTAAGTAATGTGCGCAAGGGATCTTTGATTACATCCATTCTAATCTATGGGGTCCTTCGAAGGTTCCTTCATTTGGAGGTAAGTGCTATATGTTAATATTTGTTGATAATTTCTCACGAAAAGTCTAAGTTTACTTCTTGAGACAGAAAAATGATACATTTCCCATATTCAATAAGTTTGAGGCTCTTGTTAAGAACCAAACTGGGAGGAAGATAAAGAAGCTCAGGATTGATAATGGTCTTGAATTTTGTGAGTCGGAGTTTACTGAGTTGTATGCTGTTAATGGCATAGCTAGGCACAAGGTAATGGTTGGTAAGCCCCAACAGAACGGAGTTGCAGAACGAATCAATCGGACTCTACTAGAGAAAGCTCACTGTATGCTTTCTAATGCAGGGCTTTGGAGTCGCAAAGCTTTATGGGCTAAAGCTGTTTCGACATCTTGTTATCTGGTGAATCGATCTCCACATACATCCATTAACTTTCAGATTCCAGAAGAAGTTTGGTCAGATAATCTTGTTGATTATTTTATGTTAAGAATATTTGGATGTCCTGTGTTTGCCGGTGTGAATGATGGGAAGTTAGCTTTGAGGGCTGTTAAATGCATGTTTCTTAGTTGTGCATATGAGTCTAAGGGATATCAAATGTGGTGTCCCGATTCTAAGAAACTTATTCAGAGTAGAGATATAACTTTCAATGAAAATGCTATGTTATCTTCTGGGAAGAACTCTGTTGTTTCTTCTATTGGTACATGCGATCAAGAGGATGCTAGTAGGAAGGTGGAGATCGAGGTGGAGATTGTAGAGCTATTGATTGTCCCAAAAGGGAGGTTTGGGCTACTGAACTCAGTTCTAGTACTATAAATCCTAATCAGCCTTAGGTGGAGGATATTATTCCATAGCCTATGATGGTCCTAGGAGGGAGGTCAGGAAACCTGCTTGCTATGTAGATAGTGAGGGACTTGTAGCTTATCCTCTTACAGTTGCGGAGGAGATTCCTGAAGGTGCTGAGCCTTCAACTTATACTCAAGCCATCTTCTGCCCGAGCTCGTCTGATTGGGTCCTAGCTATGGAAGAAGAAATAGATAGCCTACACAAGAATCGAACATGGAATTTATGTGAGCTACCTAAAGGCCAGAGAGCCTTAATTGGCAAGTGTATCTATAAAAGAAAGGAAGGCATAGCCGGGACTGAAGATGTAAGGTGGAAAGCATGCCTGGTTGTTCGTGCATGCAACCAAAAGGAAGGTATTAACTACAATAAGGTATTCTCTCCTGTTGTTCATCACACCTCTATTAGAGTGCTACTTACTTTTATTGCCCTGTTTGATCTGGAGTTACAGTAACTTGATGTAAAGACTATGTTCCTTCATAGGGCATTGGATGTGGACATTTACATGAAGCAACCTGAGGGTTTTATTGTTTTCGACAAGGAACAATGTGTATGCCGTTTGAAGAAGTCCTTGTATGGACTTAAGTAGGCTTCTAGGTAGTGCTATAAAAGGTTTAATACCTTTATGAGTTGGCAAGGATACACACGTAGTCAGTATGATAATTGTGTGTATTTCAGGCAATTTTCCGATTGTTCTTTTGACATGTTGATAGCTTCCAAGGATAAATTCTTGATCAGTAAGTTAAAATCTCAACTTAGTAGGGAGTTTGAGATAAAGGACCTGGGTGCAACAAGGAAGATACTAGGCATGGAGATTCAGAGGGATCGAAAGGTCGGTAAGTTGTACTTGTCTCAGAGTCGATATCTTGAGAAAGTACTTGATTGATTTAATACGGGTAATTGCAAGGAAGTTTTTAAAGCTCTTGCTGCTCACTTCAAATTGTCTGCTGAGTCCTGTCCACAGTCTGAGAGGACATTGAGAAGATGTATCATGCTCCTTAATCTAGTGCAGTTAGCTGTTTGATGTATGCTATGGTGTCCACTAGGCCTGACTTGTCACATGCTGTGAGTGTAGTAAGTCGTAATATACATAATCCTGGTAGGGATCAATGGGAGGTTGTGAAGTGGATCCTTAGGTATGTGAAGGGTTCAATTGATAGAGGATTGGTGTTTGGTAGGAACAAAGCTGTTACATGGGATGTTACAGGTTTTGTTGATTCTGATTATGTTGGTGATCTTGGCAGGAGGAGGTCTATTTTAGGGTATATCTTCACTATGTGTGTAGGTCCTATCTCATGGAAAGCATCACTTCAGTCTATTACAACACTTTGTACTACAGAGCCTAAGTATGTTGCTGCTACTGAAGGTGTGAAGGAAGCTACCTAGTTTAGGGGCCTTATTACTGAGATTGGAGTTCCACAAGGTGCTACTCTGGTGTTTTCGGATGGTCACAATGCTATTCACTTGACCAAGAATGATGCCTACCATTCTAGGACCAAGTATATAAGTGTTAAGTATCACTATATCAGAGATACAGTTGCTGCAGGGGAGATTGTTGTGAGAAAGGTTTATATTTTGGAGAATCCTGCAGATATGCTTACTAAGCCTCTCCCTATAGCTAAGTTCGAGTATTGCTTGGACTCAGATGGTGTTCACAACATTTGATTGCCCTTTGGAGCTCTGCCCTTCGGAGCATCACCCTTCGGGGTGCTTTGGCGATGTTCGAGAGTTGGTGAAAATTGGGCCAAGCTGGATATTGTTGGGTTTTGGCCCAATTTGCACTCCATTTTCTGTGGTGGACGGTGGCTGTGTAGCTATGATGATTAGGGTTTCGAGCGGGTTCCTCACTCATTCCACCCCTTTATAAAGGGCACACCTCCCACATTCTCAACACACCAACAGAAATACCATTCGGGTATTTCATTCCACTTTGCTAGATTTGAGAGAGAGATTGTAATCTTGTTGCTTGACGAAATCACTCGTTGTGATTGTGATCGCATCGTACTCACTCATTCTCATAGTGGATTGTTTGTGCTCATCGCCGTCCATGGTTTTTTCCCGCATTAGGTTTCCACGTAAATCTTGGTGTTCTTTATTGTTCTTGTTATTATTGTTTTACTTTTGATTATCTTTGTTCATCCGAACGCTTTCGCAATTAGTTTGCTCTATTTTCCTAACACTTATGTATATCTTCATGCTAAGATCCACCTTCATTAATTTCAATGTGCCTTTAGGGTCTATTTTAGCTTCATAATAAGCGTGATCAATATAGGCTTAATAGACTTTGTAATCTTGAGCCTCTACATGAGTTTCTCACTGCACCTTTGAAAATTTTCAACACTTACTATCCTAGATTCAGGCATATTTATTTATATAGTCTTAGTGAATGGCTCCAAAGTTGCAATGTCAACTAACAACCTAGATCTAAATATCATTCACCTGTTCAATATGTATTGCCTTCATAATTGTAGAACATCCTTTAGGGTAAAACAGGTTGTGTGCACCTAACATTCAGTAGCTTACATAAGTTCACATAACTTGAAACCTATTAATGACAACACTTGCTATGTGTGACAACCTTATCTTGTGGCGTACAACTCTTATATTACCAAGTATTATGGAATCAATGGTTAGACTCCCTCATACAATTCACTATAGTACATTGTTATTGCAACTCACTCAAGACAGTATGATACATTATCCAACATAATCACTATTGCAATTGCTATTTCTATTGATTCAAATCATAGGTTTTGCAGCATAATGCATTTCCCTTGTGTAGAAAGTTGATTATAATTTAGTACTACGTTAAACACATAAGAAATTGGGAATGGCGTCCTCGCTTCATGTTTTACACCATACCCAAGCATTTACTATGCCTATGTGTCGTAATGAAGGCACAAGATTAAAGTCATCCTCACAAGACAAATGGGCAACCCCCATTCCACAAAATTATCACTATAAGCTCGGTAAACTTCCCTGAAATACGTATGTCAACAAAAGGTCACTGGAATGCTTCTTTGCTATACTTTGTTCATGATGGCGTCTTGAGGTGTTACCTAGCTTGATCGTTGGCCTTAGTACCATAGTTGAAATCTAGGTATCGTTAATACTCATATGTAGGAACTCATAGCCAATATCTCATTTAACTATCCTAAAACAACTCATAAACATCATATAGGTCATAGTGCCCCTTAAACTTAGCTCTGATACCATAACTGTAACACTCGCAATGCCTAATTCATTAATTAGTTTAATCTATTCCCTTAGTAGCATGGTCTGAGCAGAAGTCTCAATGATTGGAGGCATGACCACCGTCATGACTTGGACAAGGCATCAAATAGAATTAAGCAACTTCAGCAACTGTCCTTGCATAAATGTAAGTTCAAATATGATCAGAGGTTTCAAGCTATGACAAAAATGAAGCCTTATATGTTGTCTTCTAATTCTCTCACCAACCATGCTTATTCTAAGCTCAAGTAAGCCTTCCGGCTATTTCTAGCCACTATAAGCATCTAATGTTAGCCGTATAAGGCATGAAACCTTTCCTCCTTCGAGCTTGCTAGGGAGATGACTATTTGCTGGCTCCTAACTTAAAATAAGAAACATAAATGCACAGAAGCCCAGTACGTTTATTCCCATAATATAAAATAAACTTTTAGAAAGATTTTGTTGGGTAACCGCGTTTCAATTCATTTTAATTTGAAATGAGTGGAAGGGGAATTATATGAAAACTATTACCAGTTATTAAAGTGGACCACTGATGAGCTCATATGTATACTGTGATCATTGAATATGTGCACACCTTCTTGGCTGATCGAGAGGCCTGAGTTGAAGACGTGCATGTGAACTGAAGGGCTTAAACCCAAATAATTGATAACTAGTAGGTTCAATTGATTATGTGGCAAAACAATGCATGAAAATGATTCATTAAATATTTATATGCAATGAGATTTTGTTATATAGAAAGACATGTGAATTTTTGAAGGGGACAACCGGTAAACATACCTAGAATTTTTAAAATCTTTTCCCTTTTGTGAAATAGTTATTTGTAACTTGCCAATGGTAGAAATGTCCATATTTCTGCTCCAAATATTTACTTTGATGGTTATAGAAGTTCCAAATAATTTTATTAGTCACAACCTTAATAAATAGTTCATAGTTCTCCTTGGCATTTTTCTTAATTATTAAAGCACTCAAATTGTTTATTTAAACCTACAAATTGATTTTGGTTTTTTGCTATACAAGTCTTCTTCTTAATATCTTTATTATCATTATCAGTAATGATATTGACGTTGTTATGCTATGATTGGCCCCAATATTGTAGTCCTTATAGATAGTAATATTAATGTCATTATCGTTATAGTTATTATAGTCGTTGTTAGTATTGTTATTGCTCATTATCCATATTATCATTATAAATTTCATTACTATTATAATTAATAATAGAGGTGATAGTAATTTTGGTGACTTACCTATGAAGAGATTTCGTTTATTCAAGCTCAATTTGTAGTTCTGAATTGATTGGTAATGTCAAATCATACAGCTATGTCCAAATCGAAAACATTCTCTCTCCTTTAGGTCTCAACTGAACCTTGATTTCTATTCATTGGTTTAGGCCATAAGAACATATATCATTCCCCATCATTCAAATATGAACCAATCTTTATTCTTCCTTTTAAATTACAAAAACACGCAATTAATCTTTAACACTGATTATAATCCATCATCTTCACTTCTTGATTAAATTACACATTGTTGCCCTTAAATTTTGAATCTGTCACAATTTCCATTAAGAAAATATGGCTCCCAAAATTCTAATTCCCGTTTCTTGATGTTTTATCAACGTTTTAATGTCTAACTTAGAAAATTCATATCTTTTACCCCCGACTTAAATCAAGGCCACAAACCCCAATATAGAAACCTAGGAAGTCTCGCAACACTTTCATTCAAAGTGAGAAACACAACAACCAATATTTGGCCTGTAAAATTGAGCTTGACCAAAACCGTGCACAGCTCTAATCTATTATGCACATTTTCAATTAACCGGCCATAAGTTTGTCCACAAAATTTGAAATTAAGCGATTCTAGAGGCAATTGAAAGATAACTCATTGATCCACCTAAGCATCAAAAATCACAATTTTTTGATGCCCTAAGATCTACCAGTTTATTTCTAAATTTGGCCCTATTTTTGGGCTTATATATAGCCCTAAATTCCTTTTGCCCTCAACTTCAAGTCTCCCTACTCTTCTTCAACCTTTTCATAACACACCCCTCAATCCTACAACCCTTAGTTCTATTCAAAACCCAATCAAGAATCCTCATAATTCAATAAGTTGGATTACATAGATACAATACAACAACCCATGTTCAAAATTTGATTCCTCCATGAACACCCAAAGCTCCTAATGAATCCAAACCTCAAATTCATCATGATTAACTCTAAATTATCACCAACTAACATCGATCCAAACTCAATCAATACATTAACTAATTGAATTAGGGAGTAAAAAGAGTAGGAATAGGTGAGGAAGAAGTTAGGGTTTACCTCAAAAATACCAATGACACAAGTCAAGCAGATATGGGGGGGGTATAGCATTACTGGGGGCCAACGGTGACTTATCAGGGGCCGGCATTCATCGGTGCTGGTGGCTGGCACTAGGCTGGCTGAGCTAAAGAAGCACGGAGAAGGCATATCAGGGAGAGTTGATGCTGCATGGAAGACAAATAAGGGGCGAGTTTGTGCTTGAAGATTGGGGGATAAAGGTTGTTTTAATCAAATTTATTTGAACAAAAACCTAGATATTTCTTGCTTATTATTTTTCTATTCCTTGTTTTTAAACAATTCACTTTTATTTTTAACTAATAATCATTTGAGCTAAAGTGTGGGTGATTATTAATATTTCAACTTTTGGAAGAAAATTATAAACCTTGCCCATTATGATCAACATATACTTTGTGTTTCTTAATGTTTGATTAATCCACATTTCAATTTTATTTACATAGCATGGGTGAGAAAACTGTTTACATATATACATATTTGATGAGAATTATAATTATTACCCCCGTTCTAAATGGGCTAATGTATTTATTTTATTTACATATTTATTTATAAATTCTGAATGATTTAGTATGGAGCATGGTTAATTTCATTTGGATGTCACTTTGTCATTTCAACCTACAATTGCATAAATGTATTGAATGAAACGCAACACTTAACTTAATTAATTTAAATGAAAATTAACCAAAGTAATTAACATAGCTTATATTCAGGCTATTACAATCATCCCCGCTTAAAATAAGTTTCATCCTTGAATGTTGCAAAATTTGAGGGAAATCTTAGATTTAGGTTAAACAAATATCGATACTTATTTCTCACATCCTTTTATGTCTCACATGTGGCCTTAGTTGAGGTATGGTTAGCCCATAGAACCTTGACAAGAAGGAGACTCTTATTACAAAGGATCTAACTTTTTAATCTGCTGTTTTCACGAAATGTTCCTCAAATCAAGTTCTCAGTAACCTCTATAGACTTGTTGACAACCACATGGTATGGGTTTGTAACTTACTTTCCAAGCTGTGAAATGTGAACTACATTGTGCACATGCTCGAGTTCCGTTGATAAACTGAATCTATAAGCCACTGGGTTGAACTTTTTAGGGACTTCATATGCCTAATGTACTTAGGGCTTAGTTTTAGTTTGCCATTATACCTCTCTACACTGTTGACTGCCAATAATTTTAAGAATGCTTTCTCTCCCACTTAAAACTCTAATGGTTTGCTTCTTTTTTTTTATCAACAAAACTCTTTCTCGTCTCTGACAACGTGTTCTTGGATCTTTCTGAACTCCAACTTACACTCAATGTTATGCCCTTCTTATTTAAATATAATTAGTTATTGTTTACAATTATGCTATTACTAAAGGGTCCCCACTTGTGTTGTTAATTGTACTGGATGCCCATTGAGGAACAAATTATTTGCTATGTTTTGAGATTTGATGTCATTTGTGACTTGAGTCTACGGTCTCTTTCGGCCTAGCATTAAAGGGATATTTTATCTTCTGTCTTGCAGCTCCACTTGCTTATTTGCATAATCTTCCCTCATTGGACTACTCAAAAGTTTGCTAGATCTAAATTCAATGTTAAAAATAAACATATTTAAGAATGAGAACGGTGGAAATGGTGGCTAAGTGGGTCATTACCCACAAAAGAAATAAATCGCCAAGCTAGAAATGATTGAAAAGGAAGCATTGTCGTGGGGTGGCTAGAATAAGGATGGATATAAATGTATCAAGAATTCAAAATAGAAGGCCACAAGAATTATGCTTTGCAAATATGAATCACAAGGGAACCAACAGATAGCCGACACTTCTTGAGCCATATCAATGACAAAGGCGATTATTCTACACTATCTCAATCAGGATGGGCAGTTGGATGGTTAAATTATGGATCAAATTGTGTTGCTCATAAGATAAGAAAAGATTAGAGGATCTAAAATGGAAAGGAATTTGGGGTTATTTAAGCCTTATGAGGAATAAGAGGTAGCCTGTTCCTCAAGTCTTGATACCAAGGTGTGGTTAAATATCGAAATCATAACGATAGTGCTATTATTATAAGGAATAGGATAATCATTGCATCAAACATAGGGCAATAGATAATGATCAAAGAGAGGGTTGAAGAAAAGCGTTCAAACCACGTTAGAAGGGATATGTGGTTTAGTTTCACTTAGGTTTAGCAGTTGAGTTCAAACTAAGTAGTAGCAATTGTGTTTCAACAAGGTGACCATGTAGCCACAATCAACATGATAAGGCTGACAGGTAAATTTGGATTTGAATAAGCAGAGTGATGGTGGGGTTATAATAATCATCATTCATCTACACCAGTGAGAGCTTAATTACATCTCCAATTCAAAACAAGCTATACGAGCTTACGACCATGAGTAAACAAGGCGCATACTATATGTATAAATACACTTTTAGCTGAATGAAGAAGAAGGAGATGAAATTCAAAAGTATCGGGAAGTCATCAACCATTTATTGCCGAATAAGAACATATTCAATATTTAGTAACAAGTCTCAAAGACATGCTGAACATGTTGGAAAGACGAGATGAGCACTTTTGAGGATCCAGAAATTCAAGAGGTTTTCAATGAAGAGTAAAATTAAATAACATTGGCAAGAAGCAAATTTTAAATATAAGGCAGATCAAACAAATATACAAAATGATAGAAATAACAGCATTAATACAAAAGACAAACTAATCAGCAAGGTTCATTTGTCAATTAAGATCTTCTGAGCAAATGCTCGGCATCGAGAAGAGATAAAATAACAAAGAGTCGATGCCAACAAACAAGTCAAGATGATTAACGGAAGAGTAGATTAATGACTGCAAATAATAAGAATGTTGTTAATGTAAGATTTAATGAAAGGAACAAATGACAGATTTTGAAATGATGGGCAATCAAAATAGTGCCATGGGTAGATAGAGTAAAAATAATTGTAAGCGTAAACAACTCAGGAACGGAAGGCAGTAAGAGTCAAATAGTCCCAAAACATTAATTACAAAGGTATGAGAACATTTGATATTCATTTCAAAGCCGGATTAACGGTAAAATAGACATTTTAATTGGTGATCAAATTCAAGGCATATCAAATGCAATTATCAGAAGGGATAATTTATAAACAGTTCAAGCTTAGACTGTAAATTATCCATTCGCCTGATGTATAAAACGAAACGGGCTTTATCAAAAGGTAATTTTGACTAGTTATGTAGGAATCCACATGTAGTTTTATGTGACTGCCAGAGGAATAAGTCACAATGGTTCCCAACTAATCCCTGAGGATAAGGAATGCAAAACAACAGTCAAGGTTACAAAGTCAAATAGAGAGTTTGTAGTAGCCTGAAAAAGGATGCGACAAATGATGTAAGGAACAAGGTGATCTTGTATTTAAGACGTCGCGATAAAAGTTCAAGTCATGCTCGCAAAGACATATAGTTAGCAACCCTCGAAAGGGATAATAAATGAGTTTAAACCATCATAGATAGGGATAGAATTTGGTCATCAACATAATTAACTTGAACTCACTTGTACAAAAAAAGGAATGTCCTTTTAAATATAATTGATACAAAAGTAGTCACAACGATGGGGAAAAAAAAACAAAAGTCAAAGTCGGTTATGGGCTAGAAAGGTCACGCTATTATTGAAAGGATGAACACAAAACAAGTAAGTTGGGTAGAAATAATTAGTGAAAGAAAGAGGACATATCTTGCCTTGGTGATAGGAATTCCCCATGAAAATTAATGTCATGAGGTAATTCAATTATAGAAAAGATATGCAATGAAGTTTGCTAAGAGAATTAAATAGATTTTACAAAGCAAATAGGGTTAGTATGACGCAAAAGGAATTACAAATTAAATTCTGTCATTGTGTAATACGCGAGTGGCTAGCTTTAGGTTGCAACCAAGGGGATTAAGGCTTCCCAATAGAAGATACACAATTATGTAATGATGTGTTACAAGGAAGGCCTTATATTAGTTGGGCAAAGGTCACTCACTATAAACTTTTGGATCAATATAGGGACTTATGCACCTAAAGCTATAAGGGTTGATATGCTCAAAAGAAAGTCACCTGGGTTTTCAAGCTTCATGTAGACATTTCACATATCTTATTTCCCATAATCCTTTATTGTTTTTCCTGAAATTGTGTCCTAGTAATGCCCTTTGGAATTTGACATCTCAATCTTATAAAAGCACAAGTAATAGTCCTATAACGCCCATGCAATATATATACTCGAATCACCACTCCCAATTCAACAACAACATGAATTATGATGCATCAACATCATGTTCCCTAAATTCAACACATAGAACCATTGTACTTATATCACACTTCTCTCGAGATTATTTAACCCCCCGAATCTTATCCACTATTGGCTAGAATATAAATTATGACTTCTAGAATTTTTGATATACAAAAGTGACTAATTTGTAAACATATATAGTATATCCTCAAGCCTCTTTTCCTATGGTTCCACTTGTGTGAATAATTGATTTCCATAAAATGAGTATGCTTAAAGTTGTAAACTGTCACTCCTGCTACTTTGTTGGATCCAACATCTAAGAGTCCTTACTTCTCACTCTTCGTTTTCTCTTTTCTTCCTCTTAACTTTTCTCTTTTTTGTCAAGTCCTAGTTAATCCCAAAGAGTCTGCTTACTGAATCACCTGATGTTCTAAAAAGTAAAATCTTCTTCACTTAATTTATTTTGCATAATCTAATAAGCAGACCTCGACCCATCGACACTTATCACCTAATCCACCATAATCAGAGAAATTATTTATACCGCCTCCTTAGAACTTGTTATGAATATCTTCACGGTAAAATCCACCCTTAGTAATTTTCATGCGCCTTCAGGGTTTGTTTCAACTTCATAATAACCATGAACATTGTAGGCTCAACGCACTCTACACTGTTGAACCTCATAAGAGTTTCCCCCTACACCTTTCAAAATTTTCATTACCTACTATCACCTGGATTGAGGTACATTTATTTATATAGTCTGAGTCAACAGCCCTAATTCGCAATGTCAACCAAAAACCCAGATCTAAATATCCTTCACCTCATCATTATGTATTACCTGCATAATTGTCGAACATCCTTTTGGGTACAATAGTTTGTGTGTGTTAGAATAATTGGTTAAATGGCTGCTGTGGTGACAGAGGGAAAGCTGTGTTGTGGATGATACCACTGACCTGAAAGCTAAATTCACCCGACTCAAGTGCAAATCGATAAAGCGAAAAAGCTCCCCAAGGTTTAACATAGCAAACTTCTCACTCGTGCACTCGAGGGAGAAGCTATGGAGTATAGTAGTATGTTACCCAGGAACAGAAAAAGGAAGAGAAGAGTAGAGAAGATTTACTGTGTGTCTTTTAGAGCTACAGAAGACCCCTTTATATAGTGGTCTGATGAGGCAGTAGAGCCATAGAATAGCCATAATTTAGAGGAGGAAAAAGGGGTGAAAAAATAGGAACTAGAGAGGATCATGTAACTGAAGCAGTAATGGGGGAGAGGACCATGGTGATTAAGGCAGAGATGGAGGAAGACTCACTCAACTAGCCGTTAAGATTACGACAGCTCATACACAATCATTCCAGTGAGAATTCCTCCAAAAAGTATAGAGTAAGGCCCAAGCCCCCAACCCCCCTTAAAACATGGCTTCAAGTTATTCGACAAGCGCAAGAAGGGTGGGATATATAAACTCTTCAAGCACTCCCAAAAGTTCCATATGGGACAACAAAAGAGATAGAGAGAGTAGGTGAACACCTTTTTGGGGTGTCATTACTCCAACACTGTGCACCTGACATTCGGTAGCCTGCATAAGTTTGCATAACTTGGAACCTAACTAATGATAGCACTTTCCTTGCTTAGCAACGCCATCTTATGGCATATAACCCTTACATTACCAAGTAGTATGGAATAAGTTGTTGGACTCTCCTCACATAATTTGCTACAGTAAATTCTTATGGCAACTCAACTAAGATAGTGCGATAGATCCTCTAACATAATCAGTATTGCATTGGCTATTTATATTGATTCAACACATGGGTTTTGCAACATAGTGCATTTCCTCTATCTAGAAAGTTGATTATAATTTGGTATTATGTTAAGCACGTAAGAACTTGCAAATGTCATCCTTGCATCATGTTTTAAACATCACCATACCCAACATTTACTATGTCTATGTATCGTAATGAAACCTCGAGATTAGGGTCATCCGCATAGGACAATGGGTAACTCAAACCCCGCAGAACTCTCTCTATGAGTTCATTAAGCTTCCCTGAAATACATATGTCAACAGGAGGTCACTTGAATGCTTCTCTGCTATACTTTGTTGATAACGGGGTCCTAAGGTGTTACCTAGCTGGATCATTGCCATTAGTACCAAGGTCGAAAGTCAGGTAAATGTTTACTGGAACATCCTCATTATGCACTCATATGCAAGAACTAATAGCCAACATCTCATTTAACTAGCCTAACAAAACTCACAAACACCATATAGCTCGCAGTAGGCCTTAAACCTGGCTTTGATACTACAACTGCAACACCCCCAATTCCTAATAACCTAATTAGCTTAATCTACTCAATTAACAGAATGGCTGCATCGAATGTCTTAATAATTGGTGACATTACCGCAGTGTTCAGTTTGACAAGGCAACGAATAGAATCAAGTGACTCCAGCAGCACTGCTTCCACAAATGTAAGTTCAAATTTGATCAGAGGGTTCAAGTTATGACCAAAGTGAAGTTGTGTTATCTTCTAATTCCCTAACCAAGCATGCTTATTCTAAGCTTAATTGAGCCTTCCTACTACTTCGTAGCCACGGTGAGTATCTAACGGCACCAGCCGCATACAACATAAACCCTTACCTACTTCGAGCTTGCCTGTTTACTAACTCCTGGCCTAAAACAGGAAACCCAATAATATTTCGAGAAATGAGCTGAAGCCCAGTATGTTTATTCGTATACTGTTAATATGAACTTTTAAAATGATTTAGTTGGGCACTGAATTTCAATTCATTTTAGTTTGAAATGAGGGGAGAGAGAATTATATTAAAATTATTGTCTGTTATTATCTAAAAGCAGAACCAAACTGATGAGCTCATATGTACATTGCGATAATTGCATAGGTGCACACCTCCAAGGCTAACTGAGAAGCCTGAGTTGAGGCTCCAAGGGCGAACTAAAGGGCTTAACCCTTGATAATCGATAACTAGCACGTCCACTTGATTATGTGTTGAGTTATTATATTTAAATTTTGATGATAACAAATCCAAGTGTAAAAATTTATCCAAGTAATGTTGCTCCAAACACGATCTCCAAACAGGCCTAATTGGTGTTTGTAATCTTTATTGTATTAACTGGTTTGCTACATGTGAGA
>JACYFF010031955.1:49177269-49190689 GCA_017589665.1 Selenicereus undatus | reverse complement strand
AAACTAAAAGATTCCCTTTGCCTATATTTTCGGATATGATAAAATTTTGGAATATACTTAAGACGTGTGGATTTTGAATGGTACAGGCATTAAATGTACCTGAAAATTTTAAAATCTTTTCCCTTTTTAAATAGTTGTTTGCAACTTGACAATGACGGAAACAGTGTTGTTTATTCTCGAAATATATATCTTGATGGTTTGAGAAATTTCAAATAATTTTATTAGTTGGAATAAATAATTCATAGTTCTCCTTGGCATTTTCCTTTATTATCAAAGTGCTAAAATTGTTTATTTAAACTTACAGACCAATTTTGTTTTCTTCTATACATGACTTCTTCGTAATATCCTCGTTGTTAATATTATTAATGATATTGATGTTATTAAATATGAGTTTAAGCAAAACTGTGCACAGCTCCGGTTTATTCTACGCACTTTTAGTAAATCGGCCATAACTTTGTCCACAAAACTTGAAATTAAGCGATTCCGGATCCATTAAAAGATAATGCATTGACCTACCTATCCAAAACTCACAATTTTTCAATGTCCAATAAGTACTAGTTTATTTCTAAAGTCAACCTTGTTTTTTCAATATGTTTATAGCCCTAAATACCTTTTTTCCTCAATCTCAAGTCCCCCTACTCTTCTCCAACCTTTTCATCGCATACCCCTCTTCTCCAACCTTGGTTTTATTTAAAACACAATCGAGAATCTTGAAAATTCAACATATTGAATTACAAAAATACAATACAATAACCGATGATCAAAATCTAATTCCTCCATGAACACCCACAAGCTCTTAATGACTCCTACCTCAAATTCATCATAATTAACTATAACTTATCATCAATTAACATCTATCCGAGCTCAATCAATAAATTGAACAATTGAATTATGGAGTAAAAAGAGAAGGAGTAGGTGAGGCGAAAGTTTGCGTTCACCTCCAAAATACTAATGAAACAAGTCGAGGAGATGTGGGTAGGGTAGTGGCAGTGCTGGGGGCCAATGACGACGTGCTAGTGGCCAGTGCCTGTCAGTGCTGGTGGCTGGCATGGGGCTGGTTGAGCAGAAGAAGCAAGGACAAGGTAGAGTGGGGGGGGGGGGGAAGTTGATGCTGTATGAAAAAAAAAATAGAGGGGAGTCTGTCCGTGAAGATAGAGGATTAGGTTGATTTAATCAAATTTATTTCAAAAGAAACTTAAATATTTCTTGCTTATTATTTTTCTTTTCCCTTTTTTTTTAAATAACCTCGCTTTTACTTTTAAATAACAATCATTTGAGCTAAAACTTGGGCTATTATTAATATCTTAACTTTTCGAAGAAAATTATAAACTTTACCTAGTATGATCAACATACACTTTTTTATTTGTTAATGTTTGATTCATCCACGTTTCAATTTTATTTACATAGCATGGGTGGGCAAACTATATACATATATATGTATTTTATGAGAATGGTAACTTTTATCCACTTTTGTGATTGGGCTAATTTATTTACTTTATCTATATATTTATTTATAAATTCTGAATGATTTATTATGGAGCATGATTAAGTTTCATTTTGAGGGCACTTCATCGTTTCAACCTCCGATTGCATAAATGTATTAAATGCTGAATTGAAATACGACGCTCAACTTAATTAATTTAAATTTAAATTAACCAAAGTACTTAATATGATTTAGGTTCGGGATATTATAGCCTTCCTCCCCTTAAAATAAGTTTGCTTCTCAAGAGTTGCAAATTTTGAGAGAAATCTTAGATTTACCTTAACCAATATGGGTACTTGTTTTTCACATCCTCTTCTATCTCCCATGCGACTTCAGATGGGGTATGGTTAGCCCATAGAACCTTGATTGGATAGAGAATCTTATTATGAAGCAGCCTAATCATATAATCTAGTATTTGCATGGAACGTTCCTCAAACCAAGTTCTTCAAAACCTCTATAGGCTCGTTCACAACTACATGGCCTGGGCCTGTAACATACTTTCTAAGCTATGAGATATCAACAACATTGTGTACATGCTCAAGTTTCACTGATATCTGTCTTCTATAAGCCACTAGGTTGAACTTTTCGGGGACTTCATAGGATCCAACATACTTAGGGCCTAGTTTTCCTTTGCTACACCATTGAATGCCAATACTTTAAAGAATACTTTATCTCCCACTTGAAACTTTAGTGGTCTCTTTTTTTTCCAACAAAACTGTTTATCGGCTTTGGGTAGTCTTAACGTGTTCTTAGATCTTTATTATCTTTATTAACTCCAACTTATACTCAATGCCACGTCCTACTTATTTAAGTACAACTAGGTACTATGCAGGATTCTACAACTACTAAAGGGTCCCCATTTATGTTCATGATTGCATTAGATGCCCACTGGGAAATAAAATACTGGCTATGGCTTGAGATTTGATGTCGTTCTATGACTTGAGTCTATAGACTCTATCGTACTAGCATTAAGGCGATATTTTATATCTTGGTTGTAGCTCCACTTGCTTATTTGTATAATCTTCCCTCATTGGACTAGTCAAAAGTTTGCTAGATCTAAATTCAACATTAAATATGAACATATTTGAGAATAACAATGATGGAAATCGTGGCCAAATGAGTTATTACCCACAAAAGAAATGAACAGCAAAGTTAGAAATGATTGAAAACAAAGCATTAACATGGGATGGCTAGAATAAAGATGGCTATGATTTTATCAAGAATTCAAAAATAGAAGGCCACAAGCACCGTGGTTTGCAAGTAGGAATACGAGGGAACCAATAGATAGTCGACACTTCTTGAGCCAGATCAATGACAAAGGTGATTGTTCTACATTATGTTGTTCAGGATAGGCAATTGGACGATTAAATTATGGATCACATTATGTTGTCTAAAAGATAGGAAAAGATGAGAGCATCCAAAATGGAAAGGAATTTGGGGCTATTTGAGCCTTATGACGAATAAGAGGTAAATTGTTCCTCAAGTCTTCACAACAAGGTATGGTTAAATATCGGAATCATAAAGATATTGCTATTATTATAAGGAGTGGAATAATCATGGCATCCAACATAGGGAAATAGATAATGACCAAAGTGAGGGCTGAAGAAAAGAGTTCAAACCATGTCAGAAGGGACAGGTGGTTTAGTTACACTTGGGTTTAGCAATTGAGTTCAAACTGAGTAATAGTAATTGAATTTGGACAAGGTGACCGTCTAGCCACACTCAATATGATAAGGCCGATGGACGAATTTCCATTTGAACAAGCAAAGTGTAAACAGTCAATATGAATCAAGTTCAAGGGACGCAATAAAATTGCATAGAGAAAGGACGAGTTCATATTTTGAGAAGTGGAATTTCAAAGCAAGCAAATCGAAGGGGTACAACAATCAGCAATCATCCGCACTAGTGAGAGCTTAACTACATGTCTAATTCAAAACAAGCTACAGGAACTTACAACCATGAGTAAACGGGGTGCAAGCTATATGTATAAATACGCTTTAATTGGAATGAAGAAGAAGATGATGAAATTCAAAAGTATCAGGATGTCGACAAACATTTAATATCGAATAGGTACGTATTCAATATTTAACAAAAGGTTTTAGAGACATGGTGAATCATCATGGAAAGAAGATACGAGCACTTCCAGAGGTTTTAAATGAAGAGTAAAATTAAATAATGTTGGCAAGAAGTAAATTTTCAAGATAAGGTGAGTCAAACAAATATGACAAATGATGCAAATAATAGTATTAATGTAAAAGACAAACTAATCGGCAAGGTTTGTATGTCAATTTAAGATCTTCAAAGAAAATGCTCGGGAACGACATGAGATAAAATAACAAAGAGACAATGCTAATAAACAAGTGAAGATTATTAATGAAAGAGTAGGTTAATGGCCGAAAATAATGAGAATGTGGCTGATGTGAGATTTAATGAAAGGAACAGATGGTAGATTTCTAAATGATGGGTCATGAACATAGTACCAGAGGGCAGATACAATGAAAATAAATGTAAGCATAAACAATTTAGGAATAGAGGCAGCAAGAGTCGAATAGTCCTAAACATTAACCACACAGGTACAAGAACCTTTGCTATTAATTTAGAAGGCAAATCAACAGGAACATAGACATTTCAAGTCGTGATCAAATGTTCAAGACCATATCAAATGTCGTTATCACATAGAATAATTTATACAGTGTATTGGTCAAGACTAGACTATAAATTCTCCATCTCCAGAAATTGTGATGTAATAATGAAATGGGCTTTATCAAAAGGAAATTTTCACTAGTCACATGGGAATCCACATGTAGTGAGGAATAAGTCACAATGGTTTCCAACTAATCCCTAAGGATCAAGATCTCAAAATAATAGTTAAGGTCATAAAGTCAAATGGAGAGCTTACAGTAGCCTGAATAAGGATGCGGAAAATGACATAAGGAACAAGGTGATCTTGTATTCAAGACATTGCTATAAAAGTTGAAGTCAAGCTCGCAAAGACATATAGTTAGCAACCCTTGAAAGGGCTAACAAAGGAGTTCAAAACATCAGAGGCAGAGATAGACTTTGGTCATCAACATACTTAATTTGAACTCACTTGTACAAAAAAAGGAATATCCTTTTAAACGTAATTTATTCAAGAGTAGTCACAACCATGGAGGAAAAAAACAAAAGTGAAAGTCAGTTATAGGTAGAAAGGTCACACTATTATTGAAAGCATGAACACCGAAAGTAAACTTAGCACAGATAATTAGTGAAAGGAAGATGGACCTATCTTGTCTTGGTGATAGGAATTCCCCATAAAAATTAACATCATGAGGTAATTCAATTATTGAAAAGATATGCAGTGAAGTTCGCTGAGACGATTAAGTAGATTTTACAAAGCAAAGGCGGTTAGTATGAATGAAAAGAAATTACAAATTAAATTGTGTCATTGGATAAAAGGGGAGTGGCTACCTCTAGGTTGTAACCAAAGGGATCAAGGATTCCCAACAGTGGATACATAATTATGTAATGATATCTTACAAGGAAGGCCTTGTAGTAGTTGGTCAAAGGTCACTCACTATAAACTCTTTTGGATCAATATGGAGACTCGTGCAGCCAAACTTATAAGGGTTAATACGCTCACAAGAAAGTCGCATGGGTTTTCAACCTTTGCGTAGACATTTTATATATCTTGTTCCCTACAATCCTTTGTTGTTGTTCTTGAAGTTGTATCCTAGTAATGCCTTTCTAGATTTGACATCTCAATTTTATAAAATCATGAGTAATACTCACATAGACTCCATCCAATATATATATACTCGAATCACCTGTCCCAATTCCTTCGCAACATGAATTGTGATGCATCAACATCAAGTCCCCTAAGTTGAAGCCATAGAACCATTGTACTTATACTATACTTCTCTCGAGATTATTTATCTAACCAAATCTTATCTACCCAAATCTTATCTAAATTATGACTCCTAGAAATTCTTATATACAAAAGTGACGAATCTATAAACATCTATAGGATATCCTCAAGCCTTTTTTCATATGGCTCCACTTGTCTGAATAATTGGTTTCTACAAAATGGTATACTTAAAATTGTAAACCGCCGCTCTCGCTACTTTGATGAATCCAATGTCTAAGTGCCCTCTCTTCCCACTCGTCCTTTTCTCTTTTCTTCCTCTCTTTTTTCTCCCTTTTTGTCCAGTCCTTGTTAATCCCAAAGGGTGTGCTTACCAAATCCCCTGATGCTCCACAAAGTAAAATTTTCTCTACATAATGTATTTTCCAAATCTAATGATCATAGCCTGAACCATCAGTGCGAATCACCTAATCCACCGCAATCTGAAAATTACTTATACTGTTTCCTTATAACTTCTTATGAATATGTTCATGCTAAGATCCAACTTTAGTAATTTCCATGTGCCTTCGGGGTTTGTTTTAACTTCATAATAGGTGCAAACACTATAGGCTCAACTCACTCTACAGCCTTGAGCCTTCACAGGAGTTTTTGCTTGCACCTTTCAAACTTTTCAATGCATACTATCACCTAGATTGAGGTATATTTATTTATACAGTCTGACTCAATAGCCCCAAAGTCGCAATGTCAACCAACTACCCATATTTAAATATCCTTCACCTCTTCATTATGTATTACCTCTATAATTGTAGAACATGCTTTAGGATACAACAGTTTGTGTGCACCTAACACTTGGTAGCCTACATAAGATCACATAACTTGGAACCTAATTACTGGCAACATTTCCTTTGCATGGCAAGCCAATCTTGTGGCATACAACCCTTGTATTACTGAGTCGTATGGAATAAGTTGTTGGCTTGTCCTCACATAATTCAGCACAGTAAATTGCTACTGCAACTCACTTGAAACTGTGCGATAGATCCTCTTACACAATCACCATTGCAATATCTATTTACATTGATTCAACACATGGGTTCTGCAATGCATTTCCCGTATCTAGAGAGTTTATTATAATTTGGTACTATGTTAAGCACATAAGAGATTGCAAATGACGTCTTGGCATCATGTTTTAAACGTCATCATATTGAAAGATTTACTATGTCTGTGTGTCTTAATGAAACCTCAACATTAAATTCATCCTCACAAGACAAATGGGCAACCCCAACTCCACAAAATTATTGCTATGAGCTTAGTAAACTTCCCTAAAATATGTATGTTAACAGGAGGTCACCCGAATGCATCTTTGCTCTACTTTGTTGATGATGGGGTCCTAAGGTGTTACCTAGCCAAATCATTGGCCTTGGTAACAAGGTTGAAAGATAGGCAAATGTTTACTAGAGCATCCGCATTACGCACTCATATGCAAGAGCTCATAGCCAATATCTCATTTAACTAGCCGAATACAACTCATAAACACCATACAGCTCGCAGTGGCCTTTGCACCCCTAATCCCTAATTATGTGATTAGCTTAATCTAGTCACTTAACAGCATGGTTGCAGTGGAAGTCTCAACTGTTGGGGGCATTACCGCTGTCCTGACTTCGACAACGTAACGAATTGAATTAAGTGAATCTAGCAGTGGTGCTTCCATAAATATAAATTCAAATATGATCGAAGGGTTTAAGTTGTGACCAGAATGAAGCTTGATGTGTTGTCTTCTAATTAACTCACCAAGCATGCTTATTCTAAGATGAATTGAGCCTTCTTGCTATTTCGTAGCCACTATGAGCATGCAACGGCATCAACCACATAGGATATGAAGCCTTACCTTCTTCAAGCTTGCTAGGGAGACAACTGCTTACTGACTCTTAACCTAAAACAAGAAACACAAAAATATTTTGAGAAATGAGCCGAAGCCTAGTACATTTATTCCCACACTATAAAATAAACTTTTAGAATGATTTAGTTAGGCGCCCACATTTCAATTCATTTTAGTTCGAAATGAGGGGGAAAGAATTATATAAAAATTATTACTAGTTATTATCGGAAAGTGACACCCAAAACTGATGAGGTCATATGTATATTGTGATAATTCATAGGTTCACACCTCCAAGGCTAATCGAGAAGCCTGAGTTGAAGCCGCACAAGTGAACTGAAGGGCTTAAGCATTGATAATTGATAACTGGCGAGTCCACTTGATTACGTGGTAAAATAATACTTGAAAATGATTCATTAAATATTTATATGTGAAGAGATTTTGGTATATACAAAGACAAGTAAATTTTAAAAGGTACAGGTAGTAAACATCCCTAAAATTTTTAAACATTCTTCCCTTGCATAAAATAGTTGTTTGTGGCTTGACAATGACAGAAATGGTCTCATTTCCACTCCAAATATATATTTTGATAGTTAGAGAAGTTTCAAATAATTTATTGGTAGCAACCTTAATAAATAATTCATAATTCTCCTTGGCATTTTCCCTAATTATGAAAGCACTTAAATCGTTTATTTAAACCTACAAACTGATTTTGGTATTTTGTTTATACATGTCTTGTTCGTAATATCCTTGTTATTATAATCATTAATGATATTGATGTTATTATGCTACGGTTGGTCCTAATATTGCTATCTTTATTGATAGTAACCTTAATTAATGTTATTATCATTGTAGTTATTATAGCCACTGTTATTATTGTTATTACTCGTTGTCTATATTATTGTTATAAATTTCATTGCTATTGTAGTTAATACTAGAGGTGATAGTAGTTTTGGTGACTTAGCCATGAATAGGTTTGGATTATTCTTGCTTGATTTGTGCTTCTAAACTTATTGGCGATGTCCAAATCGAAAAGATTCTCACTCCTTGAGGTCTCAAATGAACCTTGATTTCTATTCATTAGTTAAATTATATAATCCATCATTCAAACTAAACCAATCTTTAAAACTAATTATATAATCCATCATCTTCACTACTTGGTTAAATTATACATCGAACTCACTATTGCTCTCAAATTTTGAATTGGTCTCAATATCCATACTAAGCATAAGTTCACCATTTATGCAAAGATGGCTCCGAAAATTCTAATTCCCGCCTCGTGATATTTTATTATCATTTCATGGTCAACCTTAAAAAATTCAAATCTTTCACCCCTGACCTCGAATTGCGACCACAAACCCCAACATGGAGAGTTTAGAAAATCCCAAAACACTTTTGTTCAAAGTGCAAAGCAAAACCACTATAACATGGCCTCTACAACTAAGCTTAAGAAAAATAGCGCACAACTCTAGTCTATTCTGCACATTTTCAGTAAATTGACCTTAATTTTGTCCACAAAAATCGAAAATAAGCGATTTCAGAAGCAATTGAAATATAATTCAGTGACCTACCTATGTACCAAAAATCAATTTTTTTTAATGCCCTAATAAGTACCGCTTTTTTTCTAAAGTCGATCCTATTTATGGGTCTATTTATAGCCGTAAATTCCTTTTTCTCTCAACGTCAAGTCTCCCCACTCTTCTCATACCTTTGCACATCACATCCCTCACTCCCACAATCCTTGGTTCTATTCAAAACACAGTCAAGAATCCCAACAAAATTCAATAAATTGAATTACAAAATACAATACAACAACCCATGTCCAAAATCTAATTCCTCCATGAACATACACAAGCTCCCAATGACTCCAAACCTCAAATTCATCATGATTAACTCTAAATTATCACCAATTAACATCTATCCAAGCTCAAAATACATTAACTAATTGAATTAAGGAGTGAAAAGAGTAGGGCCCTGTTTGGCAAAGAGCTTTTTTGATCAAAATTAGCTTTTTGACCAAGTAAAAAAGCTAATTGGGGTGTTTGGTGAAAGAGCTTTTTAAAAGAGCTTTTTGGGTCCAAAAAGCTAATTTGAAAAAACTAATTCCATGAGCTTTTTGGAAGAGCTTTTTGAAGAATTAGCTTTTTGTCTCACAACTTTGTCAGAAACAGCTAATTTTACCAAACAGTTTTTTAACAAACAGCTAATTCAAACAGCTAATACAGACTGCTAACTCAAACAGCTAACAGCTAATATAAACAGCTAACAGTTGTTTCCCAAACAGGGCCTAGGAATAAGTGAGCAGGAAGTTAGGGTTTACCTCTAATATTACCAATGAAACAAGTCGAGGAGATGTGGGGAGGGTAGTGGCAATGTTGTGGCCTAATGGTGACATGCTAGTGGCTGGCAACTATTGGTGTCGGTGGCTAGCACTAAGCTGGCCGAGCAGATGAAACAAGGAGAAGCCAAAGTAGGGAGGAGGAGGGGAGTTGATGCTGTGTGGAAAGAAAAATAAGGGGGAGTGTGTGCTTGAAGATGGGGGGTGTAGATTGGTTTAATCAAATTTATTTCAACAAAAATTTAGATATTTCTTGCTTGTTATTTTTCTTCACCTTTTTTTTAAACAACTCCCTTTTTTTTTAACTAACAGTCATTTGAGCTAAAACTTAGACTATTATTATCATTTCAACTTTTGGAAGAAAAATATAAACTTTATTTATTATGATCAACATATACTTTTTGTATTTGTTATTGTTTGATTCGTCCACGTTTCGATTTTATTTGCATAGCATGAGTGAGCAAACTATATACATGTATATGTATTTTAGGATAATGGTAATTTTTATCCGCTTTTGTGATTGGGCTAATTTATTTATTTTATTTATATGTTTATTTATCAATTCTAAATGATTTAGTATAGAGCATGATTAAATTTCATTTCAAGGTCACTTTGTCATTTCAACCTGCAATTGCATAAATGTATTAAATCTTGAATTGAAATGCAGTACTGAACTTAATTCCTTTAAATGAAAATTAACCAAAGTAATTAACGTGATTTACCTTCGGCCTATTAAAAGTCGTCAAACTGATGGAGGAAAGGAAAACTCTCTAGTTCCTGATGGGGCATGACAATGAAGTATATGGAACCATATGTAGTCAGGTCTTGGCATTGGATCCCCTACCATCTCTTGACAGGATATTTAATATGATCCAGCAAGAAGAAAATCACAAGAGACTCACGTTGGGAAGAGACAACCGGTCTGAAACAACCATGGCCTTTGCTCTGAAGGAGATGACGAGTACCATGGAGAAAGGCTCATGTAAGCATTGTGGTCGGTATAGGCTTGAAGAATCAAATTGTGTTGAAAATAGTGATTACCCATCGAACTAGGGAACCTATGGCAGAGGTTGTGGAGGATGGAGTGGAAGAGGAGGTCGGGGTGGTAGGACAGTAGGTGGAAGAGGTTGCGGGACTGGGCGTTAGGTAGCTTATGTGGTAGAAATTCACATAAAGCATGCAACGAGTCACGATGCTGCAACAAACACAGCTCAGATCAACATACTGAGGTTGTCTCTGGAATAGATACAGAGGCTTTCAAGCCTCATTGACATTTCGAAAGGTGGATATGAAAGTTTGTTAGGTAAGCCTTTATGGATGATTGATAGTGGAGTGTCTTTCCACATGACTTGTGATTCAAAATTAATTCATGAAGTTAAGGATGTTTATCCTATTCTAATACGTGTTCAGGATGGGAAGTTACCTTAGCCAAAAGGTAAGGGACAGTAGTGTTGGAAGAAAAAGGGCCCTTGAATGATGTTCTATATGTTCCGGAGCTCAATTGTAACCTATTAAATGTGGCTAAGTTGTGTACAAATTTAAGTTGTGATGTGGCTTTCTTTGATGACTGTTGTGTTACAGGATTGCACTTTGAAGACTCTGATTGGAGTGGATGAGCAAGGAGATAGGGTACATTACTAGGCGAAGGCACCAACCGTCAAGAATCAAGCAAATGTTGTGGCATCGAGGCGATTGTGGCATCACCATTTTGGGTACTCGTTGATGAAGTTATGTCTGTCTTCTTTAAGAAATTAGGAATATTTAGCAATGTGAAAGGGAACAATAAGTTTGATGTTTGTGATGTATACCTTCAGGCCAAGCAGACTAGAAGTTGTGTTTCTGTTAGTGAAAGTAAAGTAAGTGGTCTATTTGACCTTATTCATTATGATATTTGGGGACTATATGAAGTAAAGATCTCTTATGGTGCAAGTTACTTTCTTACAATTATTGAAGATGCTAGCAGGGCTACGTGGGTGTACCTAATGAAAGAAAAGATTGAAGCAGGTAAGTTATTGAAAAGCTTTGTAGCTATCGCTAGTAATTAATCCAGGAAGAGTATGAAAGCGGTTAGAAGTGACAATGCACTTGAGGTTAAGTCTGGACGGGTGCGTAGGTTTTGTCTTGATAATGGCATAATCCATCAAACTCACTCTATAGACACCCCGTAACAAGGCGGTAGGGTGGAACGCAAACATCTCATATAGTAAAGATAACTAGAGCTTCACGTTCCCAAGCCAGATTGCCATCAAATTTTTTGAGGGGAATGTGTGTTGATAGCAGCACACTTGATTAATTGGACACCTAAAAGTGTTTTGTAAGGACACCTTCTTATGACCATCTAAGAAATTTTGGGTGCTTATACTTTGCTCAGAATCAACTGAAAACAAAACACAAGTTTGCACAGCGTAGTTGAAAGTGCACCTTGGGGGCTATCCATCTGGGAAGAAAAAACGAAAAGGATATGATTTGGAGACCCAAGAAATATTTATTAGCAGGGATGTTACATTTTATGAGGAAATTTTTCCTCGCAAAGCTCGAGACAAGGAAATATTTGGTAAGCATCAAAGTGGTTTAGGTGCTAGAGCTATATATGATGATCTTGAGGATTTTAATGACCTGGACAATGGAATTATTCAAGATAATGAGTCAGCCCAATGATGCGACATGGGGAGCACTGAGTTATATGTGGGTTGTTTGGGATGCCAAAGTGGTAACGAAACCAACCCAAATCCAGAGAAACCCGTTAAGGTTATGGGTCTTGGTGAATGGAATACTGGGAGCCAAGAATAGCAGCCAGAAATCCAACGAAGTGCAGACCCTGAGCAAAATTCATGCACTCATCCTACTGCATTAGACATACCTGACGTAGCCCTAGCCTAAGGAATCAGACGTGGAGAATGACCTAGAAAGCAACCAGCCCACATGGATGATTAATGTGCTACGGTGCCCATATTTAAGAACCCATCTCGTTCGCTGCCCCTCTTCAAAAAGGGTCCTCAGGTACGCATTATCCTGTCACTAATGATGTCACATGTCCAAATTTTTGTACTTCTCGCCAAAGACATTTAGCTGTAATTACAAAGGCTGCTTAGCCCAGATCTTATTTTGAAGTCGTTAAGGATCCTTAATGGTAGAAGACAAGGCAGAAGAAATAAATAAACCTGGTAAATGCGTCACTTGGGTTGGGTACGGGTCAGGACTTAGCTCGGTTTGGCTTAATTACATTTGGGTCGGGTTCGGGTGAAGTTTGGGTACTATTCGGGTTTGGGTCACTTTCAGGTCAACCATGTTCAGATCGGGTTCAGTTCAATTCAGGTGGAGTTCGGATTCGGGTCACTCACAGGTGCCATGTTCAAGTCGGTACAGGTTCGGTTCAGGTGGAATTTGGGTCAGGTATGCTTCAAGTTGTCTACAACAGCCCGATTCAGATCGGGTACGGGTCAAGTATAAATCAGGTTGGGTCAGATTCAATTCAATATTTCGTTTAATATCGGGTCTAGTGTAAATCGAATAGGGTATAAATCAAGTTGGGTTAATTTCGAATCATTTTATGTTTTCTATGTAGCCATCTTTAGTTTTGTACTCTCAAATTGTATTTAAAAGATAAAAACCGTTTAATTAGACAAACCCATTTATTCTAGATTTCCCTTTTAATTCACACGTCAATGATTAATTGATTATAGATTTTATATATATACATACATACGTACATATATATATATATATATATATATATATATATATATGTATATATATATATCTACGCATATATATATATATATATATATATATATATATATATACACACACACACACACACACACAACTACCTACATATATATATATACATACACACACACACACACACACACACACACACAC
>JACYFF010031955.1:49123156-49176869 GCA_017589665.1 Selenicereus undatus | reverse complement strand
TATATATATAATGTAACTCCCTGAGCCCCTATTGGCCAGGAGCGTTACGTTCTCTTAACTTTCTACTTAAATTCCTGGGCGAAACGGGCAGAATTTCCCCTAAAAACTTACCGTTTTCAGGCTAAAAGCATCACAATAGCCCCTGTAGATCAAGGGAAGCGTAAAATATTTTAAAAGAAACTCAACGACTACACGTCGGAGTTCATAACTTAACGAACCACTCGCTCGGAGTACACTAAACGGAATAGTTCATTAATAAAGAATAAATGAAAGATACAACTCAACGGTTCAGACAACCGGAGTATTGGGGTTTACATCCCAAAACATAAATAACTTTAACCAAGAAGACATCTAACTAATTAGATGGTTGGCTCATACGGCTATACAAAGCGACCTTTATACCGTATGCATTGCATGACTTCATTAAACACGTAACATCCCTTCAAATGGGCGCACACGACACCTTGCAAGCAAGAATAGGTTCCATCTTGACATAGCTAACTCAACCTCTTCCATTCATGAAGAAAACCTGGGGAAAAAGGGGAAAGAATAGTGGGATGAGCAACCACACGCTCAGTGAGTGTCCCCTGACCCCCTTAAAACCAAAACCGTTGCATACAGTAATATCTTTAGTAGTCACATATCACGTATTCATACTTTACTATCATATTAGGCATTCATAAAACCCTTATGGAAGGATTACTAACCATAAACTTCATTTTAACCACTCAAACACATTTCTAGGTCCCTGAATGACTAAGTTCCTTTACTAAAAAGCAGTTAAGCACATAAGCAAATATGGAGGGCTAAGCGTAGGGATCTTTGTTTTGCATTGTAGGAAGAAATTGGACTAACCTGGATGCGGAAATGTATTGTCGGTAATAGTCCACGTTAATAAGAATACCAATCCACGTCAATAAGAATACCAAGCGGCTACTAGAGTCGCTTTAGAGATATCACGTCCTAAAACTCGAGAACTCGATAGATGGTGATTCAGCCGTGAGAGAGAATACAGGTGTATGAGAGATTTCTATTGTCTGTATCTTGGCTATCACCTAAACTCCCCTTATATAGTTTTGGAGAATAGTCAGGGTTGTTGCCCTAGGCCCGGCCTACAGCTCCCACTCAGCCACGTAGGCCGCAAGAATAAATGCTTTCCACATATCGTTACTCTTTCACGCTTCATACCAGGAATAGGACGTGCGACCTTAAATAACCAATAGTGTTATATTAAGTTACCATCCAACAAACATAACACTATCACGAAATACGATATCCCAAAACCATCCCAAAACATCACCAGTGGCATCTCTAATCCCTTATGTCTGATATATCATATGATTATGTTCTCAACATAACCGCCCGAGCTGATATGGTGATGGTGGATCGGTTTTTCCTTAAACACTCATGAAATTTCATCTTAGCTTAACTGCTTTACTAACGTGTTCTCGCTGAATCGTATACATCGTGCTTCTTGAGAATCACTTTAAAGGAGCAACGTCAAGCTTCGACTTAATATCATAGTTTTAAGTCAAAGGGTTATCGTCCATAAGGTCACACAGTGACAAGTGATAGGGAAATCAATTGTCACTCTATGCATAGGTCGCCTTATAAGCACACACAGTATAAGATGTATGTCATGACATAGCTCCCACTCAACTGGGTGTGTCACTCTTTATGCCATGCGAATCGCCAGTCTAGATTTTCACCCAAAAAATCTAACTTGAGTCACTAGATCAACATACTGAATGTTAATCTTGACACTCAAGGTTTGGCTTTTAAGGCTTCAATATGAAAACTTATTTCATACTCGACTCCCTCGAGTCTCATCTTAGTCTTATATACTAAGGCGACTATATTCATTCCACTCATACACTTCTAGTGTGAGTAATCAATATTGCACACCTAGTGCCAATATGATTCAGTCTCATCCTATTCGTTACTCAAGCATCAGGGTGATTGCCTGTGTGACTAGCCAATTAGAAGTCTGTGACATTTCAATATGCCTAACATGCAACAATGAGCTTTTTGCCTATAAAAAAACATGTCCATCACGTAGTAGAACATGTATAGATGTCAGACCTTATGAACTTCAAGACTCAACCAATGAGTTTTGAACACATCACTAGGAATGGGTTTAGTTAAGGGAACATATCTCCTTGTTAGTGTATATATATATATACCTAACGGCAATGCTTTTTGTCTCTATGGTACAAGATAGACGATCTACCTCCATAGCTGACATTGTTGTGCAGCTGTGCCTCTTTGCTGCACCATGACATGGCTCTCCCACTTAGGGTGAAGGCATGTCCTGAGGTTAACTTAGACTCATCCGAGTTACCACCCCAATCAATATTTGAGTATCCTCTCAACTTGAGGCCTCCTCCTTGATAGCAAAAGATAGAGTTATCAATACCACGAATGTAGCGTTTGATTCTCTAGGCAACTTGCTAATCAACAAGGCTTGGGTTACCTTGATAATGACTTATCAAACTAACCGCAAAGCAATGTCAGCGCCATGTAAATAACATTGCTTATAATAAGCTTATTATGACACTAGGGTTAGGGACATTTGTTCATTATCTCTATTTTGTCATTTGTTTTAGAACATTGAGCAAGACTCAAGGTTAGACCCTTCTCAACTAGAGTATCTACGGGTTAGGAATTATAAACCCAAAAATCGTTCCAAACATGCAGGTACAAGATTTAACTTAAGATTTCCCAAGATAGTTAATTATAAAAGATGCAACATATTGAATGAATGAATGAATTGGGACTTCTCCTTGAAATTAAAACAAAAATAAATCAAATATATAGCAGGTTACAGATTAGTTGGACAAATAAGAAGCTTGTTCCATTTCTAATTTCAATTGTGATTTTGTTTTTTATCAACTACATAGTGGTATAACTTCAGTTGAAAAAAAAAATTCCAAAAATGTGTCTTTTTACCTCTTGAAAAGTGAACAAAAGGTTGATTGATCCTTGAGGAAAAACCATTAGAGACATACGTAAAAAGAAAAACAGAACATTTGTAATTCGCACATGTGATCATAGCTAATTTCTCATCCTCTCGTTAGATTGTCTTATCTGTTGCCCATGACTAGATTAAAACGCATCCTTGTATGCAAGTCTGAAACATCTAAATTCGGCTCGAGTCCCTTCCAAAAATAAAGCGCCTCGTCCAATCAGAAATCACCAGGATCCTTGTGCGCCAGCTCACTTGTTTACTGCACAAATACAGCAGGCAAATGGCAGTGAAAATGAAGGTCACTATCTCAATTTGTTTTTGTTTTCTTGTAAATGGGTAAATAGCGCAACCTACAGCCCATATGCAGGGCAGTCCAATGCACCATGTGCAGGCGGAAGGACAGAGGCAGGCCAGGCCTGATCATGCTCCCATACATACACTTAACCCCAAATAGATGCGTGTAGGAGGAGTCAAGCCTTGGTCTCCATGGTAGGGGGAGGACGTGAGTGCTCTCTGCACTAGTGCACTACAAGCTACTGGCAGTAAGTATTCAAATTAAAATAAGGAATTTTCTGGGAAATTATAGCCTCATTCCAATGCAGCAATCAGTGTTACTATCTTAAATCATAAGAAGCTAAATGAATCCCCTAAAATTGGGGATGTTATTCTTCTTAGAAGCAGAAATGGGGGCAAATTGACCCATATAGTGGGGGAACTTCTGAATGGAACAAAAACGATAGGAAATTAATGATAGTGTTGGGAATGTCACACGAGTGAAGTGTCCCACATCGGGAGTTTGAAGAGAATGAGCATGATATATAAGCCACGTGGGTTATTTCTCTTATTGTTCAATTGGTTTTAGGATGGAACCTGACTTGAACTTATTGTCTTGATCCTTAGTTGAAATGGGTTCCCATCATGAATCTCCACAACAATGGTATCAAAGCCGATGGTGGGTTTGGCTGGGCACTCTGGAACAGAACAAAGTGGATGGCATGGAGACTCGGTGCAGAGCAAAATATTTAGACTCTATAGAGTAGAGTGCGGGTGTGCTCTTGATAGTGGCTTGACACCTTGGTAAAGACTTCTAATCAAGGGGGAGCTTGTGCATTGATATGGTTCGGAAGAGACTCATATGTGAGGGGAAGATTATCGGAAATGTCACACATGAGTGAAGTGTTCCACATTGGGAGTTTGAAAAGAAGGACCATGATATATAAGTTAAGTGGGTTACTTCTCCTATTGCCAATTAGTTTTAGGATGGAACCTCACTTCGACTTGTTGCCATGGTCCTTGGTTGAAATCGGCTCCCTCCTTGAATCTCCTCAACAAATAGAAACACGAACTTCACAGGACACAATTACAAAGTAGCCCCATATTAACATGCTTGGAGTGTTTAGTACGACAATATGTCACTGAGTATTTTGGCGAATTTAACTGGTTTTTTAATAAGGTTCCAAAACATGAGCTGATATTATGCTGATTTATGAGAGGGAGGAGGAATGGAGACAACAAGACAGTTACCTGGCATAAACAGAATACCAGAGCCACTGGGTGCTATGACCATACGTGACCAAGTCACCGGGGAGCTGAGCTGCAGTTGTTCCTCCACCCAAGGGCGCAAATTGTCCAAAATGCTTGTACCTTTAGATTTTGCAAAATGCATTGCCAGACTTATAACAACAACAGTAGCTTAAAGTATTTCACCACAACACATGAAATGGTGCAAAGTACCTGAAGGGATGGAATCTATGGCGTCCTTCTCCCCTGGTCCTTGGAGGACCCTCAGGGTTTTCCTTGCATTTTTCAATTCGATTAAAACAATCAGCCAGGTACACACCCTGTTGCGATGCCACCTAACACATATTGCAAACAGGTTAATCGACTAATGCACAAAATGTAGTAATCACAGTCAATTCTCATGTTTGATGATCTCACATATTGTTTTCTATAAGATTGATGTTCTTTTGTTCGATTGTTATTCACCCAACCGCGTTTTCCTTATGTGCCCCAGATTTCTAGGTTTATGTTTATATATTGCATTTTCCGTTGTGAAACATTTACGTTTATGCTATTAAGCACTAAAGCGCGACAGCATTACTGAATATTTTTCTAATTCCTTTACCCCCTTTTTTGAATCAGTAGGTAACCCATAATTCTGTTGAAATTTTACTACCAAATTGAGTTAAATTGCCTTCCTACAGTTCAGAAAGTATTTGCCTCCAAACCTCCAAGTCTTAACTTAGGGGTTCCAAGGTAACTGTTTGGTTGGTTTTTTGCTATAAAACGAGGGAAACTGATATATGTACATTGGTTCGTTATGAGGAGGTTTACCTGAGCAGTTGCAGGGAGATTCTTCATTTGAGCATCAACCTCTGATAAAGCTTTCTTGAACGTAGCAATGTCTACCTGAGTAGACTTTTCCTTCTCCTCATTGCCTTGAACACTCTTCAGCAAGTCCACAATGCTCTTAAACTGCTTCCTCTTCATGTAGATCTCTATTTGAGGGTACCTCTCAGAAATGTCCTTGATCACGTTTTGCAGCTCTTTCACACTCAGAGAGCCTTTGTTGTCCTTGTCTGCCCTTCTGCAGATTGCTTCTATATCTTCCTGATAAAAACACAGGCTAACCGTAGTGAATCGCCTTCATTGTCCCACATTGATATGAATTTATGACAGAAAAATCAGGCCCCAAATTACCTATTTTGAGTATTAGTATTGCCTGATAAAATGATTTGTCAGTTACAGTGTACTGTGTTTTTTCAGTAAACGTTAACTCTTACATGAGATGGTCTTAATAATGTCTCAAAACATTTTGAGATGAGACAATTTCAGCCTAGAGAACCTTGCAATTGAATGCTTCATGGGGGAAAAACAGAGGAAAAAACTGCAGGGGAAAAAAGGAGGAAAAAACAGCTGACGATCTACAGACACAAGAAAATGCACATACCACGACCTTGCGTTGCTGAATAGTGGCACAGTCACCCAAGGCATAGACGCTGGCTGCGCCTTCCACCCTTAGCCATTCATCAGTTGACAGCGCACGCCTATTTGTCTGCGATTTGAGTTGGAACAACATTCAGAATTACACTTTACAATTTTTTTTTAAAGAAATTCAAAACCAAGCTAATAATATACATAAGAAGTGACAAGCCTTGGAGGTGAAATGCGAAATATTTGGTTAACACGAGCATGTACATGGTTGTTTAAATGGGGCACTTTAAATGGGGCACTTGATTAGTTACCTCGCCAATTTGCTTCATGAATTCTGTTATTACAGGGCGAGTTCCAATCCCAGTAGACCAAACCACCAGTCCACTAGGCATGGACACCATTGTGCCAGTGGCCCTATCTTTGGTATGGATTTCCTTTTCAGTAACCTTGGTCACCATTGCTCCTAATTTCACATTGATTCCGTCTCTCTTGAATTTCTCCTCTGCAAACTCTGTGATTCTTTTGTCAAACCTAAACATGCAAAATCAAACGTAAAAATCATTTTTTCCCTCCTTCCTACTGCTGGCTACGAGAATTGATTAAAGTAGAGCATATGCTCTTTTGTGCGTGGACTCACATGTTCAAAATATGATCTCCTGCCTCAAGAAGGGTTATATTGACTAGATCTTTGAGTGAAGGGTAAAGCTGAGCCAAGTCTTCATTGACGAAGTCATGTAATGCAGCTGAAAACTCCACCCCAGTTGGGCCTCCTCCAACTACAACAAACTGCAAAATCCGCTTCCTCTGCTCCTCCGTCAGTTGAGGGAGGCTTGCCTTCTCAAAGCAATCGAGCACTGCTCTTCGGATTCTCTGAGCGTCTTCTATTTCCTACAGTGATTGGTGAAAAGAATCATCTAATACATTAATTTAGATTGAATAAAGACTAAAAGCTTTGGTCTCCATTAAAAAACTTTATATTAAATAACCGAGGTGTTCCAAAATTAACTCCAGTTTCGTATTATTCTTTCAATTCATCATACCTTAAGGAAAAGGCAGTGCTCTTCCACACCCGGAGTGTTGAAGGTATTAGGGCGGGCTCCAATAGCAACAACCAAGTAATCATAATCCACGGTGAATTCTTCTTTCCCTTCCAAATCAGCGGGTTGGTTTGCTCGACAATGGACTTTTCTGTTTACTGGGTCAATCTTGTAGCATTCTGCTTCCCTGAATTCAATTTTCACATGTTTCTGCAAGATATAAGAGACGAACAATCATTTTCAGAACCATAAAAAATAAATGTCAGGACATTAGCATCTCAATCATGCCTCAAAAAAAGTTGACGTTTTTCTCCCCTATGCCCAGAGTCACATGGGATGACGGGGAATTCATCCTGCCTATGTTGATCAGCGTCTGAATTTCCAGCTTCTCATTGAAAACTGAGAAGTTGACTATTTAAGTTAATGTGTTTGAATTTTTGTCGAACTTATTCTGATTTGTCATTCATTTTAGCATCGGCATCCTCTTTCTCCCTTTTTGGCCTTACTGGATTGACCCCAACCCAACCCAACCCAACAAAACAAAATATATGGCATGCTGGGAAAGGGGGTTGAGCTCAGAGGAACAGTAGTCAGCCAAAGCAATCTTCGTGTGATATCAAACTTTAAGATCAGTAACTAAAAAATTCCCTGATAATTTTTCTACTCAAGGTTTTAGGTTTTAGGTATTAGGCCCGAATCATCATATATTATGGTGGTTCATCCTATGGTTTTAGAATTCCAAAGCAATCTTCATGCAATATTAAACTTTAAGATCAGTAACTAAATGTTTCCCTGACAAATTTTCTTCTGAAGGTTTTAGATAATACTGCATGCAGTTACCTTCTTAGCAATATTGCGAATAGGTTCACAAATGCTACGAGCTTCAACAGTACCGCTGGTGACACTGGGCAGGAGAGGAGTAAAGGCAAAATAGTTGCGTGGGGATACAACTTCAACTTCATAAGACGGGTTCTTCAAGTTCTTCAAAAAGCTTGTGGCTGCCCACCCGCTTCCCAGCACAACCACCTTCTTCTTCGGCATGTTAACGTCTGGTGAATATGCATATACTGTTTTATATGCAAATATTCCACCTCCAGCAGTACTACAAGTAAGTTATACATTGACATCAACAACTGACCTTACGCAGATACAAACATACGCTATAGAGGATGAACTTATGGCATTAGATTATTTATTTTATTAGTTCAATTGTTTCAAAAATTATATAGAGAAGGTTTTGGGTGAGACTGTTCTCCCCTGAACTTCACTGTAAGTATTTAGGTAACAAAAAACAATTGGTCACCTACGATACAATTTTTATACATACATATATAATCCCACGTATAATTTTAATGATGACAACGTCAATATGCTTTGCTTAACTGTCGTATGCATTTCTAAGCTTTTTGTGCCTCAGTTGAGTTCAGAGCGACAAACTAGGCTGTGCAAATATTTCTATAACCGGATTCCAAATAGTTTCTCATACACTAATCCAGAAAATTTAACGAATCTCTGTGGTTCATTTAATATAATTTCTAAGCAATAAATCTTCCATGTTTATGCTTGAAAACGTTAAAGCACCACAAGTATGAATCCAAATTAGCCAAAAACAAGTTCACGTATAACATTATTATTGTCACTCTAACATAGTCCTTAAACTTTTTCAACGTCAGTATTAATGAACTACTCATAAAGACAACAAATTTAACAGCTTTGACGAGAATTATGGCGAAGAGAAAATAGAATACAGATCTCAAATTAAGCGTCACGGACATGAACAATTAAATTAATTAAGGAATACCAACAAAACGACAACATAATTCTATGGTACTACAAGGCATTATTGATAGCTTATCGAGATTTCGTAGAAGAAGTAGAGAATAGAGAGGTCGAGGAGACCTGACGGTGGCAATAGCGATGAGGACAGGGTGGGCATGGTAGAGACTGGTGGCTCGACGGAAGAAGGAAGACCACGGCATTTTCGAAACCCTAAGCTCTTAACTTGTTGCGCAAGACAGTAGAAGCAAAAATTTTGAGAAAGAAGAAAAACAGATTTCCGAATATTTAGTGAGATTGAATTTATATACGAATCGGGGCAAAGGGCGATGTGCACCGTGCAACTGTCCCGTTATAGATTATTGGCCATTGCATTTACTTGCTGGGCTTTTCCCACAGCCTCCGCTTCGCTAGGGCAATATTCTCCTCGCCCGAGAAACCTCACAACCCTCTACAATCTACGCTAGTAATTGGTCTACAAGCACATGGTTTGTGAACTTCAAAAGTTCAAATTGTAAATTGGGAAATTTACCGCTAGCACTTATTTCAATTGGGCTTCAACCAACCCATGTTATTTGCAACAAAAGGGTGTTACTTTTGGAGGGAAAACCTTGTGGGTGAAAATGTGAAAGAAAGTTGAATGACCAAAATGCCCTTAATAAATTGAAAGACCCTCTTTCTCAACCTGAAGTTCCTCAATTTTTCTCTCCACGAAAACCTAGAAGGCAAAACAGAGGTCATGAGGTCCATGGCCAAAATCAAGGGTTTGAGCAAAGTACATTGGATCTCTCTCTCAATCTCTCTCTCTTCCTCACTTACTCACTTAAACCTTCCTCTCTCTCTCTCTCTCTCTCTCTCTCTCTCTCTCTCTCTCTCTCTCTTCTTGGGTTTCCATCCTCCGTTTTTGAAGCAGAGCCTGGATCGAAAAACTTGCCTGCTCTGCATCACTTCCAAAATCAACGGTTTGTAGGAACTCCATATATGCACTCTCTCTGCCTCTATCTCTCTGCATATATGATTGTAGGCATGGAAGTGGTCGGGTTGTAAGCAACTTTTTAAAAAAATTGGGGGAAAATCTTGACCAAATTTTCTAGAAGTGCGTGAATGTGGGAGGAGTTCGTGGTGAGCCAAGTTGCGTGTTGTTGGTCAGAGAAAGTGTAGGGGGAGGCTAGAGCTAAGCTTGGAGTGGTTGGTGATGGTGGATGTCAGGCAAGGGGCGTTGGTGGAGGTTAGAGGAAGTGCAGAGGGCGGGTGGACTTGAGGTCAGGGCAGGGAGCGTTGGTATACTAGGGTTGTTGAAGTGTTCACCATGGTGGACATGGTGTAGTGAGTTGGTAGACACAGAGCAATGGTGTTGGGGACGATGAGGATGCATTTCTGTGTAGTAGTAGTTGCATTATTGGTTGTCATGTCAACTAACTATTGTTGCTTGAGGGTGGGGAAGGGTGTAGTTGTCCTCCAAGGACGACAATGATATGAAAACCCGCACTGACAGAGCAGGAAGCATTGGTATATGAGGGTTATTGAAGTGTTCACCATGGTAGACATGGTGTAATGAGTTGGTATACACAAGGCAGTGGTGTTGGGAATGGTGAGGATGCAATTATGTGTAGTAGTAGTTGCATTATTGGTTGCCATATCAACTAATTATTGTTGCTTGTGGGTGGGGAATAGTGTTGTTGTCCTCCAAGGAGGACAATGATGTGAAAACCCACACTAACAGTGCAGGGAGTGTTGGTATACCAGCATTATTAAAGTGTTCACCATGGTAGACATGCTGTAGTGAGCTGGTATACACAGGGCATTGGTGTTGGGGATGATGAGGATGCAATTATGTGTAGTAGTAGTTGCATTATTGGTTGTCATATCAACTAATTATTGTTGCTTGAGGGTTGGGAATGGTGTTGTTGTCCTCCAAGGAAGACAATGACGTGAAAACTTGCACCGACAGAGTAGGGAGCATTGGTATACCAGCGTTATTGAAGTGTTCACCATGGTAGACGTGGTGTAGTGAGTTGGTATACACAGGGCAGTAGTGTTGGGGGCGATGAGGATGCATTTCTGTGTATTAGTAGTTGCAGTATTGGTTGACATGTCAACTAACTATTGTTGCTTGATGTGCAGGCCGACAGAGAAGAAAGGTGACCGATATAGTGGCAGGGTAGTCGAAGTGTTCACCATGGTAGACATGGTATAGTGAGTTGTTATGAGAACACATGAGGGCTATCCAAACATGAGGGTCTCACTATTGTCTTCTTGAAAAAACGGACGATGAATGAACCGTTTACTCCAACGGTTAACCGCATAACCCGTAAATGTCTACCATTGTGACCATTAAAAAACAAGAAAAAAGTGGTTAAACTAAAGATAACGTTGTACTTCAACGAAGTGCAACATTCAATGTTTCCGACGTGGGCTGTTTCGCGACATTCGACAACGGTATTGTTTTGGTAGAAGACAAAATCCGATTACCAACGCTGTACACATATTAATGTTGTGGTCAGCCACATCGACATTGTACGCAACACCCACATACCCAACATTAACAATGACTACATTGTTCCAATTGGATTAATTAATAATCAACATTAACAACACTAAATGAGAGTCATTACATGTAATAACATTGTAAATGACGATGTGGCATTAACTATTCCTATCTCATTAGTTGCACACATTTCATACATTGGTACTAAAATTGAGGTGAGGTATGATGACCTCAGCAGAGTGGCATACGCAGACACAAATAACACGGTTGGTACTCCAACGATGGGGGACTTCCATATACTTCAACATACGTGCAAACAGATAGCAAAGTAGTTGTATTGTGTTTACCAACGTACGCCATCATATGTACCATGGTGGACTCTGAGAAGGACATAGGTAGACAAGTCAATCTCTAATATTGCATGCTTAATGTCAGCCACAACGTCATATGTATGTCATTCATGCATAACGATCACAACATTGGATACATTCAACTGCTACTGGTGCAAAATGGGAGGGGAGCTCAAGTACTTGTTGCACCTGTCTTTTGTGGTCGCCTCTTTGGCTGATCACTGTCACCCATATAAAAATACCTGTACTCCTCATTCCCCTCCAAAAACATCCTCACGTCAGCATCCCCCTCGATTGCCATTACCAGTCCCCGATCGCACTTCAAACTGTACCAATTTCTGCTCAGACAAATCATTCCCAGTTATCTCAGTCATCATTCTTCACACCTCCTCCATCCCCGTCCCCTCGTTCAGCACAATATATTTTCTCCAATCCCCCACATATGTTACTTTTCCATATCGACCATCCTCCAACTCGCCCCCATAATACATAAACAACTATCTCTCTCCCACCACCATTGTCTCCCACAATAGCATTATCTCCATCCATTTGTACCAGACATCAGAACGATGACTACTGTACTAGTCTATCAGTGAACTACCTTCTCAATTACCCTACACATCATGCAATAATAGTTTGTTACCATCACAACTAATAATGCATCAATTACTGCACAGACGTGCATCATTAAAGTCATCAACACCACTGCTCTCGGTGTACCCATTCAGTACACTACATTTACCATGGTAAACACGACATTTCCCCTAGTTTACCACAGCTCCGTCCTTAATCAGTGTGTGTTTTAACAACATCGTCTTCCTTGGAGGAGAATAACACTCTATTCCACCCTCCTACACTCCCCACCCACCCATGCAATTGGGTCCAAGCAACAACTCTTATGAAAACCTATTGAACGGTGACACATAACATGACATACATTTAACCCCAATCATTTACAGTTCATAAAACCAAAAACAATCACCATAACATCATTCCACATACCAAACTCATTTAAGTTACGACGAATTTGCACATACCTGTTGTTTACCACTCTGCTTATTCTCATCTACCATCGTAAGACATTCCACCCCTTCCCCCTCGTAGTTCACGACTGACCTCCATTATTAGGTTTCCACCATCACCAAACACACCAATCTCAAGTCCATCCTCTCTCTGCATTTTTCTCTGACCTACAGCTACGCACCTTGCCTCACTCACTTCTTCTCCAATAACCATGCTTCCTTCAACAAATTGGGGCACCATGCTTCCTTCAATAAATTGGGGCAAGATTTTCCTCAATTTTGAAGCATAACTGCTCACTGCCACATGCTTTCAGAAGTATATTCAACTATGGAGAGAGATTGAGAGAGAGAAAGAGATAGAGGCCCAATGTACTTTGCTCAAACCCTTGATTTTGGCCATGGACCTCATGACCTCTGTTTTGCCTTCTAGGTTTTTGTGGAGAGAGAAATTGAGGAACTTTAGGTTAAGAGAGAGGGTCTTCCAATTCATTAAGGGCATTTTGCTTATTCAACTTGCTTTCACATTTTCACCCACAAGGTTTTCCGTCCAAAAGTAACACCCATTTGTTACAAATAACATGGGTTGGTTGAAGCCTAATTGAAGTATGTGCTAGCTGTAAATTTCCCTTGTAAATTCATAACATTACATCAACAGTTTTTTTCAATAACTGTAACACGTCCAGCTCGGTTGATAAAATTTTTGAATGGCTGATACTGTCATCTTGTTTGCCTTCAGTTTGTATCTTGGGATATTGTGTACATTCGTTGCTCTTGTATTTTTGGAAAGTTCATTTTCGAGCATATTGCGAAGTGTGTAATAGGAGATATACTAGAATAATGTGAATTTATTTGTACAAGATTGATATAAATTTCAAGTATGGACTTCCATATTGGATGAGTCATTCTACTGCTAAATCTCACAAAGAAAGAGAACAACAGGTTGGCGAACTTAGCCCACCTGGAGACCAACATGGCGTACTTGAAGAGTCCAAGGTAGGTGAACTCGGAATAGAGGGTTGGGTTGTGTTGGTGATTAGTACTTACCTTGATGTGGAAACTTTGCACGGATCTTATATACTAAGTGCTACCCACGAGTTAGGTGACTACAAGAGACACCGAGAAGTCCACACTCAAACCCAAATCTTAAGATGGTTAGATATCAATTAGTGTGAGAGAGAGGGCAGAGAATAGATTTATCTAGGGCATGTTTTGCTTTTTTGCTGCTGTACATTTTCCCTAATCTAATCACCTTGTTTATAATAGCACAAAGCTTTTAACAGAATCATGGCATTGAATAGGTCGATTAATACTAAATTAATCACTTTGTAACTAGCAAATCACTGGTAATTATGGTGTAATTATGTGACCATTACTCTTTGGTCAACAGCTCCCCCTTGGTTACATAAATCATAAATCTTATATCTTTCTACCAACAAATCTCCTCACGCTTCATACTACGAATGAAGCACGCGACCATAAAACTAAACAGTATTGTTATATCAAGTCACCATCTAACTGACATACCACTTTCACAAAATATCAATACCCCTAATCATTCTCATGTCACCAATGACATACACCGTGCCTTTATGCCTATCAATATATCAATTGATTATATTATGAATATAATCATACGAAGCTTGATATGGTGATGGGGAAATGATTCTTCCTTAGATAATTAAAAATAATCCATCTTAGCATAACTGTTTTTCTAATGTGTCCTACTAGATTGTATACTTCTTAGCCATTGGAAAACACATTAAGGTAGCAATATCATGCTTTGACTTCATATTATAACTCTAAGTCAAAAAGTATTGCCAATGAGGGTCACTCAGTGGCAAGAAAAGGGAACCTGCTTGTCACTCATAAACTAGGTTGACATTTGGCACGCACAGTATGAAAGCGTGTCACGACATAGCTCCCACAAAATTGGGCATATCACTCTTCTATGCTACACGAATCATAATTCTAGCTTTTACCTAAAAAACAAACCTGGGCCACTAGATCAACATACCTAATGTTAATCTTGGTACTCAAGATTCGACTATAAGGCTTTAATATGGAATTTTGTTTCATATTCAACTCCCTCGAGTCTCATCTTAGACTCACTAAAGCGACTGTATTGATACACCTTCACTATGGGTAATTAATATTGCACACCTAGTGCCAATAATTAGTCACATCCGACCCGCCACTCAAGCATTATGGCCATTACCTGTATGACTAGGCCAATCAGAAGCATGGTGACATTTTAATGTGCCTAACATGCAAAAATAAATCATCAGCATTTTGCTGATTTACAAAAGAAACATGTCCATCACATAGCAAGATACATCCAAGCACTAAACCTTATGAATTCCTAGACTCGACAAATAAGTTAGGTCGCATCACTAGGAGTACGTTTAGTCAAGGGAACATAATTTGCCTCCATAGCTAACATTGTTCTATAGTTTTCCTTTTTACTACACCATGACACGACTCTCGGTAAAGGTATGACTTAAAGTTGGCCTAGACTCATCCGGATCACCACTGCAATCAATATTTGAATACCCTCTCCACTTAAGGTCCCTACCATTATAGCAAATGACGAAGTCAGCAGTACCACAAAGGTAGCGCTTGGTTCTCTTGACGGTTGGCCAATCAACAAGTGTTGTGTTACTTTGATAGCGGCTTACCAAATTGATCACAAAACAAATGTCAGGCCATATACACAACATAACTTGCAGTAAGCTACCAGTAAGCTTCCTATGACACTGACGTAAGGAACATTATCTATGTTGAGTTATTTTGATTAAGTTTTGATGATAACAAATCCAAGTGTAAAAATTTGTCCAAGTAATGTTGCTCCAAACACGATCTCCAAACAGGCCTAACTGGTGTTTGTAATCCTTATTGTATTAACTGGTTTGCTACATGTGAGAACAAGTCTTTAAAACAGGTTCTACGTGGTGATTCTTTATTAAGTCAAGAACGTCATCTCGACAGTTGATTGTAATGCACGTTCCTGAACTCTAGCAATGCAAAGAACAACCCCAGCAAACAAGGTGGCCTTGGTGTTCATAGCAGCTCCACAAATCTTGGACAAGATGACTGGTTCAGAACAAGAAGTCTTGGGTATATAGGTCTTATCTATTTAGACTCTTGTTAATATGCCAATATCGAAAACGCTTTTTAAACACCTCTTGAATCGGTATTCGAGCTAAGTACTTTAGAACACCAGTTGCAAACAACCCTGCAAACAGGGTGCCTAGGGTGTTTCTGAACTGAAGTGGCCATACCTGGTTATCTTTGAAAAATCATTTCGGTTGGCCAAGATCTCCAGAAAAATTTCTTTGAACTCCAAGATTGCTATCTTTTTGGAAAGGATATTTTTCCTGAAAAATATTGTGGGAGATTTGCGAAAATAGGAGATTTGCCAAAACTAAAAAGATTTCCTTTTTGTCCATATTTTCGGCTATGATAAAATTTCGAAAGCTAAGAGATTTCTGGTTGCTTCTTTAAAATCTTCTTCACGGCTATGAGAAGATAAGGGTTATCTCTTGAGATAACAAATCTCTTATAACTTGGAAAAACTTGCCACTAGCCGTTGGGAATATTTCTCTTGAAAATCCTTTTCCAAACTTAGCTAATTTCTTCTCTTCTCCTTGGTTTTTGACCGTTGGGTTTTTGTGCATAAAAGCTCAGCTCTTTCGCCCCCACAATACACTGAGACATTGAGAGAAAAAGGGAAGAAAAGAAAGCAAAGAGTGAAAACCTGGGAACACACAACATATAGGAAATTTCAATAAGAGGTTTTTCTAGAAGAGTTTTTGAGCTATTCTTGAGAAAAGAAAAACCAACTCAAGTTGTGTTTAAACTGAGCTTTCGATATATTGGCATAATAGGATCTTCATTGTACCTTACATCTGCTTAGTAAGAAGCACCCCAGTAAGGTGTTTGTTGACCTTGATCTCAGATCAGTCAAAAGTGAGTGAGTGTGTCCTAGTCGTGTGGACTTTGGACGTGTCCTATCTAGTGAGATTTGGACGTGGTGTAATCTGCCTTAGAGAAGGAGATTACGTGGTTGCAAGGTTGTAACAAGGTGTGTTACAATTGTAACGAGTTAAGCCCGGTTTAGTGAAGTGATTGAATCTTACACGAGGTAGGTCATGGTTTTTCACACCTCAGTTGGGCTAGAGGTGTTTTCCACGTAAAAATTGTGTGTGCTTTATTTTTCGCATTTATCTTGGTGATTTTCGCATTTGCTATATCTGAGAACACCCTCTGCAAACAAGTCACAGGGGTGTTTGTTTCATTTATAACGCGAAAATCAGACACCACAATTCACCCCCCCTCTTGTGGTAGTATACTCACTAATTCAACAAGTGTTATCAGAGCAGGTTCTCCCACAAAAGGCTAACACCTTGAGAGATTCTGAAGATGAGTACACCACAAGGAATTCCTGAAGGGCAATCCATTACTCGTCCACCCTATTTCAACGACCAACATTATAGTTGGTGGAAGAATAGGATGGAAAACTATATTCAGGCAGAAGATTATGAGTTATGGATGCTCATCAAGAATGGGCCCCTTGTTCCCACCAAGGTGCTTGAAGATGGTAAGATGGTTTCCAAGGATCCTAAAGAGTTTGATGCTGAAGATTATAAGAAAACGGAGAAAAATGCCAAGGCCAAGAAACTACTATATTTTGGCCTAGGACCCGATGAATACACTCACATCTCTGAGTGTGAATCAGCCCAAGCTATCTGGAACGCCCTACAAGTTGCTCATGAAGGTACGAGTCAAGTTAAACAATCTAGAATTGAGCTACTTATGCGACAATATGAGTTGTTTGATATGGGTGATCGTGAGACTGTGATGGATATGTATACACGGTTTACCCACATCACGAATGAGTTAAAATCTCTGGGAAAGTCTTTCACCACTGAAGAGTTGGTGAGGAAAATCCTCAGAATTCTACCTCGTACGTGGGAGGCCAAAGTAACAGTCATCCAAGAGGCTAAAGACATGAACAAGATCACCCTCGACGAGTTGATTGGTAATCTCCAAACCTATGAACTCCGAAAGAACTCACAACAAAGAGAGGAGCAAAAGAAGGATCGTGGGCTTGCTTTGAAAGCACATGAGGACACTGACTCTGACCTTGAAAATGAAGATATGGCCCTAATGACCAGAAAATTCAAGAAATTCTTCAAAAAGGTCAAGGAAAACAACAAAAGAAAAGACTTCAGTAAGTCCAGAAACACCCCCAAAGAACAACTCACAGGGTGTTTCAAGTACGGCAAACCAGATCACTTAGTCAAAAATTGTCATCTGCTTCGAGAAGATCAGATGCCCGAACATCCTCGAAAACAGGGTCAAAAACACCCTATAAACAATCTGGGCAAGCGATTCTTGAAAGCTATGCTGGCTGCTTGGGGAGATTCCTCTGAGGATGAAGGAGAATCTGAAGCTGAAGAAGGGGTCCTAGCACTGATGGCACAAAGTGATTCAGATTCAGATGATGAATCAACAATCAGCCTCTCAGATCTCAAGAACAAGGTACATGGTCTTAACAAAGCTACCTTAGAAGAACTTCTATTTAATTTGATAGACACCTGTGCTGATCTAAAAAGAGAAGTTCGTGACCTAGAGCTTGAAAATGAAATTCTTAAAAATGAAAAACTTAGTTTACATGAGAGGATTAACGTGCTTAGAGAAGATCTCTTTCTAAAAGAAGGCGATTACACTCAAGTAGAGGAAAAACTCTTTAAAGTGGAAGAAACAGTTGAATCCCTGCTAAATGAAAGGCAGAGCTTGAATGCTACCATAGAAAAATTGGAAACTGATCGTGCCACAAACAACCGCTGGAACAAATCCTCACAAGCCCTTAATTGGTTAAACACTCACCACAATCGAAACAAAAAGGGACTTGGATATAAGCATAAACGGACCGTTTACCCAATACATAGGAAGTATGTGGGATTACCTGAAAACATCGTTTGCTTTCATTGTGGTAAAACGGGTCATTATAGATACACTTGCCCTTTAAGAAAACATGCCAATGAAAAGAATGAAAGGTATGTGAAACAAATCTGGATTAGAAAAGATGAGCTTTACATGTCTAAAAGAATGGGACCCAAGTGGATCTGGGTTCCCAAAACTAACCCGTGATTTGTTTTGCAGGCTGAAGTGAGAGAGAACAACCTCAAGAACACCCTTGAAAACAGGCAGTTGTGGTTTGTTGATAGTGGGTGTTCACGACACATGACTGGTGAAAAATCAAATTTTCTCTCACTTACAGCTTTGAATGGTGGGAGTGTAGCATTTGAAAACGGCAAGTCTGGGACAATTATCGGTATAGGTAATATTGGTAAAACTCTCTCCCACTCAATTGATAATGTGCACTTAGTTGATGGGTTAAAGCACAATTTGCTAAGTGTGTCCCAACTGTGTGACAAGAACAACCTAGTACTGTTTTCAAAAACACGTTGCTTGGTTGTGAGTGATGACACAGGAAATGTTGTGTTGAGGGGGAAGCGTTGTCAAAATGTTTATAAAGTGTGTATTTCCACTCTTCCCCAAAACAATCTGACTTGTTTAAATGGATTAAATGATGATATAATGCTATGGCACAAGAGACTAGGTCATGCAAGCCTGTCTTTGTTAAACAAACTTGTCTCCAAAGAATTGGTTGTTGGACTACCTTCCATCAAGTATAATGATGACAAGGTATGTGAAGCTTGTGCAAAAGGAAAACAAGTCAGATCTTCTTTAAAATCTAAAAAGTATGTAAGCACTACCCGACCTCTTGAGTTATTACATATTGATCTATGTGGTCCCATGAGGATAGCTAGTAGAGGAGGGAAAAGGTATGTGCTTGTAATAGTGGATGATTACTCTCGATTTACTTGGACCCTGTTCTTGGCCTCCAAGGATGAAACTTTTGAGAATTTTATTGCCCTTCTCAAAAAGATTGAAAAGAGAGTAGGACACTCATTGGTTAGCTTGAGGTCTGATCATGGTACTGAATTTGAAAATGCAAGCTTTACAAAATTTTGTAATGAACATGGTGTCGATCAAAACTTCTCAGCCCCGAGAACACCCCAGCAGAATGGGGTGGTTGAACGAAAAAATCGTACCTTAGAAGACATGACTAGAACAATGCTTATTGCTAGTGGTCTTCCTAAGAACTTTTGGGCAGAAGCTTTGAACACATCATGTTACATTATAAATAGATGCATGATTAGACCCATTCTGAACAAAACCCCTTATGAACTTCTTAAAGGCAGAAAACCCAACATTATGCATCTAAGAACATTTGGTTGTAGATGTTTCGTGCATAACAATGGGAAAGATGCCTTAGGAAAGTTTGATTCAAGGAGTGATAAGGTAATATTTCTTGGTTATTCCTCTCACAGTAAGGCATACAAAGTCTTTCACAAAAGAACCTTGTGTGTTGAGGAAAGTGTGCGTGTGTTTTTTGATGAATCTAACTCCTTGAATGAGAGTAATGCACAGGATGAAGAGTTTGAATTAGGTCTTCTTCAAAAGGAGCTGTTGAACCAAGAAAAACAAGGTGAGAACACCCTGAAGAAAATAGGTACAAAAGTTGTTCCTCAAAGCGACAGGCAAGGTGAGCTCCAAACAGGGGGAAACACCGTTGAACCCTGTTCGGAACCATGTTCTTCAGGAACCATCTTGCAAACAGGTGCAGAAACAGGATCAGGAGGTGTTCTTGAGCCTGATCCTACACACACTTCAGTTAGAACAAAACATGTGTCTGTGGATCCAATTAATCCAAGACCATGGAAGCACCATAGTTCGCACCCTCTTGATCAAATCTTGTCAGATATTAATACTGGAGTGCAAACTAGATCTAAACTTAAGAATTTTTGTGCTTTCTATGCTTTTCTTTCTAACATTGAGCCAAAAAGTGTGAATAAAGCTCTTGCAGATTCAGATTGGATCGCGGCTATGCAAGAAGAGCTTCATCAATTTGAAAGAAACAAAGTGTGGCACCTTGTACCTAAACCTGCAGAGAGAACAATCATTGGAACCAAGTGGGTGTTCCGAAATAAGCAAGATGAGTCAGGAACAATCACTAGGAACAAGGCAAGGCTGGTGGTTCAAGGGTACAATCAAGAAGAAGGGATTGATTATGAAGAAACCTTTGCACCAGTTGCTAGAATTGAGGCTATTCGAATCTTAATAGCCGTTGCAGCTCATATGGAAATCAAGCTATATCAAATGGATGTGAAAAGTGCATTCCTCAATGGATACCTTAAAGAAGAGGTGTATGTCAAACAACCCCCTGGTTTTGAAAATGGTGATTTTCCAAATCATGTTTTTAAACTTGACAAAGCACTTTATGGTTTAAAGCAAGCTCCAAGAGCTTGGTATGAACGATTGTCAAGGTTTTTACTTGAAAATGATTTTAGAAGAGGCAAGGTGGACAATACCTTGTTTCTAAAATCTAAGGGGGAACATCTATTGATTGTCCAAATATATGTAGATGACATTATCTTTGGTGCAACTCTTCATGATTTATGCAATGAATTTTCAAATATGATGAGGAGTGAGTTTGAGATGAGCATGATGGGTGAGCTTAACTTTTTCTTAGGCTTACAAATCAAGCAAACTCCAAACGACACCATGATCCATCAACAAAAGTATATCAAGGAGCTACTTAACCGTTTTGGGATGGAGTCGGCCAAACCCATAGACAATCCTATTTCTCCTTCAACCAAGTTGGTTATGGATGATGGGAGTCCCTCAGTCGAGGAAAAACTCTATAGGGGCATGATTGGGTCACTCCTATACCTAACCGCTAGTAGACCAGATATTGTTTTTAGTGTTGGTTTATGTGCCCGTTTTCAGTCTAGTCCTAAAGAGACTCATCTTAAGGCTGTTAAACGGATATTAAGATATTTAAAGCATACACCTGATTTAGCTCTATGGTATCCTAGAGGTTGCAATCTTAATCTTGTTGGATATACTAACGCTTACTATGCAGGTTTCATAGTTGATAGAAAGAGTACCTCAGGTATGGCTCATTTTCTTGGACCTTGTTTGGTATCTTGGGCTACCAAGAAGCAACATTCAGTTGCCATGTCCACAGCAGAAGCTGAATATGTTGCAGCAGCTTCATGTTGTGCTCAACTGTTGTGGATAAGACAATAGCTTAAGGATTTTTGTGTTGATACTGGATGTATTCCTATTTTTTGTAACAATACTAGTGCTATTAACATTGCCAAAAACCCATGTCAACACAAAAGGACAAAACATATTGACATTCGACATCATTTCTTGAGAGATAATGTTGAAAAGGGGTTAATCTCCATGAATTTTTGCTCATCAAATAATCAAATTGCTGATATATTCACTAAGGCTCTAGCTCGGGATCAATTTGAGAGAAACAGGCTAGAGTTGGGGTTGGTAAAAACACCCTGAGAACACCTGTTCTCAGAGGTTGATCAAAGCTGACAAAAACACCCCATAATACCTGTTCCATCTCCTTGTTTGAAAGTCTTCTTATTTCAGTGGCTTATGATTAAAGAATATGTGTAGTCATATGTGCCCATGTGACGATATACTGCTGTCTTGGGAGATGGAGAAAGCGTAATCATGACATATCTTGGAAAGAGAGAAGCATGTTCAAGAACAGGCGGCTAGATCAGGTACGCATTGATTGTGATTAATGTTTGCTGCTTGCTCAACTTCTGGGTATTGCCTAGGTGGCCCTTCATAACGGGTAGAGAGTTTAAAAAAAAACCCTCGTGCGTGCGTCTTCCCTGTCTTGCTCTCTCTCTCAACCCTGTTCTTAACTTCAAACCCTAGCAAAACCCTCAAAACCCGAAAATCTCTCTTGCTTTAATGGCTTCCAAAACCGATTCCTCACTACTCTCTGAGAACAATAGCATGATTATACCTGCAATTCCGGCTCCTCCTCGCCCAATTACCCACAAAACCTTCGGGTATCTCACTCAGATAAACCTCAAGAATATTGGGCTTGATTTGTGCGATATTCCCTACTCCTTTGGTTGGGAGTTAGTGATGTATGTGGGGACAATCCCTTGTCCCATTTCTTCTGAAACAGGCTCTGGTTCTTTGGGTCTCCAAGACAAATTCTTGGAGAACCCAGAAACCACCGTTGAGGGCTTTGAACCTTGTTCTTCTACACCCTTCCCAGAAACAACTCAGAGAACAGGGGATGTGTTCTTCGATGATCTATTCGCAGATCTGAAGGAGGACTCTGTTCCTCTAGCCTCTCAGACTGGAGAGAAGAGGAAAAGGGTAAAGATGGTGGCTAGGCGCACCCGAACTCCAAGAACTCGACCACCATCAAGTTCTAGCCCCTCTTTAACTCCCTCTTCTCCTCCTTCTCACCCTTCTCGGAAATTTGCGAGAATTGCCTTCAGATCAACACCCAGATCCTCCAAACCCTCTGTTCCTATCATCGAGGAGATTTCCTCATCTTCTGAAGGGGTCTCGAGTTCTGACTCTGAAGACTCCACCTTCAAACAGGGGACACCGTGTTTTCCGAGTCCTCTGATGATCAAGCCCCTCCTAAACCAGCCACTAAACCTGCTGTGAAGACCTCTCCAGCGAAAACACCCCTCAAGCGAAAGCCCAGAACAGCCCCCCTACCAGAAGCTACCACCTCTGTTCCTGCCTCCAAACGCCCAAAGCAGTTCTCTCCCTCTCCTATGACTGACAAACATGCACAGTTACTAAAGCGCAATGTCGTCAGGGGGAAGGTAGTATCTGTCAGTTTTTTTGCGGAACAGGGTCTGGGGGTGTTCTTGACCAAGCTTCGCACCCAAGGCTAGCTTGACTTGTTTGTAAACACCCAGTTGGGGTGTTCTGTGCCTGAGTTGGCTGAGTTTTACGCCAACTGCAGAGTCACCGACGATGTGGTGACAAGTTCAGTAAGTGGGCAAAGCATCCAGCTTGATGAGCCCACACTTGGGAAAATTCTAGGAATACCCTCACAAGGATTTACTGTGTATGTGAGGGAGGACAAAACAGCCCTGGAACCAGCCAGGCTCCTTGAGGTGTCAAAACGCCTCAGTCACAAACAGGGTCTGAAAACACCCTCCTCTGTAAACAAGGGTGATCTCATCCCTCTCAACCAACTCCTTTTCATGTTCGTCATTAAGAACGTGATTCCAAGGGGTCAAGGGAGGAACGCAGCCGACCTTTTTGATCAGTGCCTGGTCGACCTGCTGGATAGGGAAGAACCCATTAATCTTCCGGCCATCATGATTGCCACATTGGGCGAATTGCGAACACCACCCGGGCACATGATCTCGAATATGGGTTTCTTCTGTCAAGGGTGTTTGAGCACCTTGGGATAATGCTCACACGGAGAGTAGTCGCCCAAACCTTTGATGAATTCGGGATTGATACTCTGCTTGGGTGTGGCTATGAGCTTGGCGGATCAGTCTCCAAACAGGGTCGTCGACCACCTCGACCACCTGTTTCTGAGCAACCTCCCATCACGGTCGAGGCTGTTCTTGAGGACAATGCTCGCCTCAAGGATGAGCTCTCAGCTGTCAAGGCTGCTCTTGCTGAGGAACAAGCTCTCTCTGCCAAGCGTCATGAAGACCTGCTTGCTCTTCTCTCTACCCTTGCCCCTAGCATTCCTCCTCTGCAAACGAAACCACCCTCTGCCCCCTGATTGTCAAGCCTGTTCTTTGTTTTGTTTTGTTTTTTTTGGCAAATTGTATTGCTTTGCTTTTAATGAAATATATACTTGCAGTCTGTTGGTTGTTGTTTCTAATGTTGTTCTTGTTTTTATGATGCCAAAAGGGGGAAGAAGAGTGAAAAACCAATTGACAAAACCTATTGATTAAATATGCGAACGAAGAAGAGTGAAAACCTATTGACAAAGGGAATGAATGAACCTGACCTTGACTTACGTGGATCCCTATCAGCATTCTTTTTTTGTGTTGTTTTGTCAATATGGTCACTTGGTTTGTCATCATCAAAAGGGGGGAATTTGTTGAGTTATTTTGATTAAGTTTTGATGATAACAAATCCAAGTGTAAAAATATGTCCAAGTAATGTTGCTCCAAACACGATCTCCAAACAGGCCTAACTGGTGTTTGTAATCCTTATTGTATTAACTGGTTTGCTACATGTGAGAACAAGTCTTTAAAACAGGTTCTACGTGGTGATTCTTTATTAAGTCAAGAACGCCATCTCGACAGTTGATTGTAAGGCATGTTCCTGAACTCTAGCAATGCAAAGAACAACCCCAGCAAACAAGGTGGCCTTGGTGTTCACAGCAGCTCCACAAATCTTGGACCAGATGACTGGTTCAAAACAAGAAGTCTTGGGTATATAGGTCTTATCTATTTAGACTCTTGTTAATATGCCAATATCGAAAACGCTTTTTAAACACCTCTTGAATCGGTATTCGAGCTAAGTACTTTAGAACACCAGTTGCAAACAACCCTGCAAACAGGGTGCCTACGGTGCTTCTGAACTGAAGTGGCCATACCTGGTTATCTTTGAAAAATCATTTCGGTTGGCCAAGATCTCCAGAAAAATTTCTTTGAACTCCAAGATTGCTATCTTTTTGGAAAGGATATTTTTCTTGAAAAATATTGTGGGAGATTTGCGAAAATAGGAGATTTGCCAAAACTAAAAAGATTTCCTTCTTGTCCATATTTTCGGCTATGATAAAATTTCGAAAGCTAAGAGATCTCTGGTTGCTTCTTTAAAATCTTCTTCACGGCTATGAGAAGATAAGGGTTATCTCTTGAGATAACAAATCCCTTATAACTTGGAAAAACTTGCCACTAGCCGTTGGGAATATTTCTCTTGAAAATCCTTTTCCAAACTTAGCTTATTTCTTCTCTTGTCCTTGGTTTTTGACCGTTGGGTTTTTGTGCATAAAAGCTCAGCTCTTTCGCCCCCACAATACACTGAGACATTGAGAGAAAAAGGGAAGAAAAGAAACAAAGAGTGAAAACCTGGAAACACACAACATATAGGAAATTTCAATAAAAGGTTTTTCTAGAAGAGTTTTTGAGCTATTCTTGAGAAAAGAAAAACCAACTCAAGTTGTGTTTAAACTGAGCTTTCGATATATTGGCATAATAGGATCTTCATTGTACCTTACATCTGCTTAGTAAGAAGCACCCCAGTAAGGTGTTTGTTGACCTTGATCTCAAATCAGTCAAAAGTGAGTGAGTGTGTCATAGTCGTGTGGACTTTGGACGTGTCCTATCTGGTGAGATTTGGACATGGTGTAATCTGCCTTAAAGAAGGAGATTACGTGGTTGCAAGGTTGTAACAAGGTGTGTTACAATTGTAACTAGTTAAGCCCGGTTTAGTAAAGTGATTAAATCCTACACGAGGTAGGTCGTGGTTTTTCACACCTCAGTTGGGCTAGAGGTGTTTTCCACGTAAAAATTGTGTGTGCTTTATTTTTCGCATTTATCTTGGTGATTTTCGCATTTGCTATATCTGAGAACACCTTCTGCAAACAAGTCACAGGGGTGTTTGTTTCATTTACAACGCGAAAATCAGACACCACAATTCACCCCCCCTCTTGTGGTAGTATACTCACTAATTCAACAATCTATTTCATCATCTACTTTAGGGTATTATTTAATACCCAAGGTTAGATGACCCTTCTCAATTGGACTATCCATGGGTTTGGAATTATACATCTGAAATCGTTCCAGGACCTTTTTGATATATGCTTCTTATGATGGTTTCAGATTATTTCCACTCCTAGGACATACTTAGTTTCACCCACTTCCTTCTCCCAAACGTAGGATAGCCACTTTTTTCAAGTTGTTCCTAGCTAGAAGTATGTCATTTACATATAGGGTAAGAAACATAATACCCCATATTGATCTTTTGACAAGCTCACAAAGATCTTCGGAAACCATAGATAATTCAAACGAAGTTATGGCTTCATGGAATCTAAAGTAGCAAGATCTGAGATATTGCTTAAGACCATAGAGGAACCTTTTAAGACAACATTCCTTGTCCTCTTATCCCTTTGATAAAAAAACCAATGGGTTGGTCCATATAGATCTCTTCCTAAAGGTTACCATTGAGGACAACAATCTTTACTTCCATTTGAAACAACTCCATCTATCCCTCATGATCCTGAACGTGTTGACTAATTGCATGTTCAGGTTGATTCTCCTCAACATTCGAAGAATAAAAATGAATTGCATTCTCCTTATTAGAGAAACCTTGACCATTCCTATCAAATAACAGAGATGTAGCATCCTCAGTGAATTAGTAAGAATTCAAATCCTCACCTAGAGATGGTTGAGGTCTTTTTTAAACTTCACCAAATGTTTGGGAACTCATTCTCAAGAAAATCAACATTATGAGAATTCATTTCCGTCATACGACCATTATGGCATTCCCCGTACATCACATATTATTTGGAGTGCACGAGATATCTTATGAACACCATCTTGGTAGCTCTTGCACCAATTTTACGATATTTGGGGCCTGGAATGCGCACATAGCTAGTCGAGCCCATGAGCATAAGTGGTCCAAGGATGGCCATAACTTATATGGTGTGGTAGATATACTCTTGTTTGGCACATAGTTAAAGATACAAGCTGTTGTAAGTAGTTCATCCCTCCAAAAACTACTTAGGAGGTTAGCATGCGCCATCATTGACATGACATGTCAAGCAATATACGATTCCTGCACTCTACAATACCATTCTGTTGCGGGTTGCACGGAACCATTAGTTGTCTTCGCTTCCACTTGAAAGTATTTGAACACATGAAGTGCCTAACAACCAAGAGTTAATAGGGACACATACTTATATCATGAATCATATATCATAGTTATGAAACAAATTTTCCCACTATGTGTATTCACATTCATGGATCCACAAATGTCAGAGTGGATGAACTCCAGGGCACTTGATGCTAGAAGCCTTACTAAAAGACATTCCAGTTGCTTTGCCAAGTAAACTTGACTCACACATGGACAACTTTACCCTAGCGAGTTGATATTAAAGACCACCTTTAGCAAGCTTGTTCACTTTATTCTGGCCCTCATTGTCAAGTAGTCAAGCATGCCTAAAAATAGAGGTGAAAATGAGGCAAAGATGGAAGATGTTTTATTTCATCCAAAACATCGAAAATGCCTTTCAATGTTGCATGGCCAAACAAATTGCCTTTGCATACATTAGACGAAAATCAGAAGAGAAACTAATATCATAAGTAAAACACACAAAGAAACGTCGCACCCCAGGTGCATGGAGACATCGTAAAGAAGCAACGCATTGCTTTCACGGAGTTAAAGATAATGTGTCCTTATTTCAAGGACATCTTCCTCACTATCGTTTCCTGTAATGGCAGTCCATGAAATCTCCGGGTAGTGATGGAAGTTCACATAATTGACTTAGCCCTGAACTACATGCATGGTTGTTCTGTGTCTACAATCCATTAGCGATAATAGTTGGCAAGAAATGCTTGGGAGCACAAATAATATTTAGGGATAACTATGAAAGAAGGCACCTTAGTTGGCTCAGGACAATCCCTAGTGCAGGTTTCTTTAGTTCCACAATTTATAGCACTTGATACATGTTATTTTATTCTCTCCATTACCCTTGGCCTTTTTCCTTGTAGCAATACCACCGTCAGGTTCGGAGGTTCAAAAGGAAATTAATCTTGATGTTAAGCTAATCCCACATGCATGCACTTAGCAATGGAGTAGCTTTCAAATTCCACCACCAGATCGTCACACATGCAATACAACATAGCATAGCATGTTGATCAATCCATCTTAGACCATTTTTGGTATGCCCTTAGGTTCTCTCGATGCTGCTCACTAGCAATAACATCATAGCCATTCTCCGAGGCCTAGAAGTTATCGAGTGTTCCAACACTTTATGCTCGTTCAAAAGAATCTAAATCTTCTTACATTATGTACCATAGGTAGTGTTATCAATCTTTTCATTGGTAAGCAAATCACCGACCATATTTTAAATTCCATATCTAGAAGGATATATTTAAAAGATGGACATTAGGAATATTTTCAAACAATTAAATTATTAAAAAAACACTATCACTCATATCGTATGATCAAAAAATTTGCCAAGCTCATAATCATCACATACAGACACAAATTAGAAGTTTCTATAATTTAATTATCACATCTTTCCATAAAACAAAGCTTATGAAGATCAAATTTGTTAAACTAATTAGCACTTTTAGGAATATCACAAAGATATTCAACTTAATCATGTAAACCAAATTTACATGAAGTTGGACTATATAAAACGAATTAGTATAATGACAAATACGTCATTATGGGGATCAACTATTAAATTTATATTATTATATAAAACTATTTATATTGCAAAACATATTCGAATAATAAGATATTACAAAAGAAGTTCGTAAAAGCCCAAAGAACATTATATAAAACACATTTATATAATTATTGTCAACATAAAATGTATTCAAATGTCTCTCTCAAATTAGAAAACACAATCATAATTTTACGAATTTAGATTTCACGAAGCGAATTCATAAAATATTGCTAAATTATATAATTCACAGGGAGCATGAAACGAATTCATTAACTAGGGCAAGGGGAAAAAAATGCTAATACAATTAGCAAATTCACAACAACTTGTATAATTCGTGTAAAACACATTTATGTAATCTCACTAATTAATGATTAACATGAAACATATTCATGTGACAGAATATATATAAAACATATTTATATGACATAAATTGTAGCATGAAATATATAAAAAATATTTCAAACACAATATTATGTAAAACTTATTTACAAAATATCACTTGTAATACGAAACAAATTCTTATAAAGTACAATCCACTTGGCATGAACTTACTATAATTTCAAGTTGCATTGTTGCATGTATAAAACGAATTTATATAACTAATTAGCATGTAATATCAACACTAAACATATTAATGTCTTTATAACGAGTTCATGCATGCTGAGTAAAACTAATTCAAAATTTCAATTCAACTAATGAACTAATTATATATAACACATCAACTTGAAGACATAATCAAAATCATAATTCAGCTCAAGAATAATTTACATGCCATGACTAATAACCTTGATAATTGATTAAGATTAAACAATATATATTAAACCGAAATTCGGAAAAAAAATTGATTAAAACTCAAATAAACCTAATATCTGCCCCCTTCTTTTCAGGCTCTGCAGCCTTCATTTAATAGGGGTCATGCTCTCGAATGCTCAGGCTCTCTCTCTCTCTCTCTCTCTCTCTCTCTTAAAGCTAGATGAATCTCTCTCGCTCTCTCTCTCTCTCTCTAACAGGCCTATCAGTCTGTCCTCTCTACAGACTTCGCCGAGCTTCTGGACACCTTGTCTTAGTAATAACACCCCTCTTGGCCCTGTTCCAGTGCTATCTTCAACACAAGGCCCCACGGTTCCTCAAAAACAGCCTCTAAAACATCCCAAGTAATTACCTTGCAACCCTCCACCGCCACTGAAGCTAAACCCACGGCCTCGACTACCATCCTTCTTGGTCAAAACGTCACGCCATTGAGTAGATCGGCTATCGGTGAGTCGAGTGACGTCACCCACATGCACACCATTGAGTGGCGCATGACTTACATGCATGACTATGTTGATGTTTTTGCGTGGTTTTATGCTGGGAATCAGTAGATCGGTGGGTGTAATGGGCTTTAGGAGAAAGAAACAATCAAGATCGTCTTCGTTTGTGGTGCATAACAAACATGTGCCACCCCTTCACAATGGATCTGAGGGGTTTTAGGTATGCTTTCATTCCCTTTTTTGTTTGGGTCTGTGGGGTGGCAAAGAGATAAGGATCGTTTGAAATGGGGCAAGTGTCTAGATTTGAGTCGGGGAGTGCATTCGAAGTCTTAGGAGGTGGAGGGTCAGACTCCAGATCCATGAGACCTTTGCGGTTTTGATGGTATTGGGTATAGCTCGGGTCACACGGACGCCGTCAATTGGGGAGGATGTCGGGTTTATGATTCCTCAGGGATGGGGTGGACTCCGTTTAAGCATAATACAGTATCACACAAAATAGAAATAGTGTCGTGTTATCTCAACATAGATCAACGTTATCTTGATAGCATGATAATCATAAGGCATATAAATTTTTAAGCTGATTAGTCTCGATTTTGCATATTTTCTAGTCACATAGAATAGTACAATAATAAAATGGCATACTAGCAGATAAACATTAGCATGTGAACCGAGATTCATATTCAGTTATCATACAGCTCAACATTCTAAGCCTAATTAGAACCAAGATTTATCATACATGACTCTTCCGAGGCTAGCATAAGCGAAACAAGGCTCGGATACCACTGTTGATGATTAGTAATTACCTTGATGGGGAAAATTTACATGGATCTCGTCTGCTAATTGCTACCCATGAGTTAGGTGGCTACTAGAGTCATCGAGGAGTCCATATTCCAAACCCAAATCTTAAGATGGGCAGATTAGTGTGAGGGAGAGGGCAGAGAGTATATTTATCTAGGGAATGTTTTGATTTTTTCATGTTGTATATTTTCCCCGATCTAATCACCTTTTTTTATATAATAGCACAAAGCTTGTAACCCAATCATGGCATTGAATAGGTTTACTGATACTAAATTAATCCCCTGCAACTGTCAAATCAAATAGTGATTATAGTGTAACTATGTGATCGTTATTCTTTGGTCAACCGGTTATAATGCACCAAGACAAAATGAGACATTAGTAGTTGGGTGACTTGCTTGGGCTGAAGACACAATCTGTTGAGTATGGAAGATGGAACAAGGTGGGTTGTGGCCTCAATAGCTGCAAACACAAGTCGAGATTGAGGATTGGGTCTAAGAGACCCAATAAGTGCTTAAAAAGGGTGACTAAGTGAGAAATACACTCAACATGCAAAGGAGTCCAAGTAAGAGATTTAGCAACCAAGGGAGAAAAACATGAAGGACATCGAGAGGCCATGAAACTAAGGCTCAGGTTGACTTTGGATCAAACACATAAGTCTTGGACCACTTGGGAGCGTTGCTGAGCAATGTAGGATTAGGGAAACATGAGTCATGAAATTGAACATCATGAATTATATATACACAATTAGTTTTGGATTAAGACAATGATATCCTTTATAATGAGGGCCGTAGCCTAGGAAAACACCTTCAATATATCAAGGTCTAAGTTCATTCACAAAAGAGTGCCACAAAGTCAGGAAAACAAGCACAACTAAAAGGTTTCAAAAAACTATAGTTGGGCATTTTGTGAAATAAAACTTCAAATGGAGATCCAATTTTTAGAATTAGAGTAGGTAAGCAATCAATTGTACAAATAGTAGCGAAAACTAGATCAAGGCAATAAATGTCAAGTGGTGTTTGGGCACCAAAAGTGTCCTATTAAGTACTCCTAATCACTTACTCGTAATCAAAAGTAATTTAAATTTTTATTTGGTTTTTGTGATATTATAGGAAATAAACATTTAATGGAATAATAGACGTAAAAGACATGCGATAAGAGATGAAAATCAAGAGAATACAAACAAATCCAAGCTAAGTGGACTGGTTCATGCATCTAGATCCAATTGGAAAAAGAGAAAAGTTTCATTTGCTTGACCTAGTTCGTTGGGCCTGCCTACGTGCCTCTCATGAACCAGCAGTCTGACACAGTGTGTGTATGGATGTAACAAGAAGCAAAAGAAGCAAAAAGGAAAAGGAGAGTGAGAAGTAGAATCCAGCCCATCTTAGTTATAGAAGAATTGAATGAAAAAGAAAGGAAAAAAAAGGGGAAAAGGGGCCAACGCCTAACCCAGCCTAAGCACATAAGTCAGCACGAGCAACCCAGTCAACACTGCCATGTCTCAGCCTGCCCAGCTGAAGAAGAAAGGGAAAAGAAAGAAGCAGCCATCCAGCAGATCATGGACCACCGCCTAGCAAGCGGATCCATGCGGGCCTGTTTATTGCTATGCGTCGCCCAATTCCGAGCAAGTCAACAACGTTCGGGCTAGCTCTTGTCCAAGTCAACACCCAGACCGTTCCTAAGCTAGCAGCGCAGATCCTCACCCAACTATGAAAAATGTCTAATACAATTAGGAGAATAATTAGGTAATAGAGTGTGATTACGGGAATTGAAAATTTTATTCTAGTATAATTAGGAAAATTGAGGGGGTAGGGAGGCTTGCACTAGTATAAATAGGGATCTTGGAGGTGCTTGTAAATCATCAATTTCTCTCCTTGTTTCTTATAGCATTTTTCTAAAGTTTGGAGATTATTGTAATTGTAGGAGTTTTTTCAAGTTGAATTCAATTTCAAATTCTTATTCTAGTTCCAATTTTTCTAGTTCTAGTTTTAGTTAAATCTTTTTAGTTCTAGTTTCAATTCAAAGTTTTCTAGTGTTAGTTTCAATTCAAGTTTATCAGTTTTAATTTTAGTCTTCCCAAAAATTCTTTTTCATTCAAAGTTTTAATCTTTATTGCTCTTTCGAGTCGATAGTGGAAATTGAAGTCTCGAGGTGATCTCTTATTCAAGATCAAGTTTTCTACATCTAGTAAGGCTAAGTAGTCAAGGTAATTTGTTTCTTCTCTCTTATAGTTTTTATTTTAATTTCAAGATTTAGATTAGGGTTTTTTTGTGAGGCTACTTGCAATTATTGTAAATTAGTTTTAGTTATATTATTCTAGATTAGTTTACTAGTTTGATACTAGTGATTAAATTGAATCCATCTCTGTGGACGACTCGTAAAGTGCTACAACCATGACTGTACACTTGTGGCTTATTTTTATAGTTCCTGAGATGCAACAAGAGGCACCCATAATTGAGGTACGAATCATTGTAGAAAGTGTTTTTTTTTTAACATTTAGCAACACCATTTTGTTGTGAAGTGTTACTACAAGATTTTTAAAACATATGTCATGTTCTAAGAAGTGAGTTTTCACAGGAATATTGTGAAATTCTAACCCCTATAACTTTGAAACATTTTAATTGTACCGTTAAATAGATTGTCTACTAAAGCTTGAAAATTGTGAAAATGAACGTAGACCTCTGATTTTTGTTTCATGGAATATCCTATTAAAAGGAGAGAAATCATCAATAAGAGAGGTGCAATACTTACTAGCTTATTTTGATAAAACTATGGTTGCCAAACATCAGAATGAACCAATTCAAAAAGAGTATTATTCGAATCTAAACAGATACAATTATGGAATGTCTAATGTTAGATTTTAGCTTAAAAATAATGCCTAGTTTAGATCTTTCACATGTCTTTTGTGTGTTCCCTAGGGAATGAGCTCAAGCCCAATGTTAAGACTTCTCTGAAGAGAGAAAAACCTTTCTCGAGAGAAGTGCTCCTCTTTACGCGCTCACCCCTTGAAATTTAATTCATTGCTTATCCATGGTGCATCTCCTTCTAAAATTGAATGCATTCAACTACCTTCAGCTTAATCAATGGCCATTAGATGAATCCCTCAATTTTTCTTACTCTGATCCCATATCCAATTGATGTTTCCTGATTTCATAGGTTAGTCAGATTGAGCCCCTTCTTCCTTTGTATATAAATAGCCATAATCATGGAATTGAGCTTTTTAGAAGCTCCAGACTAGTTTGTTAGTTTAGTCTTCGCAATTATTACTATTTTTGTCAATCCCTTGCTCAACCTTTTGTTCTTGAGTCCCTCTTGTCATTTCACATTTATTCATCACAAAAAGTTCACAAGCAAGTTCACAAGCAAACTTTTAGGGTTTATCATGTGGCTATGGATCTCTTATGTCGTGAATTAGTGATGATTTACCACAATTCTCATCCTTATCCCATGTATTCTATTGCTAATCACATCATCCTCCATTTTCCTTTCTACCCCATTTATGTAGGGTTTGCAAATAATTTAGGGTGATGGATCTTTAAGCCACTGAGCTCCTTGGGGTTTGATTGGATTCCTATCTCTGTAGCTAAGGTAGTTAGTATGATTTGGCTAAAGATTAAGCTTCTGGGCTTGAGGTATCTACCTACATCCGAGGCCCTTTGTTACTGAAATGGAGCAGTCATTTCTCTAGCAGAAGCTCCCAAGTGCGGAGTTTGTGTGTTTTTGCTAGTTTTTTCTCTAAGACTAAATTGATTGCCTTTCCTCTTGGCTAGATGCCACAATGTTTCATGTTTATGTGCCTCTAAGTGTTAATCATGGGTGTTTGTGCTCTAAGTGGATTAAGTTTGATAGTGCTATCCTCAGTGCACTTAGTTTTCCAATTTTGGTGTAAGGGCACGCCTCTTCTATTTAAAGGGAAGGTTCCCCTTTTGTTTGCTGCACCACTACCGACCAAGCACTTGTTCTTCCTTCGCAGTTGTCTTATGTCTAGCTCTTCTCCAACTTCTCTTTCGTCTATTAGCTCTAACAAAGGCAATAATGGCCACTCAAACCAAAGTCCTCTTTTTCTGATGCCCTGCAGCCTTCGACTCCACACTCTTTGGGTGGAAACAGAGGCGATCATTCACGTCATTCAACTCAGAGCACCAATGTTCACTGAAGCAATCAAATTCGGTGAGGGACATTTTGATCATTCTCCAAATTCATCGACTGCTTCAAGAAATAGTCCTCTACTACTGTTGGCTTTGCCTAACCCAGATCCTACGTTAGGTACAAACACTTCCCCTGATCTTCTTGCTGATTAAACTTCTCCCTTTCTAAACCCTGTTCCCTCTTTGGTTGTCAATGCATGGATGAATTATCTGCTCTTTGTCTCTTGGGTCGAATTTAGGGGGTTTATGTTTCTCTTCTTACTATCATACATAAGACTAAATTTGATTAGAAGTTTCCCCAAGGTCAGGTGGAATATGTTTGACTAGGCAATAATTAGATCATTCTTAGATTTGCGAATGTTGAAGACAAGGAGATGGAGTGGCGGAGGAGATCTTAGTATGTGGGTATTTTCAACTTTGTGTTCACTAATTGGGTGCATTGCTTTTACCCCTTTTCTATTTGTATTAATAGAATTAACCAATTGGTTAGAATCCCTAGGCTATCCTGGGAGTTTTTGGACTTTGATACTTTGACTGAACTTCTAAAACCTGTGGGTAGTGTCATCCAGGTGGATCAAAACACTCTGATACGTCCTAAAGGGAAGTTTGCTGGTGTTTGTGTTAACATTGACATATCTAAGCCTCTTCCTCGGTCTCTTGTGGTGTCCTTTGAGGGGAGGACTATGAAAATCCTTCTAATCTATGAGGGGTAGCATGAAGTCTATGCTTTGTGTGGACCCCAAGATCACCAAATGGATACTTGCCTTATGCTCCCTACTCAGTCTAAGAAAGAGGTTATGATTGAGAAATTTCGTGATTTAGAAACTTCTGGGTCTAATGTTTCTCAGTCCAAAAGTTCACTTTCCAAACCTTACCTCTCCTTAACTGATAATTGGATCAGTGTCTCTCCTAAAAAAGAGAATTTGATTTTTCTCTACCAAAGCCACCACGTGCTCTACCCAGGATAAAGTACCACCCAAGACTACATCAAAAATACTGCTACTCCACTTTCCCCTACTCCTATGCAGGTAGTTGCTTCTCTAGATAAGTCTAATGAGCAAGGCTCCTCTAGAACCTTAATTCAATATCTTAACATTGATCGCATTATACTAGCCAATCCATCTACTACTGCTAACTCCAAAGCACCTGTCAATAAAGATCCTCTGGATGCCATGAAGGATGTTACTATGGATGATTCTTCTATTCAAATGGCTTGTGAAAGTCAAGCTGGTGACCTTTAAGATGAAGATTTTGGGGATACTTTTCTTAATCTTGAAACTATACAAGAGATTGAGATGTCCTCCAAATCCTCTGAGAGGCATAGGGTGGAATAGGGATGAAAGCCTCTCCCAAACCAAGCACTAATTCTTTAGTTCATGTGGACTCTATATGATATAGGAGGATCAACTTTAGGTTAGAATAAATCTACTCTTTTGGTGTATTACAATTTTGGAGAGCATTATGGTTAAACTATATATATGTATTGTAATGCTCCCACTGTTACGCATTTCCTTCTCAGATGGCTCTATTTATTTTGGATTGTTGTTGGTTGTAATTCCATCATATTATATTAGTTATGAAATGAGTATCCAACCCTAATCAAGTATTTCTGGTGTGGTTTTTAGTATTGGAGGTTTGGATTAGGTTCTGCGTATCCCATGTGTAATTAATGGATGCCAACGCTCTGGTTAGAGCATGAATCCTCCTAATTCACCATCAGAGTTAGGGAGGCTGCATTTTTTTTATAGCTTTGGGGAGCCTTTAATTTTTTCTATTTTGTTGAGACTACAAAGGTAAGTTTTTTGGGTCGATAATGGAATGAATAGTCCATACAGGCAAGGGCAAGCTAAAACCAATTTTATATGTGTTCTATATACCATTTTAAATTCTTTGAGCACAATAGTGTAATATATATGTGTAATATATTTTTTTGGGCCTTGTAATTATTCTATATAAAACCCTAATTACTAATATAAATATACACCTAGACACCCCACATCGGGGAAGGTTGCCTAGTTACCGCACATGGTATTAGACCCAAAACCCTAAACCTAGTTTCTTCCTCTCACAACCTTCTCCTCCTTCTCCTCATTGCTTACATCTTCACGACCTCTCTTCCTCAATTTTTTTTTGCTTCCATGGCTGATATTCCTCAGCCCTCCTGTTTTGGACTTGAGTCCTCTCCTATGGAACCCTCTACGCCTTCCCATATCTCCGCTACCATGCCCGACCTCTCTATGCAAGATACTGTTGGACTCCTTGACCCCTCTAATGTCGACACCTATGCCTAACCCTAGGTCATCCATGGCCCCCCATGCTGCTGCACCTATCTACCGCAGCCATGCCCATCCTGTCGTACCCCCCACACAACCCTCCTACCCCTTCTATTTCGAATCGCATCCTTCGCTATCCCTGTATGATCGGAATGGACCTCTCTTATGACTGCAATCTTCCACTTGGTTCATGCCTGGCTACTCTCAGTTTGAGGTGGGATGCTCAAGCTCGACTCCTCCGCGGCATGCTTAGGTTGGTGTCCACCTACCACAATTCCCTTATTTTTCGCCAAACCCCAGCACCGGTGCTTCTCTGATGGCTCCTAATATCACTAATCTTGTCATGGGATCTACCCCCGAGGACGTTTTGACATGGCACACTAAGTTCACAACTATCCTAGTTTCGCATGGTTTGCTATGCTTTGTTGATGGATCATATCCATCGCCTGCCTCTATGCTCACTTCCTCTTCTGGTGAGTCTATACCTAATTCTGACTTCTATGATTGGATGCAGTATGATGAAAGTATTCAAAGTATTCGCTCATGGATTTTTGCTAACCTGTCTCCTAAAGGATTGGTCGATTTACGTGATTGTTCGACTTCTTTTCACCTATGGGACCTTCTAAATAAATGTTTTTTTGTATTCTAATATGGCTAGAGCCCTTGAACTTAATGTATGCTTACTACTGTTCGCAAATCTGATCCTCAAACTATGGATGCCTATTTGTGTGATATTAAGTCGATTGCTAATAATTTAGCTTCGATGAATAGTCCAGTTCCCCAATCTGATTTGGTGCATTATACACTTTTGGGACTTGGCGTGAGTAAGTGACTTTAGTTACCACTCTCACCCATGCTCCCATGCACCTTAATTTTGATGATCTCCGACCTCATCTACTGTTACATGAACAAGGTCTAAAAAGCCTTAAGGATATAGAGGACTCTCCCGTTGTACTTCCAGCTCTCCCCACATCTCACAACTCTTCAACGGCCTCCACTCCGTCCACCACCAATAATAACCATTAGCAAAATACTCGAGGCTAAGGGGGTGGAAACTGGCGAGGTATCAATCGGTGCAACAACAACAATCGCAATAATTTGAGAGGCCATGGAAAAAACAATTAGAATCAGACCACATCCTCATAGCAGTCCCACAACCCTACTAGGAGCGTGCCTACAAGTTCACACATATGTGATTCAGTCTTGTCATGTTTTTTACTAGTACCTGCTATTCTGCGAACTCAGTTTCTGCAAGTAGTTCCAATCAGTGCGGGATATTGGGCTCCAACCCCACTCCTCTTGTGTGTCAAATTTGCTTTACTTCAGGCCATTAGGCCCTTCAGAGTCCTTGCCTACCTTCTGCTACAGGCACTACTCCTAACTCTCTTACTTCCTCTTTTACGGCAATATCTTTTGGTGATGGACAAGAAACCTGGTATCCAGATTCAGGAGCTGCTGCTCATATGACACTGTTAGAGGATAATTTGGCTTTTAAATCTCCTTATCATGGCAATTATAAAATTATGGTTGGGAACGGTGCTCTTCTCCCTACATCTAAAATTGGCAATTGTTATTTACCCACTACTTCCCAAACATTATGCTTAAATTTTGTTTTCAAGTACCTTCTTTAAATCAAAACTTGATTTCCATTAAGCGTTTGTGTCGAGATAATAATTGTCAAGTTTTATTTGATGATCTTCTGTTTCTATTTAGGACAAGCTCACGGGGATGCTTCTACTTTGGGTTGCAAGTAAAGGAGACCTCTATCCCATCCACATTTGACCCTCCCGAGCCCTTCATTTTGCGCACTTCAACCTTCATCAACTTGCATAAGTCTGGCACCGTCGCTTAGGGCATCCTAATTCTTGAATCTTAGCATCTCTTCATGCCAATAAACACATTGTTCAGACTACTAAACATTTTAAAGATTGTGTCTCATGTTGTTTAGGCAAGTCCACTAGATTACCATTTTCTGAGTTGAACATGTTTTTTATAGACCCTTGTTTTTGGTTTAAGGTGATGTTTGGCAATCTCCAATTTGCTCCACTGAGGGCTACAAATATTATATTTTGTTTGTGGATGACTACTCTCGTTATTCTTGGATTAATCCTATGAAAACTAAATCAGCTGTATTCAAAATATGTTTGGCTTTTAAGAAATTGGTGGAAAATCTTTTCCGCACCACCATTAAATATTTCAAAGTGATGGGGATAAGGATTATGATAATACTCCCTTTTTTGAGTACTTAGTTGAACATGGTATTTATTTTTGTAAGTCTGCACCTCACACACAGCAGCAGAATGGTGTTGTAGAAAGAAAGCATTGTCATGTTACAGACATGGCTCGCACCGTTTTAGTAGATGCAGGCTTACCTGACTCTTTTTGGGCAAATGTTGTTTCTATTGCTGCCTATGTGATTAATTGTTTACCTACGCCCTTGCTTAATAAGCAAATCCCTATTTAAAAAGTTATTTTCTTGGCCCCCTGATTTCAGTTTTCTATGGGTTTTTGGGTGTCAATGTTTTCCTAATTTAACATCCATAATTAAACATGAACTCTAACCTCGCTCAATAAGATGTGTTTTTCTTGGATATGCCCCACATTACAAGGCTTATAAATGTCGAGAACCTCTTTCTGGCCGAATTTACATAAGCCGAGATGTACTGTTTCATGAACATGTTTTCCCGTATGATAACATCCTAAACTCAAGATCCACAAAATTATCCACACCTACTTTCTACTTCCCTTCGTGGACTCCTACCACTCTGCCAAGTTCTTAGCCGAGTCCAATTTCAGCACCTCCATCCTCGCCAGTCTTACCCCCAGTTCGGCCCACCTCCACTCGGCCTGACTTCCATCCCCAGTCACTCCAGTAGTCCTTCCCTCTGCCCTCCCATGAGTCACTGCAGCCTAGCTCACTATCACACTCCGACCCAGCCCAACCTCCCACCCTACAGTCCAACCCAACTGCGTTCGTCTTCTTACCTTGCCCGCAGTCCACAACACCTCTTCCCAGCTTAACCACCAACCCATCCTCCTGTGAACGGAATATCCCCATCCGAGGTCTCCACTTCTGCCCAAGAGCAAGCATCTTCGCCCATTAATCATCATCCCATGTAAACACGCTTAAAATCTGGTATTTTTGAACCACGCACAATTCTTTCCCTAAGTGTGTTGCATACGGATCGTGATCCCACTTGTTTTTTACATGTTGTAAAATATGCTCATTGGCGTCAAGAGTTTAATGCTTTTTTAGATAACCACTCATGGGATCCGGTCCCCTGTACCTCAACCATGCATGCCATTAGCAATAAGTGGATTTATAAGACTAAATTTAACTCAATCGGGTCTATTGAGCATCGCAGAGCTCATCTGGTGGCTCTTGGAAATGATCAGCAAGTAGGTATTGATTACCATGCAATCTCTAGTCCAGTTATCAAGTCATCCACCATTCGTCTTTTATCATTCATTGCAACATCCTGCAACTAGGCTACTCATCAACTCGATGTTAAGAATGCCTTTTTCCATGGATTTCTTGATAAAGAGGTTTACATGAAACAACCTCCAAGTTTTATTCATCCCTCATTCCCTGATCATGTTTGTTGCCTCAAGAAATCTCTGTATGGGTTGAAACAGGCTCCTCATGCTTGGTTTCACCGCTTTAGTTCCTTCTTGATAACTAAAGGTTTCGTTTGCAGTAAAATCAATACCTCCATGTTTGTATATCGTTAGAAATAGTTTATAACGATCCTCCTTCTTTACGTTGGTGATACGCTACTTACTAGCAATAATTCCACTACGTTACGATCTTTCATTTATGAGTTATATGACCATTTTTCCATGAAAGATCGGGATGATGTTCACTATTTTCTTGGGATTTAGGTGGTGTGCACTCCTTTCGGTCTTTTTCTGTCACAACATAAATACGTAATTGATCTATTGCCCAAATTTCATTTGCATACTCTCAAATCTGTACGCACCTCGTGTCTTTCTAGGACTACCTTATCCCTTACTAATGGGGAATTGCTTGCAGATCCGTGTGAATATCGTAGTATGGTTGGTGCATTGCAGTGCTTAACCATGACTCGACCTGACATTGCCTATGCCTTGCATGTAGTTTCGCAATTTATGCATGCTCCCTGTACTAGTCACCTCTATGTTGTCAAGAGAATTTTTAGCTACTTGCAGGATACTGCTGATCATGGGCTTTTCTTCAAATCTGGTTCTAAACTGGATCTTCTGCTAGCTTTCTATGATGCTGACTGGGTGGGGTGTCCAGATAGTTGTCATTCTACTGCTAGTTTTGCAGTCTTTTTAGGCTCCAATATGATTTCCTGGCGTGCCAAGAAACAACCAACGGTTTCTCATTCCTCTACTAAAGCTAAGTATCAGGCATCTGCTTATACTGTTGCAAAAATTCAATGGATTCGCTAACTTCTTCTAGACCTGGGTGTTTTGGTTCAAGCCCCTGTTCAGTTATTTTTTGATAATGTTTCTGCCACATATCTTGCTCTAAATCCTGTTCTTCACAGTCGTAGCAAACACATTAAGGTTGACTATCATTTTGCTCAGGAGGTGGTAGCCAAAGGTCAACTTCAGGTTCACTACATTCCTACTTAGTCTCAAGTGGCATACATCTTCATCAAGGGTTTCTCTTCACAGAAGTTCTATCAGTTCAAGGCCAATATGTCTGTGGTGCCCCCCGTTTAGATTGAGGAGGTGTAATAGTGTAATATATATGTGTAACATATTTTGTTGGGCCTTGTAATTATTCTGTATCAAACCCTAATCACTAATATAAATATACATCTAGGCACCCCACATCAGGGCAAGTTGCCTAATTACCGAACAGAGTGTATACCTAACAGTTAATGATGTTGAGATTTACTCTCTAGGGGCTCAACTATTTTTACTGCACTTCTACTCTTTATGTATGGTTTCTTTAAAGTTGTTTAAAGTGATTGAAAAGGTACTTTTGATATCTTTTCGAAGGATATTCTAAGGATTGCCAATCATCGGGTTGATTATATTTGTGAATGTATTCCTTGAATCCTAGACAAAAGGATTTACAAAACTTGAAGATTTGAGAAACCCAGACGCTTAGCATCGAGTAAGAACGGATCAAGAGACCTTTGTCTCTCCTTCGGCTGGGAATAATTCAATGAGTTATAGGTTCTATCAGTTGATAAGGAATTTACTAGGATTTTTCATTGCGAATATCCATCTTTAAGTGGTTCCCAATTACTCTATCATTCAGGAAGTTTTACAAATGTCTGGGTTACTTTAATTGTAAGCATAATATTGATAAGAGAATATAATTCAATGGTTAAGGCAAGGATCTTCGATTATATTTTGCCTTGAAGTGTTTTTTCCCCCTAATAACGTATCTCTCTTAGGGGGCTGCACCAAATTTGATGGGCACGCAACAGATTATGGGGTGCACCACGTGCCATATGTTAAATGCAAACTTATCTATAAATCTATTTTATTTTCTTTCATGTTCTGGACGATTGTTTTACAGGAACAAGGCTTATTAAGAGACATACTTCCTCTTTCTTTTGGCTATAATTGGTTGGAATTTATCTTTGGGGTATTTGTTGCGGGGTTCTCAAAAGATATAGATTGAGCACTAGTTTCCTTTTAACTATTTTGGGCTTGTACTGCTAAGCATAATATTTATTACACCTTTGCTGATCCGAATACTTCATATGTTGGTGCTTGGTTATGGTTCTTAATGTTGTGATGTATAATATATGTTGAGTTTTAGGTGTACATGTACTATTCAGGGTCATTATTGTAAAAGAGCCTACTATGACTATTGGTCGTGAGTCATCGGGTATTATCCTAATAGGTTTCACTACTTTTATCGACTATTTCACCTTCACATAACCCTCCGGTCATGCCTATCTATTTATTCATCTTGTTGGCTTAGACGAGTCTTGACTTGCCCTACCTTACTCTAATAAGCATTCTGATTTTATTTTATTTTTTTTTTTTTTGCAGCTTTTAAGTATGGGTGACGAGAGTGCATCAAACCAAGCAACCCTTTATAATGCTGATTTAACACTGTGTAGGAGTAGCATTTGAGAAATTTTACTCATCAATCACTTTAAAGGAGACAGTGACAATAAACCCCTTGAATGATCACTTATTGGCTTGGGATAAGATTATGACATCTTTGTATGTTTTTTGCCCTGTTAGTTACGATCTTAAGGGTAGACCACCTTTATCATTATTGTTTTACAAAGATTATTAGTTGGCATGTTCAAGGTGCCAAAAAATTTTAATTACTTGAGGAAATTAAATTTCTCAAACATAATTACCAGCTAGATGTAGTATTCCTTTTGGAAACTATGACTAATGAAAAAATATACTCGTCAAATTAGCTGGAATGTTCAAGGGGTTTGATCATTTTGATTTTATTCTACCAATCAACCACTCTGGGTGTATTTGGGTGCTCTGGGATAACAACAATATTCATGCTTTGCTGTTAAGTAGAGAGAATCGTACAATTCATATGCTTATTCATGATGACCTAAACAATATCAAAATATTGTTGTTTCGGAACCTATGGTCCAACCCAGACTACAGAAAAGGACTCATTTTAGAATTATTTAGTGCAAATGAATGGGGTTATGGACTTACCTTGGTTATTAATTGGTGACATCAATGAATTAGAACATCTATCTGGTAAAAGGAGGTAAAGCAACACGTACGTACTAGAAGAATTGAGAGGCTTACAAATTTCTTATCAATTATCCAAAGAGAATCTGTAGTTGTCAATGGAAATTCTTTTCCTGGTTAAAAAAAAAAAAAAAAATATCAACGGCTCTTGATTTATGAATGACGTGATAGAGGAATAGCTAGATTAGACATTATTGAATTCTACCCTAACATGTTCACTAGCTACGAATCTTTTACATTTTCTAATCATTGTCCTATTATTATTGATCCCGAAGTGGATAATCATCAAATGAAACCTCTTCCATTTTGATTCCAAATTTTCTAGAATAATTATCAGAATGTAGAGCAAATAGTTAATAAAAAAATGGGAAAACTAAGAATAAAAGTACCAATATGTATAGGTTTACATGAAAATTGAAGGCTATTAAAAATGATCTTAAACCTTGGGCGAAATCATCTTTTGCACATATCCCAGACATGATTAAGGTGTTGTTTGGCCTAGTTTATAGAAAACTATTTTTGTTTTCTAAAGTAGTTTCCTTAAAAGTTGTTTTAAAAGAAAGTATGAAGTGTTTGGCCTAATTTATATGAAAATAGTTTTGAACAATTTGAGTCGTTTGGCCTAACATCTTTTAAAGTACTTCTCAATTAATTATTTTTCCTTTTTACATTATAATTATTTATTTCATCTTGTTTCCTTACTAAAGTAAGAGATTGCGTTTCCCCGCCCCCCCCCCCCTTGTTTATAGCTATTAACTTCTATGTATTTCTAAGAGATACTACACAGATGAAGTTTTATTCTTTGGTAAGCGTCAAATTGAAAAGAAAAAAAGAACAAATAACCAAAAGCGAAGCATTGAACACTACAAAAATATTATAAAACATGGTACTTTATTTCTCTTTCTACCTATCCCGCAAATAAATCAATTAGTACCTACTCATTAAAGATCTAACAATCTTATTGTGAAGAGAAAACATATCATTATCACCCAATGCTCCGCCATGCTCTATTGAATAATCATATCGATTGGTATGTTATTCTCCTTCATAATCTTCTACTAGGGGCATGTAATTGGAATCTTGATCATGCCTATTAAACTGTTCATCTTCGATGGCATATTTCCTAATATAATTATGAAGGGTCATGGTTGTCACCACAATTTTGCATTGTGTAGAGAATTCGTAACTTGGCAAATCGAGTAACATTCTCCACCTATTCTTCCACACCCCAAATGTTCATTCAATCACATTTCTAAGAGATGCATGTGCAAAATTAAACACTTCATAGTGCCCTGCAGGAGGCTGGCTTGAACGTCCAAAATCAGGAAGATGATATCGATGTTGCAGTCATTTAAAAGGTGCGAGGTATCCTTTCATATTTGGGTAACCAGCATCTACAAGATAGTACTTACCGGATAAAAAATAATTAATTACTTGTTAAATGTAGTTTATGACAAATTACACAATTTTAATATTAATGCAAGTGAAAACAAAAGGAGAACATACCTTGGGGAGGATGTGGAAATATATTCAAATTCTTGTACTTTTCTAATGTCGCTGTAAGGATACGTGTATCATGTGCAGATCCTTCCCAACCAACTTGAACAAAGGTGAACAATATCTCAAAATTACATATTGCCATCACGTTTTGTATGGCATAGCCTTTTCTACCAATATAAGGAATTTCATTCTCCTTTGGAGTTATAACTGCACAAATGTGAGTACCATCCATAGCTCCAATTGCACATTTGAAATGTGGCCAAAATCTGTAATCTTCTCTAATTTTGTTTGGAATCTCTTTAAATTGACGATCGGGGTGGTTGTATAATATCTTTAGAAAACGCAATCAAAGATTTCAAAACTTCGGCAAATTTTCTACTTACTATTTCTCCATAATGGTAAAACCTAGATTGAACATTATGATTGGAGTGCCCATGCGCACAAGTCCAAAGAAACATGACCAATGCCTCTTTTGCGCGCATTGTCCTTGTTGAATGTAAACCATAACTATCCATTAGTAATTTTGCTAGTTGAATGAATACGTGTGGCTCCATTATAAACATCCTATAACTCTCTCTTGGGGCATTCAGCACCTCAATGACATATTGCCAGCCTGAGCATATAAAGCTCTAATCTTTCATTTCATGAGGTACTTCAAATAATATTGAGTACATAATGTTGCTCCCAATGTAAGAAGTAAAAGTAGCCTTTTCTTGTTAACTCCAGGTTGAAGAAATATTTTTTCATAGTCATCATCATCATCATCACCGATTTCAATCTCTTCATTTTCATCTTCTGAGTCATCATAATCCATTTTATCCTCTTCTATAGTATTGTTGTTAATTTGGTTGATATCAACTACATCATCGTAAGAAAGTTAACCGAAATATTGCAAGACAAAATAAACGATAATTGATACAATAATAAAATTATATCATAGAAATAAAATATATGACAACCAAACAAGTTTTTTTATAAAAGTAACAAAAAAATAGTGTTGTATTAAGTGCGAAATAAAACACAAAAAAAAAAGAAAACACTAATATCATTGCGAACTTAGTACTATGCAATATTTCATAAAAAGAAAAAAAAACTAATGTCTACAAGTATGTTTGGCCTGTTTTATGAGCTCAAGCTCATTCTCAAGCCAAGCAACTCTCACGCTGCCGTCTTCCAGTGCAATAAACATCTCCCTATATTGTCGCTTGATAAATAAGTGAGCACCTAGTATATATAGCTCACTGCCAAGCTCAACAGAAGGAAGAGTTTTTACCAAACTCATACATTCTGCAATGCTACAATTGGGAAGGTCATTTGACACAGAAGTTGCAGTGAAATGAGGGATACAACTTTCTGCAGCCTCCACAATGCAATCCAACCAACTTTGCATACCTACGGCAATACCTACTTTTGACTTAGTCCTCTTTATTGGTTTTTCTTTCCCTTCCTTAGAACTGTATGCTTTTTTCATCTTGTTACCCTCTTGCTCAACACTATCATCGTTATCAACTTCAATATTTTCCAAACTAATATTCAGAACCCCACAATCATCATATCTGCTATCTTCAGTTCTTCCAATTCTTATAACTTCTATATTCTCCTCTTCCTCCACTACCTCGTCTTCCCCTTCTCCCTCCCTCCCTCCATTTTCATTAACTTCTAGTGTGTACAGACCCCATGAATGCTCACCAGTTCCAAATGTGTTAGAAAACATCATCTCCATCTCTTTTAAATTAGCTAACCCCCCTTCACGAAAATTAGCATATTCAGGATTAGTCTGTAAGTAAAATTTGACAAAACATGTTAGTGATCTTCAAATTAAAAGCTAAGAACATATTCGAAGTACTAGAAAGGTATACTAACCTTGATTTTTTCCTCCCACCAAGAGTCATCAGCAAGAATTGTGTTTTTATTGGGATTCCCACCTATTTTTTAATTGCTTATAATCATAATTCCTTCCACTCCTTAGCCAGAATTTTATAACCACATTATCCAATCCTATCTTATTGAAATGTGTATGTGGTCTATTTCCCGCATGAACCTCTTCAGCACAAACTTGACAGAAAGTCTCCATCACCATTGGATCTCAATTTGCCTTTTCTTTCTTCCCAATTTGGCGAGAGGGGCCAAAAGAAGTTTGAGAATGTCCTTTCGTAATGAGTTTTAGACTAGCAATCTAATAAGAGTTAAGTACAAATATAAGTGAAAAACCCCAAATAAACAAAGGAGATGACAGATGTCAAGTAGAAATAATATGTTGCCATTACATATCAACATGACCTTATAAAATCTAGAGGTTGGCTAATTAACTATTGTAACGCCCCAAATTAAACATGTTTCATTGTTCATATTCTCCTTAATAAATCACTCAATTGTAATTTGATGAATCCAATGATAAGGGCATTACCGCCGTCCAAAAGGACAATGCTTGAAACATGAGTGCTATATATAACACAGTTAAGCATAATCTCAACCATACACATTCACACATGATCATCCATTCACAATCAAGTGTTAACCAATGTAAGGTTTATAAACCATAGTAAGATAATTCACCATGCAATCTACATCTTCATCCACATAAGAATTCAAAATACAATGTTAAAGTATGCATATACGACATTACTTCTGATCCATCTGGATTTCCCTGCTTCACTTATTCTCTTCAGCTGATTTGCTGGCATGAGGGCAATACTCTGAACATTTGCCTAAAATAAAACATGAAAAACATTTTGAACTGTGAGCTGAAGCTCAGTACATGCGTTCCTGAGTTGTTAAATGATCATTGAACACGGATTGGGCTCGCTTTGCAATTCATTTTAAGTTAAAACAGTGAATGAAATAAATGTAAAACTGTATTGCTAGTTATTATCTGATAGTGAGCCCCTTGATATTGTTACGATCTATGAATAGGTGTACACCTGCCAAGCCGATCGGAGACCTGGCCTGAAGCCGCGCGGATAACTGAAGGGCGAATGCCCTGTAGATGATAACTGACGTGGTCACTAATTAACTGATAAATCACTGTGTAAACTGATTCATTGATGTACTTACCAAAACATGATAACGTTGATAAATACACTCTGATTTCTAAAGATACAGGCAATGGACGTGCCTGATGTCTTTAAAATGATATTTCACTTGATAATACTTATGCACAATGGAAACGATAACTACGCCTCAACTCTGTTTCATAAATGTCATTGTAAGTATGTGTAGTCAGTAAATGATCCTTACTCGCCTAATTGAGTAAGTAAAAATATGTGTAACAGAAATTGAATAATAAAATGGGATACATAACTTGTGCATTGCAAATAATAAATTAAATCAGTTAGAGTTATTGAACTTGAAATACAACAAATTGAAGTAAAATAGACCAAATGAAAATGATTGAGTAATAATGAAAAGATTTTAATTGATATAAATGACACATGGTTTGCTGATATTTCTGAAATGGATAAAGGAAAGTGTGAAGCTTCTGAAAAGGATAATAGAATGGTTAATGCCTCTTAAATGGATAATAGAAGGTTTAATACTTCTGAAATGGGTGACAAATGGTTTATGCCATAAGGGGTACTGCGAGGTTCATAAAAGCTCATATAAGACCCTAACTTGGTCCAAAGGACACTGATTTTGAGTTATTAATCTGCTCACTTCCCAAATTTCATTTTCATACTCATGTAACTTAGTTTTCAACCCAAGTAAGCTTCTGTACATAATCAAAATGAACTCACTACACTTTGTAATTTCCTTGCAATACCCATAATTATATAGAAACTTACAAAAAAAAATAATTCCAAATGTCACGGTTTCTGTGTTCACTCATATTACCGTTTGATGGTCTGCATTAGAAAATCCATATCTTTCACTCTCAACCTCCAAATGAGATATAAAACCCCAATATGAAAATTTCATAATGTCCTCTAAAACTCTTATCCAGGACACAAAGCATGATTCACATAATAAGGTCCCTAAAAGTAGGGTAGAACATAGACGTGCACAATTTCTGATCAATCTACACAGTCGTAGCAAAACGACCATAACTGTTTACACAGAACTCGGATTAAGGCGATTCAAGAGGCATTTTAAAGAGAACTCATTGATATATCCACACACCAAAAATCACAATTTTTCAGTGACCTAATCAATACCAGTTTTTCCGTGAAGTTATTGTTCCAGTTCAGTTCTCAGTTTCGATGCATTCTGCACAGTCTTGAGTAAATTGGTCATAACGTTGTCCACACAACTCGAAATTGAGTAATTCCAAAGCCTATTGAAAGATAACCCATCAAGATATCACTAAAATAAAAATCATAAATTTTGGATGTGCCAAACAGTACCAATTAATTCCCAAAGTAGCCCCTGTTTCAGGTCTGTTTTCCAGCTTTAACTCACATATTTTCAATCTTTTCTTCACATAACCACCCACTAAAATCACTCTTTAACTTATATAAATCAGCATAAACATCTTGATATTTATTACCAATGCTAAAGATAACAAAATCTCATTTAAAACAATCAAAATTCAACACTTGAACATGAAGCTTGCATGATTAACATAAAACCCTAACCCTAGCTTCAACTCCAACATGATCCATCACCAAGATGATTCTTAATTCAATAAAAACAACATGATCCATCATCAAAATAACCAAAACAAGAAGCAAAAACCAAAAATTCAAAGAACAAGATTGAAGTTACTTGCTTTGAGCTTGAAATAAGTGAAGGTGGAGATGGTATTTGGTGATTTTGAGAGTGAAAGATGATAGCCGATGGAGGGAGGTGGTTGGGGATTGAAATCCTTGCCGGAGAGTGGCCGGAAAACACCATAAAAGCTGGTGGGGGTTGCGGCTGTGGGTAGAGAGAAGGAGGACAGAAGAAGAGAGAGAAAGTGCTTTGAAAATTACTTGGTGCAAAATGAACCTTAGGCAAATAAATTACTTGGCTGAAAATTAACCACAAAAAATCAGCTTTTGCTAATGATGATTAAGGCTTAACGATGGTAATTAGATAAGCAAATGGGTTAGGAACTTGTTAGGCCGAAATTAGGCTTAAATGAGCTCGGGTTGGAAAAAAAATGTCAAACCGGGTGCGATAATTAAATTTATTTTTTTTTAATATGATGCCATGAAAAATAATTTAATCATTTAAATCATAATTATTGAGGCCTAATATCAATTTCTCCAAAAAAATATTTTCGGTAAATGAAACTCGAATTGCAAAGTGGAGCCTGAAATAAATTTATTATTTTTTTTTCAACTGGGATGATTCAATGAGATAAATAAATGTGAAAAATAAATAAAATCGCTTAATTAAATAAATAAATATGATTTAGGGTCAGGCTATTACAACTATGATAGTTGCTAATTGAAGGTTAACGTTTACTATTATATTAAATGATAATATCAACATCGTAATTAACAAATAATATTAAAATATTTTATCCAAAAATGTAACAAGATGTTGCTAAAGTTACTTACATGATCATGCATAGAGGGATTAGATTGCATATGAATTGTCTTGATGAGAAATCATTAGCAACTTTGAGATTTACTGGTCATTTATCCTACAATTTTACGAACAGAAAAATTTTAGATATGATTTCCATCTTTAAAACATCAATTAAATAAAAAAATATATTAGTTATTATAAGGATGCATTTAACCTTGTTCGTGGCTGAAGAAACATTGTTTAAGGAAGTTGTTCTATTCCCGGATGGTGCCAAACGTATCTTATGATCAAGATTTGATGTCTTCATCTAACAAAAGTAATATTGAAAACATTATGGGAAAAACTATAAATATTACACGAACATTAAAAAAAAGTAACTATTGTTAGATTGGGCCAAACTAAATAGACAAAATTCAACAATTATAAAATAGAAAGAGAACAGAGAAATCTATAGAGGAGTCAGCTAGCCAAGTATCTTTAACGTTTAATGACTAAAATTTAGTACTCACAAATATACCACACTAGCCATACAACATATGAAAGTGATAATATACAATAATGTAACATAACTACAAAATCACACTATGAAAATAAAAATACAAGACTTTGCTCTAAAACTGTAGTCCTAACAAGAATTTGCTACCTAGAACCACAATATATATCTTTGTCATACATAAAGCTAAAACAGTTTTATAGTGTCTATGCCCTTCCCTAGTATTGAATTACGAATTAATTTTGTCCTTTAATAAATTATCGAAGTAGATGAGAAGTCCTTTCATCACTGCTAATGGTCAGAAAGCATAACAATTATACTTTAATTTCAATGGTACATATTATTCTACTTTAGTTTCACTGCTAATGGTCAACCTTTCATATCGTTCTACTTTAATTCAATGGAACATTTCCCTTTCATAACTATTCATTGGCCATATATAATAATCAGACAACATCTTCTTCATCCTCTCCTGCCTTCCGCCATATACTCTGTAATTTTCAACTTGACTTTCTCTCTCTTTCTCCTTCTCTTTCTTTCTCTTCCTGAATCTTTCCCAGTCATCTAACCTCTAGTATTTACGCCACTATAGTCCATTACTGTGACTCACCATTATCTCACTACCTTTGCATAGCAATTTAGATCAGAGATTGCATATCAGATGGAAGAATAATGCCCAAACCAACATAAACATAATATTTGAAAAAATATTACCATGGATTGGGATATACCATTCCAAATTCCATTATTTACCTGAGTAGTATGAATTGCATACAATAAATTCATTCTGCTCTTCCCCCACCAAGAACAAAGACTATAAATTATGAATGTTAAAAGTATAAAATTATTAGATTAGCATGGATCAATGGCACTCACCTCCTTCTTTGGGCATGGTGTTGTATGATACTGATAAGGTGGAGTCACGTTGATCTAAACAAAGTTGTAGAATAGGCATATACTGAAGAAGATGGAGAGGCGTAATATATTTTAGGCTCGTGATTTTGAATTGAAGCAACAGAGGGGAAAGGTAGTGGTCGTTTATAGGTGTTCATTAGGGATTTTTTTAGTTATTCAGGGGCAATTGTTCCTTTCCGCATCATTTGGCTGAGATCTCGTGATTTGCATAAGTAGAAGCAGGAAAATGCTGCTTCTATTTCCAGAGGCAGTCACATAGAAAAACACTTTTTAAAAACAATTTTTAGCTTTTGAACATAGTGATGTTTGGCTTAGTTTGCATTTTTCAAGTTTAAAAGCTAACATTTAAGTCAGTCGAAACACCCACTAACAATAATTTGGGAAGATTAACTATGTTGAAGATAAGCTTGTTGATAAGCCACTCAATTTTGAACTCAATAATTGATCTAACTGACTCCTCAAGCAAAGGGAAAAAAATGTTACTTTTCTGTGGCACCCCAAAAATTCTGTTACATTTTTATATTAATATTTAGCCTATTTAATGCAGCTGAAATATCCTAGTGGGCGTCACTGCCGTATTTTATGATGAAATACAAGGCAAAAAGGTAAGTAATTGAAATAAACAAAAGTATAAACCGAAGTCAAAGGTTAAGATCTTAAGTCATCTCCGTCAACTACAACTTCAACTTTATTTAAATGCAAATAAAAATTCAGTCTAAACATCTATGCTGTCTCGCTCATATCCCATCCCCTTGCAGTACTTCAGTACCTGAAAACAAAATATTTTAAACAATGAGAAGGAGCTCAATAATATCTACTCCTAACCGTAAAACACCTACTTAAATTCATTTCTAACATTTTGGGGTAAGAGGGAACATTCAAATAGTTCGAAAACGATTCCCAGCCAATTCAAGATCTTTAAACTTCCACATTAGCTATTATTCAAAATCAAAACACGTCAATTTCATTGATGAGCGACCCCCACTAGAGGGTCTCATGATCTTCGGTTGAACAACCTTCTGGATTACCAAAACTCATCTTGGCATACGGCCATTTATAATGGCACATACCCAAAAACCACATGCTATAACCTGGGGAGACTAACTTGTCTCAATATCAAGGTAAACCTATTCTAATCTCATGAGGCACCTCCCGTAGACTCACCTTAGTCTTTCACTTTAGGATTAGTATATTATGAAAAATCTATTTGGCTTCCCGAAAGCCCAACCCACCTCAAACAATCTTTGATTACTTAGCAAAACTACTTAAAACATGATCTGCTCAAATAAAATTGTAGGCACTCAAAATTTGTTTGTGCCGTACCAAAATTAAATTAAA
>JACYFF010031955.1:49037864-49123146 GCA_017589665.1 Selenicereus undatus | reverse complement strand
CCAATTGAATCTATAAAAATTCAATCTTTGTAATTTGTGATTACAAAAATATTCAATCACAACACGATGCTCCGCATTCACAAAATTATAGAATCACAAATTGTAGTTTACGGATTACATATAAGGTCTCCTTGGCATAACGTCACATAATAGTTCATAAACATCCAAAATCATTTCAAAAGAGCCACCGAAGGGGCTTAAGGTGTAGGCATTACCTCAAAGAACCGTAGGTTCCTAACTTGAGTTCGAATTAGAGTATTGAGCCTAAATGATAAAATTAAAGTGTCACAACTTGGACTATCCCAAGTGCATTCTTACATCTAAAAACTATTCTTTCTTAACCTAAGAGTCAACCATGCCACTAGGACCACTTGAGGAGGACCAACATCCCTACATTCTGATTTTTATGAACCTAAGTCCCTTTTTAAAATGCAAATACCTAAGAAAAATAATTAATGCAACTTAAACCTATTAGTGCTTTAGGGCAGTTTCAGGTTAGGATTCTGTCCTAACTTACAGAAGCCATATCTTCACCTATAAACCCCCTATGGAGGTGTTTAACTATATTATGGAAAGTTATTTTGGTCTACTACAACGTTTATTTTAATAGCGTTCCCAAAAATCCACAAAAATAGGCTCAAAACATCACTTCTTTGCACACAGTCCATTTCAGTTTAGAGTTATGCAGTCTTGGAAGAAAATTTATTTCTCCCTTGTTTTAAGTCCAAAATTCATGATTCAACATTCCTATGAAAATTGACTCATATATCTACATTCTTGAAGCTTTTCACGATTTTTATAATAGCAGATAAGAGCCATTTATTTAGTAAAATTGGTGTATTACAGGGGCAATTACTGGTACTGACCAACCCTAAGTCCCACACATGAAGTCACGTTTTTCATACAGCAAAATTCACCCAAATCAATCCAAAACTACTCCTAATTATTAATACCAACTCTAAAGTAAATAAAACCTATCCAAACCTCCTTTAAGAGAGGTTTTGAGGAGAAAGTTTTCTATTTACCTTGAATAATAAACTTAGAGGTGAGATGCTCGTATGTATGCTTTCAAACCATGCCAAAATCTGAGAATTATATTTCAATCTTGAAAGAGAAGTATTTAGAGTCTAGAAATTGAGTGAACTTGCTGTAAAAATCCATTCTTTAAAAGCGTAAAGATTTTAAAACTCAAACAACCCAAAAAAATAAACTTTCTCACACAAAAATCAAGGAGGAAGAAATGCTTGGTGGCTTTGGTAGACGTAATGGTGGGTGGCAGTGGCATGGTGGTGGTGGTGGGTAGATGTTATTGGAGTTGGTGGTGGTGGCAGAAAGAGAGAGGGGTAGTGAGTGTTAGGGTTGTGGGGAGAGAGAAATAAGATGAAGTAAGGTGACAGTGGGGGGTGGGGGGTGCGGGGCGGGGGAAGGGTTTTCACGCAAAAGTAGGCTCCAAAAAAAGTTCTTTTTTTTATGTGTGTCTCACGACTGATGCTCAAGAGGGGGGCTTAGCTAGAGTTTGAATTTTTTTTTTATAATATTAGGGAATTTTAACATCCCAGCCACAAATACCTCCCAATTAAAAATCTTTAAAATTTAAACTTTTGAGAGATAACTTCTACATATTAAAATCTTAATTTCTCAAATAAAATTTGAAAATCAAAGTCCAAAATTTTGTTTTATAAATTACTAATCTCAAATTTAAATTTGAAGTTAATAATTCTTCATCAAAAGCCTTGGATTGGGCCAAAAATGAAAAATGGCCTAGGCCTGAAATCCTAACTAAATGAATTACCACTCTAAAATATTATCTACAAGCTCAAGCGACTAAGGATCATCTTAAACCTTCTTTGAGGATTATAAAAATAAAGTTTTAAGGTTTTACATTTTCAATCAGAAACATCGCGGACATTTAGCTAGAAAAGAATGGCTGGTGAATGAAGACAGAAACTGTAACTACTTTCAAAGAAGAGCTAACCAGCGATGCAATAAGCATTAAGTATATAAGCTAAAGTATGATATCGGTGGAACGATTGATGGCCAATAATACCAGAAGTTTATCAAAGGCTACTCTTCAAGATTTAAATCTGGAAATTCTAGTCCGAGACATCTTTCAGACTAGTACATTCCTAGATTCATTAATCCAAGTGACAATGGCAAGCTAATCCAATTGCTATCTCTAGAAGAGATTAAGAGAGCGATTTGGGAATAAAACTCTTGGGCCAGACGGTTTAGGTGCGGATTTTTATGCAAAAATATTGTTATATAATCCAAGATGATATAACAGCCAGTGTTAAGGATTTTTTTAGCCATAGTAAACCTCTGAAAGAAAACAATCATAACTTCAAATGTTAATTCCCTAGGCCAGTCAAACGTTAATTCATGTTCTATAAGATAATGTTAAAAATTCTTGTTAACCACCTCAAACTGATGCTTGATAAAATAATCTCACCTTATCATAATGTGTTTACACCTGGGAGGTCTATTCATGCTAATGTTCTAGTCACTCATGATATTATGCATAAATTTAAAGAAGCCAAAGGTAGACTAACATGAGCTGCTCTTAAATTAGATTTGGAAAGAGCATACGATATATCAGAATGAGATTTTCTATTTGAGTGTTTAAATTGACTTAGATTTCATGAGAAGTGAATTAGATGGGTTAGGGAGTGTATCTCCACAGTCTCGCACTCGTTGCTTATAAATAGTAACTCACAAGGACTTTTCTCACCATATAGGGTAATAAGATAAGGTGACCTACACTTACCCTACTTATTTATCCTTTTTATGAATGTCTTAAGTCTCGACCTAAGCAAATTATCTAGTGAGCCTAAGTTAGGTCTGGGTGTTCAAGTTTGTCTAAGAACGCCAATTATTCCATGCCTCTTCTTTGCAAATGACAGTCTCTTATTTGCAAGACCAGCTTATCATCCTGTAACAAGCAAAGATGTATCATAGATAGATTTTGTGATGTGTCTGTACAGTTGATTAATTTTCATAAATCATCTATTATTTTTTCTCAAAATGCCACTGCAAACCAAAAACACATAGTTGGGGCAGTTTTCAATATTCCTTGCCGTGAATCTCTTTGGTAAAAAAAATTCTTGGTGAATATTTCAAATGCCAGAAGGGCAATGCTCATCCAATTTAATCTAGAATCATTGCCAGCTCATCAATGCAATGCTTTGAACTCCCCCCCCCCCCAGGTAAAAAAAATGAGGTCACTACATATAATTAATAAAGAATTCTTCGGGAAAAAATCCGACACGGAGAATGGCTTCTATGATTGCTTGGGAGTTTGTAGCCCCAAAAAATTTGGAAGCCTGGGACTAAGGGAAATAGATGCAGTTAACTTCGTCTTTCAAAGCAAGTCAATACGAAAAATTTTACATGATAATGTCTTCTTATGGACACAAATTATGAAATAGAAATATTTAAGAAAGTCAAACTTTTGGTAATACTTACCCAAATCCAACAATTCTCCAGTTTGGAAAAGTATTTTGTGCAGTAGAATTATGCATAAAAAAGGAAATAGATAGAAGGTAGGTAATAGTGACACAATTAATTTCTGGTGGGATAACTAGATTGATAAGGCCAATCTTGTAGAATTACTTGAGAAAGACAATCCAACATTTATTAATCCTCACGTAAAGTGAGTAAGTTTCTTACAAACAATAGAGTTTGGGATGTCTATAAACTGAGAATGATAATTAATAAAGAGGAACTTATTCAAAAGGTGACACGGATATCATTACCCTAATTTGAGATGTAAGACTCATGTTATTGGGGTTCACAGGTTAAGGCAATTTTAGTGCGAAGTCAACAACCTAGGTGGCTCATAACAATATTGAACACGCTGACTCTGAGTGACTCATAAATGGATATGGAATTTGCATATGATGCCAAGGATAAAAATCTTCCTCTGGCAGAAATTACATGCACTACCACTTCGAGGGAATCTAATGAAATGAAGTCTTTAGATTAAACCTGCTTGCCCCTTTTGTATGGATGACATTGAGTTTAGTGACCATATTTTTTGGGAATGCTTATCCATTACAGAGCTTTGGGACTTTGCCTACCAGCATCAACGACTCAAACCACATGGTACTATGAATGGGCATCAATTCTGCATGGATATGCTTCTTAAATATCATCAGGGCCATAATTGTAATGATATAAAAGGGTAGCACTCCTCTTATGGAGCATATGGAAAGCACAGAATGTTGTGGTGTTCCAAAATGGAATCTTCTGTTCCTTGAGAACTTTGATTAGAGCTAAGAAAAGTATATGTCGAATGGCGAATCTGAACTCATATATATCGAGGGTTACTTTTTTTAAGGAGGGTAATCATCTTCATTCCACTTCAATCTTTATTGTGAGGTGGAATGCTCCCCAGTGACTTGTCAAAATGAACTTTGATAGATCTCTCAAACACATATTCATCATTAGGGATTAGATGGGCAAACACGTCAAGGTGGGAGTAGTGCATCATAGAAATTCCACCATTCTAATAGGCAAGGCAAGAGTACTTCGAAACCGAGTCCAAGCGGCAGTGGAAGTAGGTTTCAAGCGGGCAATTATCAAAGAGGATAACGCTGCAGTAATACATGTGCTTAAAGGTTCCATATCTATTCCACGAACAATTTCAGGCATCATTAGTGATATATTGAGGCATCTGAGCACCATGGATCAGTATATAATCTCCCGTATTTATCAAAAAGCTAACATGATGGCTGAGTGGCTATCAAAACTAGGGTAGACTCTTATATTAGCTGCGTACTTGGATTCTTCATCCTCTTATGATCTTAGTGATATACTTTATTTTGATGTGATGCGGCGTGCTTTTGTGAGAAGAGGAATCTAATCTTTGTCTTTACCACTTACCATTGTTGGGGAAAAAAAATGTAGGGAATAAGGTGAAGGAGGCAAATCTTGAAGCTAATGATAATAATTAGGGTCAATTCAGGTGAAAGGGAGCTCAAGATGCAAGTCTACAGAAGTCCAATTCCAAGAAGTCAGAGGGGTAGAACTGGGTGGCACGACTGCGCTAGAAGGGGTATAGCCATGTCAAACCATGAAATTTCAGGAACTCAAATGCAAGAGGGTGGCACAATGTGGAGCACGTTTGTGTAACAGAACCACTTATTCATCTTTCCTTGTAATTTTTAAGTTTTGTTAGGCTAGTTCGTACTGTTTGCTCTTTAGACTAGCTAGAAGACACTTAATTTTCATCAGTGCAAGATTAATCTTTTGTGTTTTCTCTTAACTTTCTTGTTAATCGTTAGTTGCATTATGCTCAATTTACCATTTTCTCTTACAAATTTTGATGCTTTATTTTTATTTGATGAAAATCACGCCCAAATCATGGTTTTGATGAGGTAGAGGGTAAGTGAGACATTTAGAAGGTTTGAGGCTTTATTATACTCTTTTACAATCTAGACCATTCCTTTTTCTTTTATTTTTCCCGTCGTTCTTTCCCCTCCCCTTTTCTAGCGTTTCATCCTTCTTTTTTTTTTATTGTACATTCAGAAATCAATAGTTAGTTCTGATCTATCATTTGGAGGAAGACTGAAATACTTAAAAGTAAGGACAACATTAGAGTTTAAGTTTTCAGTTCTGGGTATTTGGTAATCTCTCTAGTCTCTACACTCTTACTCCTTCTAATGCTTTGGATGGTTAACCTAGGACAGTTGGTTCGAGGATGAAGTTTCTTTTGTTGTTAGGCCATGAGACCCACGATCGCCATTGCTTGATTCTAATTTGAATTGATTGCCTCCGTGGTTAGTATAGTGATAAGTGTAGTTTATGCTTGCTATTTCTGTAGTTGCCTTATAGTTTAACTTAGTGCTGATTTATCCAGTGTTAGTAGTTGTAGTATTTATTCCTTGCTTGTTTAGTATTCATTAGTAGGTATTTTAGTTTTTTAATCACTTCTAGATTATTATCAGTCTAATCTATACTATAATATAAAAGCAATGTTGTGATGACGTGGCTTTTTCGAATTTTCTCATAAATTTGAGATTTTGAACCGTTAGATTATTTGATTATATATTCACAACCGTCGGATTTTTAATAAAATAATTACCGTCATAATTAAAAATATATAATATGTTGATTTTTTATTTTTTATTTTTGCAACGGAATCTCTTAACTACCTAAAAACAAAATATACTTTGACATCCTTTCCTAAATCAATAAAAATAATTATCATCATAATATCATTAGATTATTTGATTATATAATCACAACCATCAGATTTTCAATAAAAATAATTGCCATCATAATTAAAAGTATATTATTTCTTGATTATTATTTTTTTGTAGTGGAATCTATTAACTGCCTAAAAACAAAATATACTTTAATAACTTTTTTCTAAATAACTAAAAATATATATGTATTGAAGTTTATGGATGGCATTAATATTTTATTGATCCAAGGAAGAAATAAAGTATTAAAGTTTCACTTTTCTTATTTTAATGGTAAACCCAAAATTAGGCACTTTACATATTATTATTAGATTAAATAGAAGAGATATGAATTAATAGAAGAGCTAAACCTAGACGAAAGACTTTTGTTTCCAAACGTTCTTAATGCGGGATAAAGTGTTTTTCTTCTTATATTTCTTGGTCATGAATTAAAGTTCCTAAAATCACTATTTTTTTTTATGAACAAAAATTCGCACAACGACAATTAATTAAGGGTCGAAAATGTTCCTTTTAAGAGGCTGATGAGGCTTTTTATTTTTTTTAATTTGTAAAAAGTATTTCTATACCCATATAATAAGTGAAAAAAATTATAAGTTTTTAATTGTAATAATTATTTATAAAATATTATGATATTCCATATAGCAACCGTGTCATGTACAATATTTTGAGTTTTTTAAATAAAATAATTAATAACTTTTTAAAAAGAAGCAATTATTGACATGTGCAAATTATGAGAAACTATCAACTAAAATTTCTAATATATCGAAATATACTATAATAAGTTTACCAAATATTTTCGATCACAATTATAATATCTTAATTTCTCTATAATAATTTAAAAATTATGAGAGTCTGAAAAATTATCTAACTTGTTCACTGTCAAGTACTATTGATTATACATTTCCAATTGTATATTTATGTTGTGAATTTCGCAAGTGTCTGGTTAATCGTTATAGCAAGAATGGGTGTCGATCCTTAAGGATGTGTTACGAAATAATATCAATATAAAACTAAATGTGAGACGATTGAATTAAATTATCAAGGTTTAGTTAATTAGCAACCAATTATTTCAGAACGCTACATGGAAGATCAATATCAGGAAGAAGCTTACCCTATCCATCACCATTAACTTTAATTATGGGCAAATTATGCAAAGCAAAATCAAACTTGAATAACTGAAACACAAACAGAGAACTTAACAAATAGGAGAGAAATATAATCAAGCTCAACCTCTTTACCTCCAACTCCCTTCAGCTCTGCCCTGGAATGAAAATCTAGATCTGAATGCATATATGAATCGAATAGAGAATCCAGTTATCTAAAGAACGACCAGTACTGAAAACTCGATTCTAGGCCAGACTGAAACTGTGCCAATCATGTTTTGGACACTTTATTTTTTGATTACTAACTATCTCATTGTAACATTCTCTACAGTCGTATGTCATCTATCAATATATGTGATTATAAATGATTGTATAGATGAACAATGACTATTTATTATGGAGCTTCGACGATACCATGAAGTAGAATTGTTTATCACTCTTATTGCGCCAGTTAATTTGAAGGAGGAGGTGTATTACTTACGAAACACTGATGTTACGTACACCAGGTAAACAAGATATAATTGTAATCTTCATTATATCATTGCTAATCAAATTATTACTAAGAACTTAATTTTTAATGTAGGTACAAGATCAAGAGAATGTGAATTCTTCGTTGTTGCCACCACAAATTAACAAATTATCATATCATTTAGCATGATTTTTAGTTTCATTTTGACTACCTACAATCTCTGTCATGCTTTACACCGCGTGTTTGATAATCATACGTTGTTTTAATTAATGAGTTTCAATGGTTATACATAAAAGTGTTGTCTATTCATATTTTTCAATAAATTTAAGTATCCTTTTCTAAATTACAGTATTAACTTTGTATACAATGAACATTCCTCGATTATTTTCACTATATATGTGTGTGTGTGTGTGTGTGTGTGTGTGTGTGTGTGTGTGTGTACTGTAATATGGACCGTGCAAAGCACGGGTCCATACTAGTGTTAGTAATAGAAAAACAAACATTAGAAAAGGAAAAATGATTTAATTGCTTTAAAAAAATTCATCATTTTCTCAAGCTTACCTACTCGGATCCTCGTGTAAGACTCTTAAGTTAGCAGGGTTTGATAACAAGATTAACGATGACTTCATTTGGAGCCAAAGACTCATTATTTTTGATAATAATTTTGTTTTACATATATTACCTCTTGAGACTTGAATCCAAAAGTCAAAATTTTTTAAATTGATTGAATTATGCAAAATAGCCTCTTCATAAATTATCCACAAAATTACCACAGCATCAGGAATAGCAATCTTTAATGATAAATGTACAATCTATACTATATATAAAAGCAAGGTTCTGATGATGTGGAATTTTCTTACATTCTCATTAATTAGAGATTTCGAACCCTTGGATTCATTCTCTCTCCTTAGCACAACCATCCGATTGTTGAAAATAATTAATTTATAATTTTCAAATCTCTCACATAGTGGGAAGGGAAAAAATCATTAATAAGGAAATGATTGCAAGAAAGTATAATCTTATGAAGTATAATTCCATAATTGTCGAAATGAGGATTATGGAGTATTTTTTTTCTAAAAGGAATGATTATGCAGTAAGTAGTGATTATGAAAATTATAAAAAAATATCCTTCTTAGACCTTTTGAATTCATTCTGTCTCCTTATCACCACTAGATTGTAGAAAAATATTAATCCCGGGAAGTATAATATCAGGAAGTATAATTTCGTACTAGTGGAAAAAAACCATTAACAAGTAAGGAAATGATCATAGGAAAGCATAATCCCAAGAAGTATAATTCTGTGATGGTTGAAATAAAGATTATGGAGTGGCTATACCTTTAGTATTATTTTAAATAATAAAGCCAAATCCCAATAAAGAATAATCCCATAATTATGGAAATATGAATTATGAAGTAGTTAGTAACAAATAACTATGAAAATTATAGATAAAAAAGATATCATTCTTGAACCTTCAATATTAGTGTAAATAGTCAAGTAGTTCTTACTTATAGTAGAAATTATACATCAGAATACGTCTCATAGTTGAAATCAATTCTGCCGTCTTACTCATTGCTCATGTGTGTCAAAGTGATAATCTATTTATTTGTATTAATTTGTTAATTCGTTAACAAGTGACCTCCTCTTTTGTAATTAATAGTGTCATAATGCTTGATCGTATTTGATTGAAATTTTTTTACTTTTTTGTTGTAATTCCCTCCTATAGGGAGCTTAATTTTCTTTTCTTGATATTTAATCTTTCACTAATTGACGCCATCATTGATTTCTTGCTACAATTCATAATGTCACTTTTTTAGGTGTAGTTTTTGTCAGGCTTGATTAACAGTGGTGGTGTTTGGTTTGATTCGTTTATATTCTTAATTATTTCCATCCGATTTATGACTTAAGTAAAAAAACTTTACTTATATTATATTATATTGCATTAGTAACTTAATTGTGTTTAGATTCTTTCATGTTTTATTTATGTTGTTCATTTATGGATTTTTGTTTTTTTACAAGAAAAACTCTAATAATTTGATCCTCTTCATTGACATTTCAAATTTTTAATGGAAACAATAATGCAAACTATTTCACATGTATCTAAATTGTTTGCTGACCTATTTATTTACATCAATTAAAAAATTTCAAATATCATATGATTTTCATAATTTACAAAAGTTACTGTTAAGATATATAAAAGAAACCACAAAATTTGACTTCCTTTTTTACATATATAGATAAGAGTATAGTCCTCTATATCTTCAAAAGTTTTGCTATTTTGAAAATTGAGTGAGGTGGTCAGATTGGGGTTTATAACAATATGGAGGGGGTGTTGGGGGATTTCATTGGGTTAGGAACCCTAATAGTAGGATCAAATTGCATTAAGTGACATATAGGATGAGTTTAATATTAAAAAGTTAATCATAATTTATAAAGTCTTTAGAACGATTTTGATTAACTTATTCACCTTCAAAATATGCCTCCAACATTAACAAATGTAATTTTCCAGTTTTCTCTTTAAAATTATTGCATACGTTCAATACTACATGCATGTTTGAATCAATGGAATTTTCTATTTTCATTGTTCAGTTAGAAACTATAATGCACACTTCAATATTTCAATTGTTTAGTTAGAAATTACGATGCATACTTGAATACTATTTCTATATATTTTTTATCATGGCATACATTCAATACTATAATGGATGTTTGAATCAATGTAACAGTTTTTGTTGTTTAGTAAAATACTGTAATGTATTCTTGAATACTATTTGTAGGTTTTTTTTCATAAATCGTGACAATTGTTCCAAATCATTAATCATGTCATATAGTTAACTTAAAACACAAATCACAAGGTAAGGTTATAAAAAATTTTAATTTATTGGGCTCTTTTTTGAAAATTATGTGTTAATTGCGATTTTGATGGGTCTTTCTGATTTCAAGAAATAAAATAACCTTATTTGAGGTTAGCCAATCGAATGAACAAATTTGGAAATACTATTTTTGGGTTTTTAAATTATGGGTTAACAAAACAGACAGTCAAACAGTCAGAACTCTGTGGGTAATATACTGCAACCAATTATATATGATCCATGATCTAACTAGAATATTCTAACATGTGCCTTTCTGCTAACTCACTATCTTTCCTTCTGAGAAGGAACAACCTATATAAATTGGTAGGTGGTTTCAAATTAATAGACCAGCTACCATATATGATCATTTTTATTACTTTTCTAAATCTATCCACTATTTTCATAGTCCCCCTTTTCCCAAAAAAAAATAAAATTTGCTTTATTCAAATCACCTAAAATTACTAAATCTATAGTCCTAAATCTACAACAACTCATTTGTGTTGCAACTCATGATTTAAGTGGAACACTAACCTTAGGAAGATATGTTGTCTAAAGAATAATTCGATGACATATTTTCCAACAAAAGACTACCTAACTTCATAATTTCAAAAGGAGGAGCCTAAGCACATCATGGATGACTAATTTTGACGTATTGTAACCAAATATTGAGATAACTTGAATGAAATTGTGATCAGAATAGATATATTTTCAAAGATAAAAATTCCCTAGAAAAAAGATAAAAAACTATATAATACTAAAAAATTCTAACTATAATAACTAGGCTTATTAAATTTTGACAGTGAAAATTTATTTATACTTATAACAACATCATTTACTAAGTAACTTATTTGTGTCTTCTTTTCTAAATAATAATAGCAACTATGTGTCGTTTATAAACAACTTATTATCTATTTTATAAATCACCGTGCAAAGCACGGGTCTACACTAGTTTTATATTAATCACAAAGTAGTTAATTACTTTCATCCTAGACGAAAACATTCCCTTCTCACCAAATATTACATAGCAAGTAATATTATGCTCATACAGTTCAAAAGGAACTCTATGTGACTTAGCCAACCATAAATGTTTACAATTATTATCAAACCAAGATTTAAACTAAATAAGATTATGTTTCCAAATGGAACTAGCAACCTACGTTGCATAGTGTCCAAGACATTGAGGCCATGGATTACCCGAATCATTCAAAGCAATATTAGTAGTAAGATAACTAGACTCAACAGAAATAGGGGAACACTAAACCAAACTAGGTGTCCCCAAAAGGACTTCATCTGTTGATGTGGATTTTAGTAGTTTTAAAAACCTGACATACTTGCAAGTGCACAAGGTGGTTGTAGCAAAGCCAGCATTCCGAGGTCGAGTACCACGGAGAACGATAGTAATTTTGAATTTACTTTTTTTAACTAATTAACATAATAATATTCAGATGAGGAGAAAAATAATAAAGAAAATCAAAAATGAGAGAGAAACAAACATTATTCAATAAGAAAAGAAAGATCAATTTAGCGAGACACTAGGACTTCAACTTCACCAAGAACATTAATATCACATAATAAATCCAATTGGTGTTTAATTAGTCTCTCTAAAATGCTCAAGCTATAAGCTTGAGGCCAACAAGATAGAAAGGTGAATTATAGTTATTAATAAACAAACTCAACTAGTAGATAGCATGAATTATTCAATTTAGATATCATTCATCTAATTTCTAGTCTTATTTAATCAATCAATAACCAAACTATTAAATGTGATTACATAATTATTACATTAGCCAACAAGGTTTAATATGAATAAATGAGATAGCAAATTAATCAATTGTAAAATAGCATGTATAAACAATCAAAATAAATTGCATAATAAATCAAAAGTAATTAAATAACTTAAAATTATGCAATAAAAAGAGAAAATAATATTAACTCCAAAAGAAATTTTGTAAGAACAATACAATAAGTCAAGGATCCATCTCAATCCTACATAAACAACCTAGCCGACCATAGGTAGAGGAAATACATTAAAATTAGACTAGTCATAATTCATTGATGGTATATTGCAATCCCTACAGCCAAACTCCGATGTTCTTGTTACAAAATACTAGCACAATGAAAGATCAAATTCTCTCTAATTAGGCTCACAAATTAGATGAAAGAAAAGAAAAAAAAATCGCCAGAATAGTTTATTTTCTCCTAATTCTCTCAACTCGAATAATTTTGCCTAACACAATCTCTACCTTATTAATGACAGTGGGAGGAAGAGGAGTGAAAATTGAAGAATGGATGGAATGATTGATGATGGATTGATGTCCCTTACCTCTCTATTTATAGTGGAATTTGCACCTTGTTTTCTCCCCCTTTTTTTTAATGGTGATAATTCTCTTATCACCATAATATTTGCCTACAAATCAGCTTGACCAAGGCCCTATTCTTTTAAGTGGGAAATAAGGGGTGTGAGATGAGTGATTGTGAGAAATGGGGGGAAGGAGTGGATAAGTGTGGTATTTTTTTTTAAGTGTGGAAAAAAGTGGGTTAGTGTGGGTGAAACTTGAATATAGTTGAATGAAGTTGAAGAACTAGTCATCAATATTTTTTTGTTTTATAATGTAATAATTTTATTGTGATAGTAATTAATGATAATGAAATTTTTTTATTTTTGTTTATTCTGTTTTTTTCTTTTTTCTTTTTTATTTTCTTTTTTTTTTTGTATTTTTGTATTTTTGTATTTTTGTATTTTTTATTGTTTATTTTTTTTAATTTTTTAATTTTTTAATTTTTTAATTTTTTAAATTTTTTAAATTTTTTTAATTTTTTTAATTTTTTAATTTTTAATTTTTAAATTTTTAAATTTTTAATTTTTAATTTTTTAATTTTTTAATTTTTAATTTTTAATTTTATTTTTCTTAAATTTTTTAAATTTTTTAGTTTTAATTTTTTAATTTTTTTGTATTTAGTTTTTATTTTTTTTGTATAAATTTTTTATTTTTTTGGAATTTTCCATTGGTTGTTTTTCTAGAATAAAAAAATAAAAAATAAATACAACAAAATAAAAAATACAAACAAATAAATACAAAAAAATAAAAAATTTAATTTTTTTAAAATAAAAAATAAAAATAAATACAAAAAATTAAAAAATTAAACATTAAAAAATTAAAAATTAAAAAATTAAAAAATTAAAAAATAAAAAATAAAAAATAAAAAATAAAAAATAAAAAATAGAAATAAGAAAATTTTTAAAAATTAAAAAATTAAAAAATTAATGAAAAACAAAAAAAATAAAACTGTTCCATAACATCCGAAAAATTAAAACTGCTTATAATTGCTATCAGATTATTCGTACACACAATTACGTAAATTATAAAAATTTTCAAAATATGAGAAATGGTTGTTTTATGTAGGTGTGGGAAGGAGTGGGTGAATGTGGGAAAGAGTGGTATTTTTTTTTAAGTGTAGGAAGGAGTGGGAAGAGGGGGGAAGAAGTGGGTGAGTGTGAGGTAGGTGAATTTTCCCACGAAAAAAACAGGGCCAAGTCTACCAATTTAAGATGAAGGAATAGGAGGCCTACTCCTACTCCAAAAATCAAGTAGAGCCAAAAAAAAAATAAATAGAATGAGCAAAAGTGCGGTTGGGTTGTTGCACTTTGCTGAATGTTAGGCTGCAGACTAGGGGAAAGGAAGAACAGACCCATGCAATGGCTAGAGGGAGCAGGAGAAAGATAAGGGAGAGTTCGGTAGGCTTTTGCTACATGGGGCCCCGGGTGAGAGAGAACAGGCCCAACTGGGCTACTAATGCTGGGAATTAAATAGGAATGAAGAAAGGTGGAGAGCTGGGCTGAGGACTAGGTGAGAGTTGAGGGTTGCTGCTAGCCATGCAAAGAGGCTTGCACAGGAGAAGAAGTTGATGCTACTGCTGGGCATGCGATCCTCATCGGATTGGGTTAAACATGGAGGGCCACGAACTAGGCCATGGAAACAGGCCCAACGGTTAAAGAGAGAAGGCAGAAGCAGCTGCTGAGCTACACTATGCTTCGTTGGGTTAGACTCAGGGCACGTGTCGAGTCAAATTTGTGGAAAGATGCAGTAGGCTGGCTTTTGCAAAATAAATTCCAGGTCACTCCATCTTTTACTCGATTGAATTTATGTTGGATCTTGTATCTCGCTGTGCAGCTTTGAAGGACAAAAAATATCCATTATTTTACTTGGAATGCATCTTAAATAGTCAAAAGAGGTATAAAATATAGAAAAAATTTCTCATAAAAATATGAGTTATCAACTCCCCCGCACTAAGATTTTGCTAATACTCGAGCAAAGAATGCATATATTCATTCAGTCCATAAAAGAAGATTTGAGGGAGACAATTAGATAATCCAACTATGTGTATCTGCTAAATCATAGAGATCAACTCACTACCAACCCACAACCTATTATCAAACATTTCCAATTTTAACCAAGTTAATAGGCGAACACTAAAGCAAATTAAGTACTCAGAGTCAAACATATAGCAAACCGTAAGCATAAGACTTCATCCCACGTAGAAAAAATCACAAGAGTATCTTTAAAATTGAGTCCTCAATGCCAAACTAGTTTATTTATTTATTTATTTTTTTCAAAGCTCACAGAAGAAGATATAGACAAAGATGACACCCAAAGAAACACTTAGTACACATTCAGGAATTAAAAATATAAATAAAGATAAAACCTAAACATTGGTACTAGAATCAAAACTTGATTTAATTCAATTTATTTCATTATCACATTCAATAATTTGGAAAGGCGAATGGGAACTCAACACTTACATCCTCATTGTGAGATTGACAATGGGGATCACTTCAAGCTTAATATTAGCTACAACTTAACAAGAGGACAGCAAAAATTTTGGCCATTAACAAGCTAAAACTAAAATCATTCTCAAATTGGCATGAGCCACATAAACCACATCAATATAAGAAGAGAAAAACACATAGAATCAACTTTTTAATCTCTCCTCAAAATCAAGTTCACCCAAAAATTTCATTGTTCAATTTTCCTCAATTTTTTTAATGTATGCCCCTACTCCCCTACACCTAAACCACTACTGAAAATTCATTTTTTAATGACTATGTTTTAACAACCATACCTAAAAGTTGTCATTACAAGATACTAATAACGACCAAAATAGTTTGTGGCTGTTTAATCTCATTGAAATATCATGATTACACGAGAAATATGAAATACATCATTATTGCGTTATATAATGTCCATCGTTAATGTCATATTAGGGGGAAAACAATAAATTAAATGTAAAAATGAATTCCCAAACTAAAAAAATAACCAGAGGCTGGAGAGAAACAGAGAAGTAATATTAAAACATTACTTCTCCTAATTACATTCTTATTTTGATTTAACCTCCTTACTAATCACTTGGAGCAGCGTCTAGCTTCTCTCGACACCCAAAAAACCTAAATTGCATTTTCACCGGCCTATTCCTGCCTCAGTGCCATCGATGACTATCAATTAAGATGATAATAGATGTATCCCTCTCTTCCTTTGAGAATTATTCCATAGTGTTGCTCATATTGTATCTTCCAATAGTGGATTAGCATGGCGAAATCTAGGGTTTGCATAGCTTTCCTCGTTCTAATACTAACCAAATTGGTAGTTTATTTCTGCTTCTTTATGGAGTCTGACATCTTTTCTACTGTATTTTGCTTGAATCCCATTTGATTTTGGGTTCATGTGTCAATGAACAAAGCACTATCGATCATGAAGTACGAAGTGTGATTTTTGAAGAGGAAAGCCACGGAGTACGCTTCTTGCTAATATCAGGTGTGTTTGTTCCTTATATCTTTTTTTAGTGACCTAGTTTTCTGAATCTATAATTAAATTGCGTTAAAACTATCTTTAGTCACATATATTTCGTTCTTGGGTATTGGTATTTGAGAGTAGCTTTGTTTATTCTGTGTAATATTTTTCAGGTTTGATGAAGGCTATAGTGGTCACATTGTAGCGTTGGTGCTTGGGATATGTTGCGATTTGGCACCCATTTTTGGTTCTTTAGGTGGGTGTCCTTCTCTATCGGACCAATTCCATAGATCGTTGTTTTTGACATTTCTTTTAGATCTTATTGTTTTTGGGTTAAGGACGGTTTTGGGAATCATTGTTTGAAAATCGTAACACTGTAATTCAGATCACATTGCAACATTGTAATTCAGATCGTTCTTTATGTCTAACATGATTTTACACATGGACTTATAATAACAATGCTGAAGGAATATGAACATAATCACGGTAACCCATGACATCTCATAAATGAATAATAGGCACATCACATACTTTATAAAGTTTGTCAAGTTGTCTCCAGCAACCAACATTTGTGATTCAATTCATTTTCACGCCAATGGAATGAGGAAGTATGCTAATTCTGTTAGATAGAAGGACATTATTCACCAAAATGCTTATCGTCCAAACTTTCAAGTGTCAATTTTAATTAACGATTTTTAATTATGCCTATCAAGTTACGTTGGTAGTAGTTTTCTAGAGCAATCAACAATTAATGCCTAGTAAATGAGCATCTTAAGTTATATCTAATGATGAGCTTTTCAAATATGTTATGAGTGTAATGGTAGCAAATAATATGATAATGAATAACGAGTCTTGTTTGAGTCCTTTGTCTGTTAACGAGATTATGTACCACTAGGATGTGAATGCGTCCATAATTACTATTCTAATTGTATATTGATTAATTTTTTCTATGTATTTAGAATTGTGGACACATGTTGTATCTGGTATAGTAACAGTACACACAACTTTATTCTTAACCTCGTGCCTAAGGCTACCATTGGTAATGATGTGACTCTGATGAACAATATTATTTGTTCCAATTTCATTGTGTTGTGGCTTGCTAGATGGCTGGTTGTGACACATTAGTGATGGGAAGATTACAATTTGTCCAATATACGGAAGAATTGAGAAGTTTTAGCTATATCCATGTGACAAACATATAAACCTTTTTTTTCTCAATGTTTTCACACTTTTCCTTTGATAAACTATGTTTTAGCTGCATCTTCCTATGATAACTTTCTTTATTGTGTTTTGTACTATTAAGTTAAATTGGGTAATGATTATCTCGCTTTGATTAGGTCCATCAATGACATTGAGATACAACAATTTTAAAGAATGCGGAAGAACTATAGGTACAGGTGGCAAATTCTAGCATAACTGGTGAAATGTGTGTTTGTTGTGATATTTAGTAGTGACGGTATTGCATGTGTCCTCACTTATATAGCAACATTTATCACTGGCATACGTAATAAATCTACCAGCAGACCGGATATGATATTGTTCTATCCTTGTGTGTTCTCTTCAAAAATATATGCTTAATTCCTTTTTGTTTGTCTTGCTTTCTTTAAGGCTAGTTCTAAATCCGAAGCTTTTAAAGTTTTGAGGGTTAACTCTTCATATATTTATTATTTTCTTTTGAATTTTGGTGAAGTCTGTGTCAATTTCCTATTACACTTTCTCTGCAACTAATGTTTGCGTCTTTGAATCTTGCATTGGCATCTCGTAGGGATTGCCTCATAAACGATGACTTCAGTCGAGTGAAATGCTAATAAAATGTTTCATGTCATGCTGATTTCAGCGAGCCTTTTGTGTTGGTGGTTCATGTTATAGACGTTTTTGCTGCTTGTCTTTACGTTCTGTTTGTTTATTGTGTTTGCCTGCACATATATAGCTCTAAACCTATCAGGTTCCTTTTCATCTTTATCCTCACCATATCCAGCACCTTTCTATGAGTAACTTCCGTTCCTATGACCATCACTCACGTTTCTTATTTATTACATTCCTAGTAATATACGTAGTGTCATCTATTTCAAAAGCTAATCTTTGTGTTTTTGTTGCCTTTTTTATGTAGGTGGCTAAATACCTTGGATTGGGGCTCAAAAACTTTTTTAGATGATGTTGTTTTTGGGGGCAACGTCATTATAATTTTGATTTTATAGTTTTAGGTAGGGGTGAGCAAGACCGGGTACCCGGTCCAATTTCTTGAAACCGGTCCCGGTCCCGGTTGGACCGGGTCCAATGATTTTGGAACCGGTCCCGGTCTCGGTTGAACCGGTTCCAAAATTTCTGGACCCGGTCCCAGAACCGGTCGGGACCGGTTCCGTAACCGGGCACCCGGTGCCCTTTTTTGATTTTTTAATTTTTTTTAAAAATTAACTTTTATCAGAATTTAAGCCATTAAGTACACCACCAACCCAACAACTACTAAGCACTAAAGACGTTAGTACTTCTATTTCTAAGCAAACATCACAAAAAAGCAAGAAAAAGGCTCCAACATTGACTAATAACTATGTATGCAAAAGATCATTGGGTAATTAGACCGGGTATCGGGACCGGTACCGGTTCCAAACTTTCAGGAACCAGACCTGAAACCGGTTGCCACCGGATCCTAAATTTTGGAACCGGGTCCGGATCCGGACCCGCCGGGTCCAAACCGGTTCCGGGTCTGGGTCCGGGTACCCGGTTTTTTTGCTCAGCCCTAGTTTTAGGGATACATTGTTAGTTTCAATGGCCAGTCAATATCCAATTGATGTTGTAACATGTATTGTTACATTTAGCTCAAGTATATCTATAAAAGTACATTTGTTTCACACTTGGATCATCTCAATGTCATTTTAAAGTTATTTTATTTAATCAATTGTGATAGACTAACAGTAGGCTTGAATATGTATATATTTTTTTAAAATGATTATCATTGAAAAAGTTGCTAGCTATTAGTCAAAAGCATAGATTTTAAAGATAAGCAAGTTCGTTGTGACAACTAACTCTAAGAAATAACGTTGAAACAAATTCATCGTTATTGATAAGTGGCAACTACTTGTATACTATTTATGATGAATAATTTGGTTGCTGTTGCTAAATAGTTCAGTGTTAATAACCCACTAATAACGATAAAAACTTGTGTCGTCGTTATTGATGAAGACAATAAAAAATTTCAGGTCGTCGTTGAAAGTATTAACGACGAGGCCAATAACGACGAACAACGATAAACTTTTTTTTCATCGTTAAAAGCTTTAACAACGATAAAATAGACTTTTAACAATGATATTTTTCATTGTTAGAAGTCATTTTTCTAGTAGTGAACCTTACGTTGTCCTCAATACATAAAACAACACTAAAGAGAGAGATGGGGAAAAGAACAAAACAACCTGCTAGCATGTAGAAAGCACTTGTAGTTTTATCTAATATGAGTCACCTCCAAATGAGCCTTTGAAACCATCACTAACCACAAAAGGCAAAACCAAGTAAGGTACCACATTTAGGACATAAATGGACCTTGAACAAAATGGAAAGAAATAAAATAAAATAACTCAAGTTCACCTAAAAAGATTGGGTTGCCTCCCAATAAGCGGTAAATTTAATGTCTTCATCCAGACAAGGTCTCATCCACTATTCATGGTAAACTAGATCTACTAGATTGATAGATTCAATTAAACTAAGCTCAATTTCATTAGTTAGAATAGGTTTTAGACATTAACCATTTACAGTAAGAGCACGACCATCCTCAGGGTCCAAACTTTTTACTGCCCTAGAAGGAAACACTTGTTGGACTATAAAAAGACCGTCCCATCCAGATCTCAACTTGCTAGGAAACATCTTGAGTTTAGAATTAAAAAGCCAAACCTTCTGATTAGGTTCAAAAGATTTTCTAAAAATCATTTTTATCATGAAAAGCCTTGGTTTTGGCTTTATAAATATTAGCATTTTCATAGGCTTCATTACACAATTCATTCAATTCATTTAATTGAAGCCTACAATTAGAACCCGCCTGTTTCATATTAAAATTAAAAGCTTTATTAGCCCAAAAAGCATAGTATCTAACTCGAGTGGCAAGTAATAGGACTTATCAAAAAGGAGGCAGAAAGGAGACATCCCTATAGGGGTCTTGCAAGCAATATGATGGGCCCAAGGAGCATCATGTAATCTCAAAGACTAGTCTTTTCTATCAGGTCGAACCGTTTTCTAAAGTATGGACTTGATATCACGATTAGACACCTCAACTTGACACTAGTATGAGGGTGATAGGGAGTAGCTATTTTATGAGTCACAGAATATTTTCTAAGTAAAACCTCAAATGAATGGTGACAAAAATGACTAACCCCATCACTAATAAGAGCTCTAGGAGTCCCACAATGATAAAAAAAATGTAGTCTTTCACAAACTTGACCGCCACCTTATGGTCATTGGTCCTAGTAGCTAAAGCGTCTACCCACTTTGACACATGATCACCAACGACAAGTATGTAAAAGAAGCCAAAAGATGGGTGAAAGGGACCCATGAAATCAATGCCCCACACATCAAATATCTCAACAATCAGAATAAGGGAAACAGGCATCATATCACAATGGGACAAGGCACCCATACGCTGGCAGCGCTCACAAGCAAGATAGAAACGGTTAGCATCTCTAAATAGAGTGGACCAGACAACCACATTTGTAGGACTTTAACAGTTGTCTTACGACCTCCAAAGTGACCACCACAAGCATAAGAGTGACAAAAGGTCAATATGTTATGGACTTCACTCTTAGGAATACATCTACAAACCACTTCGTCTCGACAATGTTTAAAAGGGAAGGGTCTTCCCAATAGTAATGTCTTATGAGAAGAACCTATCTTTGTCTTGTTTAGACTAGTGGGAAGGAATCTTACCAGTAGCAAGATAGTTCACAATATGAGCAAACCACGGCAGAGGGATATGTGTAGACCTGGCAAATGGGTCATTCGGTTTGGGTACGCGTCGGGTCATGTAGGCTAGCAACTCTTTTTTAGTATTAGAATAATTCTTTTAAGCATCGGTTAGAGTTGTACTAGCATAGTAAATGACATGAGAAATTCTATTCACCTTTTGACCCAAAACAACCTCGACAGCAAAAATTAGATGCATCACACATAATCTCAAAAGGATGAGAAAAATCAGGGGGCTGCACAATAGGAGCTGACACTAACAAAGATCGAAGCTTTGCAAAAACTTCCACACAAGACTCATCAAACACAAAAAGAGTATCTTTAGAAAGGAGATTAGTAACTGGCCGAGCCACTTTCCTCCTTAGTAAATCTCATATAAAATCCAGCTTGGCCAAGGAAAAAAGATCTTATAAGCTTCATAGAAGCAGGGATAGGCAGATTAGAGATCAAATTTACCTTGACTTTATCAACCTCAATTCCTTTTTTAGACACTCTATGACGTAATACAATCCGTTCTTGGACCATAAAGTGCCTCTTTTCCCAACTCAAGACAAGATTCACTTCTTCACATCTTTTCAGCATAGTGGATAAATTAGCAAGACACTCATCAAATGAAGAACCAAAAAGACAAAAATCATCGATAAACACCACCATGAAACTATCAACGTAATCAGAAAATATTTGGAATGTGGAATGTGGAAGGTGCATTACACAACCCAAAGGCCATTCTCCTGTAGGTGAATGTACCCGAAGGGCATGTAAAGGTGGTTTTCTCTTGGTCATCAGGGAAGACAGGTATGTGATTATAACTAGAATACCCATCTAAGAAGCTGTAAAAATTTGCCAAACTAATTTTGAATTTTTTCAAAATTTGATTAATGAAGGGGAGGGAGAAATGGTCATCCCTAGTGATAGAATTCAGTTTTCTGTAATCAATACACACCCTCCACCTTGTGGTCTGTCTAGTAGGAACTAGTTCACAATCCTTATTTTGCACCACAGTTATGCCAGATTTCTTAGGGACCACTTGGATTGGACTAACCCATTGACTATAAAAAATAGGGTAGATAATAATACCTACATCTAAAATTTTTACTAGCTCTTTCTGGACAACCTCTTTCATATGAGGGTTCAATCTACATTGCATTTGCCTAACGGGTTTAGTGTCATCCTCTAAGTGAATCCTATGCATGCAAACAGTAGGGCTAACTCCTTACAAATCAGCAACTGGCCACCTTATATTCAGGTAACACACGAATCAACTCTTTCTCTTGATCATAGGATAAGAGAGAAGAGATGATAACTGGTAGGATCTGTTTAGGGCCTAAAAACACATAATTAAGTGGGTCAGAGAGAGGTTTCAACTCAAGTTTAGGTGAGGAGACAATAGAAGGTGGCATAGGAGAACTGGCCAGGGGGGAAGGGGATCATAAGTGGACTCTCAAGAGGAGGACTCAAGGTGAGATATGGAATCAAGTGTAGAATCCAACTCACCTATTGCACTTCCTAAGTCAAATAACCCTAAATCCCTATGGGAAAGACAAGTCCCCAAGGGATCTTTGTTCACAATAGCTGGTCGGGACTCTTTAATCATTTCGTCAACCACATCAACAAAGAGACATTTAGATTTATCTTCAAGCACAGGTTGAGAAGAAGCCTTAAAAATGCCAAGCCTAACCCTCATAGTCATAACCAAAATATCCATCACTCCTGACCTACAGTTAATGATGGCATTAGTTGTAGCTAGGAAGGGACCTCCTAAAATAATAGGGATCTGCTTAGAGGCATGACTAGGGTCTATGTCCAATATGACAAAGTCAATAGGAAAAAGACCTTTGTCAATTTGAATCAAGACATCATCCATCCGCCCCCTGGGAGTCCTTACTGACCTATTAGCAAGCTTAAGTGTACAATTAGAAGGCTCTAATTCACCCAACCCTAGCTTCAAGTAAACAGAGTATGGCATCAAATTAACACTAGAACCCAAATTCAAGAGTGCTCCTTCAATTTTATGATTATCAATAAAGTATAAAATAGTAGGAACACCAGGATCTTTCAACTTAGGCGGAGTGTCAAATTTCAAAATAGAGTTCACTTATTCACTTAGAAAAACCTTTTGAGACTTGTCATCTTTAGATTTTATTTTAAAAATACACATGTCTTTAAGGGATTTTACATTAGATACAAAACCCCAAAATGGACATGCTTCACTATTTGCATTTTTCTTAAATAATTGTCTTGATTAGCAGTAATAATCCTAATGATCGGGGGGTTATTGGCAACCCAAAAAGGATAAGGCTTAAAGCAATTACACTAGAGATATTATAGTTGAGCATAATTAAAGCCCATAAATGATTAACATCATCCAAAAATCACACATTCATTTCATCATCTTCTCTCTCCACCTCAAGTCAGTCTGCCCTATTTTTTTTCCTGCCCAGCCACTGCTGCTTGGACTACTGCCACAAAGAGCCACCAGTCTACCCCCTTCCACCAACAATCACCCCTAACCACCAACTACACCCACAAGTCTCACAACCACCTCCATCTCTCTCTATTTAACCTGCAAGTGAGGTACCGTGACCCTTAACTTGTTTAATTTTGGTTTTAGGGTGATTTATTTATGGATCATGTTTTATTGATAAAATTAAGTGCTAGTTTGATATTTTATCCTGTTTGGTTAAGGGTGGATGTAGACAAACTTATTACAAAGATGAAATCATGCAAGCTTCATGTTCAAGGTTGATGAACTTCGAGTTTTGATTTAATTTTGTAATCTTTGACATAAAGAGTGAATATGATATTGTGTAAGATTATTTTGGATGAGTTTGGATATAAATTTCAATTGAGTATCACCTAGGGTTTTAGGATCATACATGATCTAATTTGATTTTTGAATCAAGTATGCTTACATGGATTCAATTAGATGAAAATTAGAGGTTGGTTATTATGTTAAGGGCTAAAAGGATGATGTTACATGAGTTTTGCCAAATTTACTGGATTATAGAGACTCCCAAAAGTGACTAAAAGAATTTGTTTAGATTGATAGTACAAGTAAGTGGGTTTCTGGGAGTTTTTTTAAGAGTTGATGTGAAGAAAAGATTGAGAATTGGTGCATTAGGGATGTAAATAGACCTAAAAATAGGGTTCACTTTGGGAATAAACAAGTATTGATTGGTACATCGAAATATTATGGTTTTTGGTGGGCAGATAGCTTAATGAGTTACCTTTCAATGGTATCTGGAATTACTTATTCTGGGTTTTGTGGACAAAGTTATGATCGATTTACGGTGACTTCACATAATAAATTGGAGCTGTGGATGATTTTGTTTAAGCCCAATTTTAGAGGTCGTGTAGTGGTAATTGTGTTTTGCATTGTGAATGAAAGTGTTGCGAGACTTCTTATACTTTTCATTTTGGGGTTTGAGGTCTCAATTTGAGGTCAGTGGTGAAACATATGAATTATTTGCCATTACACTCATTAAGCCTCTACTTTATAACCTAAATTGCTTGTCTTGATCCATTTCCACTCTAAATTATCTTACCTTGGTTTAAACTAACTTACCATTGTTTATTTACTTTTGTATCGTATCAATGTAACATATCTTATATTTACTCATCAAAGTCTAAGTGCCCTTTTGCAATCCATTTCTATTAAAGTCACTAGTTATGAGAATGAGAATTATTTACTAACTACGTATATCTACAATGACATTTCTGAAACAGAATCGAGACCTAGTCTATCGTTTTTCTTTTGTACATAAATATTATCTAGTGAGATTGCATTAAAAATCTCATGCAATTTCATTGCCTTTATCTTTAGAATTTAAAACATATTTATCAAAATTATAATATTTTGGTAAGTACATCAAAGAATAAATTTAATCAATGATTTCTCACATAACTAGCGGCCCCATTAGTTATCAGATTTAGGGCATTCGCCTTCAGTTACCCACACGACCTTAGGCAAGGTCCCCCGATCAGCTTGGTAGGTGTACACCTATCTACAGATAATATTCTTAGGGGTTCACTACTAGATAATAACTAGCAATGCAGTTTTACATTCATCTCATCCCTTGTTTTAAATTAAAATGAATTGCAAAGTGGGACTAAATCAATGTTTCAATGATAATTTAATAATACAGGAATGCATGTACTAAGCTTCAACTCACATTTCGAAATGTTGGTTATGTTTTGTTTTAGGCAAGTGCCCAGTGAACCGCCCCCATGCTAGCAAACCTTCTGAGGATGATAAGTGAGCACGGGACCATGGTCGGATTATTAATGGTGTACTGCACTTATGTTTTTGGAAATGTGTTTTGAGTTATCTTGTGGCTGGAACTGTAACAACAATGGTGAATTGCCTACTATGATATATAAACCCTATGTTTGTTATCACATAGACATATATGATTTTGGATTATGTTGATCATTTATAAGCTTGAATTATGCTCAACTATAACATCTCTAGTGTAACTGCTTTAAGCCTTATACTTTTTGGATGGCGGTAACACTCCGATCATTGGGATTACCACTCCTAATCAAGAGAATTATTTAACAAACTGCAAATAGTGAAGCATGTCTATTTTAGGGTGGTACATAAGCTGAGATTTCTTTTATTGCTTCCAAGAGGAGACCTTAACTTGCTTAAAGGTCTCTAGTATGTCTTCCCTTTGTTTGTCTTTCGTAGAAGGGAAGGTTGCATCCAAAGCTTGAGGGTAAGGAACCCTTCGCTTGTATGGCCTAACGGGATCAGACACATTAGAGGAAGGCAATGAATCACTCTCAATTTGACAGTGAGTCCCACTGGCCCTTGGCCTTTCCTCTTTATCATGTTTGTTCTCACTCACTTTGCTATCTACTTCCTAACCTGCCCCCAAGAACCATAACAACTTTCAAATGTTCAAATTATTGGCTTTTAGGATTCTCTATGTAGTAGCTTGGAAGTTTTCCTTCCTCTTTTTTACTTACAGCTATGGCTAGTTGCCTTAGTTGGGCTTCTAAATTAGCTATAGATTGTGAGTGGGAATCTACAATTTTCATTTTAGACTCAACTCATTGAACTTAGTACTCACATTTTGGACAACAGAAGTAAGGGCACTAAGGGCAAAGATTACCTTGTCTGATTTTGAGCTCATAGATGGAATTTCCAGAGGTGGTGGATAGGCATACCGTTTGACTCTAAAAACCAGGAGGTATAGGTCTACTAGACTGAGCTTGTGGTTTCTCTACATTTTGAGACCTCCAAGAAAAGTTAGGATGGTTCTTCGAACCATGATTACTAGTGTTTGAGTAAGGATTATTGGTTTGAGGAAATCCTTGGGTAGCTTTCACTTGTTCATTTACAACATCAAATGGACCAACAAAAGGACACTCAAAAGACACATGCATGTCTTAAGCACAAATTGAACACACATTTTGCGTGGAAGAAGAATTAGTCACTTTGCTCATACACAACAATTGATCAAATTTCTTAGATAGAGCATCAACTTTACTAGAAACATCAATCGAATATGAAACCTCATAAATCCCTCTTTACTTCCCAATTGTCTGGGCAGGTCTGAATGTGAGGAAGTAGCATGCAAATGTGAATTCTCACTCAAATGTTGAAACAATTCCCAGGCTTCTTCGGGGGTCTTATATAAAAAAAATACTACCACACGATGCATCTGCCATCTGTTTATTGGGCTCATCTAAACCATAGTAGAAACTCTGAACGAGTTGACACTGAGGGACCTCATGGTAAGAGCAACTCTGCAACAACTCTTTAAATCTTTCCCAACTTTCATGCAATTGTTCATTTTTATTTTGTGAGAAAGTGGTTATGGCATGTCTTGAAGCAACCAGTTTACTAATCAAGAACAGGTTTCTCAGTAATTCCTTTAGTATTTGGTCCCAAGTGGTGATATTTGACTTAGAATCCAACTAAAGTGTTAGTCTTATCTTTCATAGAGAAAGGAAAAAGCTACAATCGAAAAGCATCAGTAGAAACATTATTTAAGAAGACAGTGGAACATATCTTCAAAAATGCATCAACGTGCTTAAAAGAGTTTTTAGACTCTAGTCCATAAAAGAACGGGAGCATTTGGATTAGGAAATGTTTAATCTCAAATGGCCACGTAACAGTAGGCATACGGGTACTCATAGATGAATCAGTACTCATAGGTGAATCATAAGTGACAGGAGTAAAATACTTCTTAAGTTGTTTAAGAGGCGGGTTTGTTCTTTAGTCATCTTTTTCTAAGCGTCACGTTCCTTTGCTCTTATCTTACTAAGGGTACGTTCAATTTCATGATCGTATTCCTCAAGGTCCAGAAACAAAGAATGTCTACCAAGCATATAAAATCACAAGCGATTAAGAAATTCGTATGAAACACCAGGGCAAAAACACCAAATGAAACAAGAAGGAAAAAAAATAAATAAATAGAGAAAAGAAAATAAAGGATCTAAAGAAAGGGAAAAAAATGAAAAATAAAATAAAAGAAAAGATAATAAATGAAATACAGGGGAGGAGAATTGTTAGATTAAATAACACAGATAAAATAGTTAGATTGGATTAGGAGGAAATAGGGAGAATAGAAATAAAATTGTTAGATTAGGAGGGAATGGGGTATTGAATGAAACAAAAAAAATGAACCAAAAAAATAAAATAATGAAAGGATATGGGTTGAAGGGAAAAAAAAAAAAGATCGGTAATAAAATTGTTACATTAAATGGAAATATGGGGAAAAGCCAAAATAAATATAAACAAATAAAAAGAATAAAAGGAAGAGGAAATTCAAAAATCACTATTCATTCCCCAACAACAGTGTCAAAAACTTGATGTGGGTTTTAGTAGTTTTAAAAACCCAACTTACTTGTAAGTGCACAAGGTGGTTGTAGCAAAGCAAGCATTCCGGGGTCAAACTCCACATAAAACGATAGTAATTTTGAATTTACTTTTCTTAACGAATTAACATAATAACATTCTGATGAGCAAATTAATAATAAAGAAAATGAAAAATGAGAGAGAAACAAATGTTCATCAATAAGTAAAGAAAGATCAATTTAGCGAGACACTACAACTTCAACTTCAGCGAGTACTTTAATATCAAATTACTAAACCCAATTTGGGTTTAATTAGTCTCTTTAAAACTCTCAAGCTACAACCTTGAGGCCAACAAGTTAGAAAAGTGAATTATAGTTATTAATAAACAAACTCGACTAGTAGTTAGCATGAATTATCTAATTTAGACATAATTCATCTAATTTCTAGTCATGTTTAATCAATCAACAACTGAAATTTTATAATTATTATATTAGCCAACAAGGTCTAATATGAATAAATGAGATAGCAAATTAATGAATTGTAAAACATGTATAAAGAATCGAAATATATTGCATAATAAATTAAAAGAAAAATAACTCAAAATTATGCAATAAAAAGAGATAATATTATTAACCCGATAATAAATTTTATGAGAACAATACAATAAGTCAAGGATCCATCTCAATCCTAAATAAACAACCTAGTCGACCATAGATGGAGAAAATAACATTGAAATTAGACTAGTCATATTTCAATCCCTATAACCAAACTTTAATGTTCTTGTTACAAAATACTAGCACAATGAAAGATAAAACTCTCTCTAATTAGGCTCACAAATGAGATGAATGAAAAGAAAAGGAATAGCCAAAATAGCTTACTTTCTTCTAACTCTCCCAACTTAATTAATTTTGCCTAACACAATTGCTGTCTAGTTAATGGCAATTGGTGGAAAAGAAGTTAAAATTGAAGAATGGATTGAATGATTGATAATGAATTAATACCCTTTGCCTCTCTATTTATAGTGAAATTTGCCCCTTTTCCCCCTCCCCACCCCCTCTTTTATGGTGATTAATTCACTTATCACAATAATATTTGCCTAAGAATTAGCTTGACCAAGTCTACCAATTTGAAATGAAAGATAGGAGGCTCACTCCTCCGAAAATCAAGCAGCGCCATAGAAAAATTCAATGAGGAAAAGCGTGGTTGGGTTGTTGCATTGTGCGGAATGTTGGGCTACAGGTTAGAGGAAAGGAAGAATAGGCCCACGCGATTGCTAGAGGGAGCAGGAGAAAGATTAGGCAAAGTTGAGCGGGCTTTGGCTACGTTGGGCCGCGAGTAGGAGAGAATAGGCCCAACCAGGCTCCTACTGCTAGGCTGTAAACATACCAAATTTGGGCAGGCAGAGAAATAAAGAGAGGTGGAGAGTTGGGCTGAGGACTAGGTGGGAGTTGGGGGTGGCTGCTGGCCGAAGCAAATAAGCCTGCACAGGAGAATCAGCTGACTCTAATGCTGGGCATATGATTTTCGCCAGAGTGGGTCAAGTACGGCGGGCCACGAACTAGGCCAATAAAACAGTGTAATGCAGGTAAAGAGAGAAGGAAGAAGTAGCTGTTGAACTTCAATTTGCTTTGCTTGGCGAGACTCAGCAGTACGGGCTAAGTCCAATTTGTGGAAAAATACACTAGGCTGGCTTTTGGAAAATAAAGTTTGGGTCACTCCATCTTTTACTCGATCGAATTTATTTTGGATCTTGTATCTCCCTTAGCACCTTTTAAGGACATCAAATATGAATTATTTTACTTGGAATACATCTCCCAGACTCAAAAGTGGTGTAAAATACAGAAAATTTTCTCATAAAAATATGAGTTATCATCTGTGGTGTTGGCCATTAAACAAACCCAAAAATCGTTATTGAGATGTCACAGTTACTATGATGACACCATTTGTTTGATTAACATAAGACTATGACCAAGTTGAGGGAGATCCAAAATCGATTTAAACTGAAAAGAACAAGTGAGAGTAAGCAACTGAACATTGTCAACATTAAAGATATGAAGCAGGTCACCTTTGTTAACACACAAGATTTAAACTACAATAAGGAGATCTAGAGACTAGTTTACCATCTTCTAGCACCATATGAATGTTACAGCTAAATCAGCATATGATAGTTCATCAGCGTTGGCATCTAGTGTTCGGTTTCTAATTGATACAATTTTGACATGCCTAGAGCTTGATTTTAGCTCGTAAATAACTATTAATGTAGTGATGTATTAGTGTGTGTAGGGTTAAAAGTGAAGAAGTTCAAATTGAAAAATCTTCCTACCCACTTAGAAGCCTAAAGGATGGGAACATGTCAAAAAGCTGCTCAGGCATGCTAAGAAAGTCCAAATCGTACCAACCTAGAAAATAACAAAAAAAAGAGGAAGTTGTAGAAATGGCTAGGACTACCTGTGCCACCCCTGTTTTCAGGAAGCTAAAGAGGAGCTTAGTAGGAAGAGGATAGAATTTTGGAACACATTGGAGTTGCCACTTGGGCACGCCCCTGTTAAGGGCTTGCTTTGTATTTAAATGCTATTAGGCTAATGAAAAAGGGGGATCATATTTTTGATGGTTTTATCTTTTGAATAAGAACTTCTCTCTCTAGTAAGCTATTGTATCATTTTCTTGATACTCTTCTCTCATTATCATCTAATCTCACTTTATCTCTTCTAAGTTCTTCACAATTCTACTTTTTTAGCATTTAGTCTGACCCCAAACCATGGGTTTTGATGAATTAGGGGTTATAAGCAGATTATTGGATCAATCCTAACGGATTCGAACCCTTGATCTGCTAATCAAAACTCAATCATCATATCTTTTAAAATATCCTTTTCAATCCTCTTTTTCATTGTTTCAACTATGGGTTTGACATGTCAAGGTTCAAGGATCATCATTGATAGATTGATCGTTGAATGGAAGAATGTTGATCATGAAAAATTCGTCATCGGGTGAAATTGATTTATGGGTAGCTTTCTCTCTCCTCACTTTTATTTGCTTACTGTTAGATTAATTAGTAGTTAATTTTAGCGTAGTCTTTTCTTTTGGGTGATCCTTTGAGAAAATGTTGGGAAGTGTTGGAGGTGATGTTCAACGCCATTGATCACCTGTTTGATGTGTTAAGCGCCAAATGTTTGTTATCTTGTTTTATGATAAATAGGTTAATTTAGATTCACTTATTTTTGTTAAATTTGAGCTTTCATTTGTAATGGAGTTAGTCTATATCTACATTTTAGAGTAATTTAGGTTGGCTAACCATACTGAAACTTTCCTTACAATTGAGACAAAAACTGGAGGGTTTGAAAGTCATCGATACTGGAATTGTGCAATTCGTTGCAAGAAAGAAAAAGTTTTATGTTCTTGATTTCTTCTGTAGAGAAAACTAATCGAGCACTACTCTTCTCAGAAGATTCATTAGAAAAAGCCCTTTGAATCCGTCATTATCTCAGAGGATGACATTCCCCTTTTCTCACCGCGAAAACTACCCAACAGCTAGCATTGAAAGTAACACATGTTGCGCAAAACATACAACTACTAGGGCACATGTTAGCAGCATATTGCGATGATACTGACAAATATGGCAAATAAGTTTGGTTGAGACCCTAAAATCCCTTTAGTTTGATGATTACCTATATATATATATATATATATAGAACTAGTACGAATAAACAAACTAGAAATGTGTGACAATGAAAGAAGCGAATTACAGTTAACAAAACTTGGAGGCATACCCCTAGAAGAACTTAAGTTTTGCTGATTCTACTTACTGGGGTTTCAGTTGTTGTTCTTGTCATACGCCCTTTCTGCCCTTGGTTGTAGTTATGACCACCGTTACTTTTCACCTTGTCATGATTCTTGTTTTGCCCTAAGCCCCTTGATACATAGATCCTCTACTAATAGTAGCCATGGATGTTTGGTGGCTAGGAACCTACAGTCTCTTATAAATCCTGTTTTTTGCTTTAAAAAGATAAATTTTAAGCAGGGATCATCAAATTATGTGATTCAGGAAACATCGAATAAGTAGCAATATCCCTATTATAATCATCAGAAGGCAATCTAGCATTTGTGTATTGAATCAGTTTTAATTTGAAATGGAAGATTGAATTGTAACAACAAAATCCTCATATAGTCCTCCATAGAGTGGATTATCATCTATGCGTAAGTTTGTGAGCATACGTCTCAAGTGAAGGGAGCAGACAAGACTAGCAGTATTAAACCTCGTGTCTAAACGTTTCCAAGTTTTGAGGGCATAACTTAAATCACGCACCTTATAAAGTAAATTGTTACATATAGTTGTCAAGATCCATGAATAAACTAGCTAATTGAATTAGAGCCAATAACCATACCTTACATTAGGTTATGGAAGAATTCCCGCACAAGTGTGAAATGAGAAGGGGAAGCATGGATTGTGCCATTAATCAAATAGTTGATTTGATGCATGATAACAAAAGATGTGAATTAGGTGTGCTACGAGAAATAGTCATCGACGGTGGTTAAGATTGTTGTAATGTATGTTGTGATGTTAACTGTCCACACGTTAGCCGGTAGAGGTGTTACTGGCGGAGCCATGTGGAGGCAAGGGGGGTCAATTGACCCCCCAATTTTTTGGGGAAAAAAAAATTAAATATGGGATATTTTTGTGGATAAGAAAAATAAATATATATTAGTTAGTTCATAAGTATGTGTTATAGGAGTGCATAGTAGGGCGGTAGTTGCCCCTTGCTTTGGGTAGGAGGTCTCTGGTTTGACTCTTTGTTCTGCCTTTCTGTTTTTTTTTTTTGGAAGTGCCCTTTAATTTTCCCAATCTCGCCCCCCCTTGCTTAGAATCCTGACTCCGCTTAGCCCACTAGTTTGGAGGAAAGAAGCTACCCTAGAGTTTCTTGAAGCATCAAAGAAAGCAACTTGGCCATCACCAACACCTTGTGTGAACATCAAAATCGTTGATAAGGAACTAGTTGAAAAAATTTTAAAAGGGAGGCTGGCATTGTAAGGCTACGCTGCTAGTCGCTGAAGGAGTTCTCCCTAAAAGAAGGTGGTGGCAGATTGGGAGAAACCAGTTGTAGAAAACTAGTTTAGCGCCTGAATTAGTGGTAGTGATGGTAGAAGAAACATGATAGGAGCTGCTTAGATAAGTTGTCTCTATGGAGACAGGTTGATACATCGCCAAGGCCGAGATATTTGGCAGTAAAGAAGGTGCCGTTGAGTCAGACACTTTAGAAACAACTATGTTACTAAGATAAATTAGATTGAAAAGTGGCTGCCATAAGGGGAAGGTTTCAAAAATTGGTTAAAGGATGAAGGAGGCCAGCTCTAGGTTGTTGTTGTAGAAAAGAGAAGAGAGACACTAAGGGTTTAGAACTTAGGCTTTGATATCATGTGAAATTCAGTGGTAAAATGGCTCAACCAATCTGGGAGCCCTTGCCTAGGAGCGCGCCTCGCTGTTGGATTTGGAAGTCAATTCCCCCCCTCCCCCAAATCTTCAATTGTTCCCTTGGAAAATCACACTTAAAAATCTTCATTTTTTATTTTTTTTTACTTAGAAGTGGAGTCAATCTTGACCCAAATTGCCTGTTGTGTTAAGATGAACTCAAAACCATTAACCATTTGTTACAGAGATTCATAACCCACATTTTTTGTATATATTACCCCACATTAGACCCAATTATATAGTTCTTGATATGCATTTTTGAGTAAATTAATTTGTTTATGATATAATTATCGATCAAAAGAAAGATACTAATATGAACAGAAATTGAATGATCTGGTTCATTTTGATACGCACCCAGCCCAATTTCTTACACTTTCTCATCAATCAGCTAGGCCGACCCTCTCGTTTCCAACGCAACCCACATCTGTAGCGAGCCAACTCATCCTCTCACTGTCTCGCCCATCAAGCTATTCAAAGGGTTGTGTGCAATTTGTCTGCTACCACTCCTACATGAACCATGCTTAGTCCAGGCCAACCTTTGCCCAACACCCCCCCCCCCCCAACCCATTTGAAGCAGCACACACTTGCTAGCTAGTCAAACCCAATTTTCCCAGCAACTTTAAGGCACTCAGCAAAGTCGACATGCATGCTCAGATTTTTCCACCCCCCCAGACCGACTTGCTTTAAACGACTGTAAAGTGATATTGATTCTATCAACAAAGAATTCTATCACAACCCAGCTCATTAATTAGTCTAAATTAAGAATTAAGCTCAAACCGATTATGTCTCTCTCCAATCTTGGTGGGACCCACTAGATCGAGGTTGTCTTCAACCAGCCACTCAACGTCGGCACAGCACATTTGCAAACTAAACTCAAGTATAATTAATGCTTAAGTGGCTACTTTGATCCAACTTGCTACATGTCTTCAAGAGAGCCATACTGTCCATGGAATCCAAGTCTATAAATAGGGAGCATGCGCAGTAGATTGAGAGAGTTGGGCTCAACATGTAGCCACAAGCCCAAAAATAAAGTATAAATTGTGTGGCTTTGAGAGGGGAAAAACAATAAAGCTTGTGGCCTAGATTGGTTCGATAGCCAGGCTCGATCAAGAATCGTCACCATATCCAGTAGCATTCTATCTCTTGCAATGTATTTTTATTCCATGTCTAGCTATTTGTTTGCCTATCTAGGATTAGATGAAGCCCCCATATATTGTAGTTATATGTTCATTATTTGACTTGGGTAAATTAGTTTCTTGATTATATGATCTTAGCATGGCTCTTGGACTTAATATATTTATTCAATTTAATTTATTAGTCTTGGTCGTGAGTTGGTTGTTAAAAGTAAATTGTTACTTGCGCTTATTAGACCTTGTAGGGAAGGAGGATGATCATTTAATGGTGCTAATAGTTAGGTTGTTAATATGAATATTTTATGCTAAACATTGAAAGAATTATGCCACTTTTGAATAGTTTAAGTCGAACCCCGAATTATTTTGTCGTACGCCGATAGTTCATGCTAAAAATTACATAGAATGTGGCAACTCCATAGCTTTTCAAGTGAACTAGAACTTCTAATTCAGCTCACCTCTGAATCTAAGTAAATTGGCAATAACATTCAATACCACAAAATTATTGGTGAAATCGATGTCCTGGATTCACTATCTTGATCATTATTCTTGCAATTGTACGACTTTGCCTTTTAATTTAGTTTAATTTATCCAATTAATTTAGTTTAGTTTAATTTTAATGTCAAAATGTTGGATAGATTATATTATGAACCCCAAAGCTTGACATAAATAATTTTCTGAACCCACAACTTTATAAACAATTTTTCGATCCATTCACCTTTGTTGGAACTAATTTCCGGAACCAAACTTGTCAAAATTAACTTTTTAAATTGCAAAAATCCCCCAGAGGTTTTTAAATTTTCATTTTTATCCTCAATCCTTAAAAATTTACTTTCGAAAAATTTAATTTTGTGCATGTGGTTTTCTGCTCATAGATACTACTCGAAGCCCTCTTTCAATAGGTATTAGAGCCATGTGACAAAAAATAATTATGACAATTAAGTGAACTAATGCTTAATTAAGCTAATTAAGTGTGTTTAATGCTTGAATCATTACCAAATTGCTTTGCTCCTAATTACTTGTATAATTGTATATTGTTCACCCACCAGAAGGGACTACCCCATTAAAAGCCGAATTAACAAAAATTATGATTGAAGTTAAGGAGATTAAGAAACAAATACCTGTAATCCATCTTTCTGTAGTTAACGAAATTATACATAGTCAAAAATCGACCTTAAGTGTTGATACTCTATTTCAACATAAATATCCTTCTCAAAACCCTAAAAACAAAATTCAATTACCTTTGGATGATATAAAAATCCAAAAAAAAGGGAGAAAAATCAGTTAAAATTGTCTGAAAAAGCCAAAAAAAGAAGAAGAGGATGGAGTATAAGTAGTTTAATCTTGAAGAATTGCAAAACATGTTTGATAAAGAACAAAGTCTAGAAGAATTGAACAAAATTATAGGCGCAATAGTGGATAAGCAAGATATACTATTTGATGAAAACGAAGAGACAAATAATGTCCATTTAGAAGAAGAAATATATCAGCAGATGAACCTAATTAAACTGGAAGATCTTAATGTGGTAGAAATTAGAAAGAAACTGGATAAAAAAAATATGGTAAAATAGTATGTGACAATGAGATTAATGAGATTGGAGAAGAATTAACACTACAGGAAATGTTGCATCTAACCACACTTAAATTTGCCTCTTTCCATACTTATATCCGTGGCAGAGCATATTCGCCACGCTTAAGGTAAGCGTGCATAGGGTATCAGTGGGGAAAAATTCGCCACGCTTAATAAGCGTGGCTGATTGTGCACTACCCACACTTATATCCGTGGAAGACTGCGTTATGTACCACGCCTATATGTGTAGGTAGATGACCCTCGCTTGTATCCATGGCTAGAGTATCCTTTGGGACAAAAATCATTTTGACCACTCCATCGCTTATAAGTGTGGCGTTATGCATGTGATAACTAACTTTCAAATGTTGTAAGCGCATAACTAATTTTGGCGGGAAAATTTTCTTAATGAAAAACCAAATAATCATTATATTTAAAAATGTGAATAGTTTATATTTACTAACATTAACATCCTATATACATATATATAGAGAGAGGGGCAAGGTAGAGGAAGCGATTGAAAATATTTGATTTTAGCATAAATGATACAAAAAGTATATAAGCTTTATAACCATAATAAATTGTTATCAATTGAGTTCCTAAATAACTATTGTTCAAGTACATAATGAAAAGTACAAAATTGAGTTCAACATGCATATAAAGTATGCATCCACTACCTAAAAGTTGCATTTGTTTGAAATAGATTGAAATAAAACAGAACAGATCAGTTGATATATGTGATACTCCATAACTTCAAGTGAACACCTCACGAACCGATATTAGCTTCATATCTGATGTTGTAACATGCTGCCCTTCGTTTCAATCTGAAATCGCCAAGTCCATATATATGAGCTTAGTACAACAAACAACGCCACTAACAAGAAAAAACTTCTAAGAAGATTGCAAGATATAATATATAACTATAATTATGTACCCATGCTCTAAAAACATTGTATGATATTCTTATGGTGAGGGTTTTCTTTTTAGTAAATTCCCCAATTTTGAAAAAATTTCGGCAGAGTTCCGCCTAAAACTTGGCTATTTTCCTTTTACAACATGTCATAAATACAACAACAATCTATTCACAATCTCAACGGCCACATGCCGGAGCAAATCAACTCAACAGGCCACACACCTGGAGTACCCAACACAAATCCAACCCATTGCCATGAATAAAGCCAAAAAATCGAATGCACAATGCAAATCAAACTTAATACCATAAAAATATGTAATTTACAACTTTTAAACTAAACTCACAATGTTGACATTTTGAAGTCTCTCAAGCAACACGTCGTCAACCATCTGGGGATCAGCTTTGTAATTGCATGCGTTCAATACCTATTATAATCATGTTCAACTTCTTAACATGCGATTGAATCTATTAAAATTGAGCAGACATGAAAGAGAAGGTCATATTTACCATGCCCGCAAGATAACAAAGCGTCAAAACCTTCTTTTCACCACGAGCGTACTTTCTAATTGATTCAGGATTCTTTTTCAGCACCTTTTCTGTTATCTTCGCCACTTCCTCATAAGTCAACTAGCAAAATTTGTATATGTTTATAAGGATTTGCATAGAACATGAATGGTGTAGAATATTTTTAAAATGTAGACATACTGGATACACAACATTTGACTTTGGTCGTTTGGAATTTTCTTGCTCTGTGAACTTGTTGTTCATTCCCATGATGGTTCTCTAGCAAAGCAAATAAATAAAAAAACACTTGATAATCATATACGCAACTAAAATATCGTTTGGAATGACAAACGTCATATGTGCAAAATACCTTTTGAGTGGAAGTGCCACCTGGAATTGAAGTGCCCGCTGAAATAGGATTTCCTCCACCAAGAGTAGGTCCACCATTCCTATGAACAGGTTGCTCACGAGCAGGAGTCTCTCCACCAGGAGTAACATGTCCCATTTTTGTAGGATGATTTGATGGCTTCGACAAATACTTTGGGATATAAAAATGTGAAACACATATATATACAATAAAGAATGTGTTAAAATATGTAATTTATACATACCTGGATATTTTTTTGTGGTTTTTGTTGTTTGCTGGGCTCTACATTGATATGCTTTGACAAAGTCGACCCTCTTTGAGTATCCTTGACTACATACCAATAAAAACACAATTTATAACTAGATAACACTATAATGTAACTAAGCCAACATATCTTGTACTTCCTTAAAAAAATGCACTTTTACATGCCTACCTAGCGCATGTGAAACTGAAAGGGCATTTCCAGACCTGCGTGACTCGCGGCTTCTTTGATCACATGGCATACCATTGACCAAGTTTTGCGGTGAACCAGTACTCTACTCATAATTCATGTACATTAGATAAGAAATAAGCAAAACTTGTCAAATTAAACACATAATTTGAAGTTTTACATACTGATTCAGGTTCTGAGTTTGCAGATTGGGCAGCAACTTTAGCAGTCAAGACATCAATTTGATTCTCCATGGCCAGCATCTTTTTGAGAACTTTCACTAGGAGCTTAGATTCACTCTTCTGGTCCTTAGCATGCAAGTTATACCGTTTGGGTTTCGCCCAGCCGTGGCAAATAGATACATATCCTCATTTGGGTTGGCAGCATCATTTCTTTGTGGTCGGTTAAAAACCGTTTCCACTCCTTGAAAATATCTCGAACAAAAAGTTATACACTCTTGGGCAATATATCCTTCTGCTATTGAACCCTCAGGTTGCGCCCTATTATGAACAAGGGCTTTCAAGGACGCCAAAAACCTATATGAAACACATGCATATGAACACATGAATACATATGTAGAGTTAATATGTAAGTATGTATTTAAAGTGTGAATTCTAACCTTTCAATTGGATACATCCACCTATATAGAACTGGCCCTCCAAGCTTTGCTTCCTCAGCTAAGTGCACAATTAGGTGCACCATAATAGTGAAAAAACTAGGCGGAAACAGTTTCTCCATTCTACATAGTGTCACAACCACATTAGCTCCAGCTTCATCTAACTTCTCAATAGTAAGCTCTTTGGCACATAACTCCTTCATAAATTTTGATAGAGCCCAAATAATATCTACAAGATCACTGTCCTTTGTCGCCCTTAATGTAATCGGAAGCAAATCTTGCATAAGAATATGACAATCATGACTTTTCAAATTGAACAACTTACGCTCCTTCAAATTAACACAACGGGATATGTTGCTTGCGTACCCGTCTGGGACTCTTATATGCTTTAACACACTAAGTAGTCGTGTCTTCTCTTCAGATGACAGAGTATAAGGAGCGCTCGGGAGTTTGTATTTGCCATTTGGTAGAAGAATGGGATAAAGCTCTGGCCTTATTTTCATGACTTGAAGATCTTTTCGCGCCTTCAAGTTATCTTTAGATTTCCCCTCGAGGTTCAGTAATGTCCCCAACAAATTATCACATACATTCTTCTCAATATGCATCACGTCTAAGTTATGGCGAAGAGTGTTGAACTCCCAATACGGCAAATCGAAAAATATGCTCCTTTTTTTCCATATTTGTTGATCGTCCTTTTCAGCGGTGTCCATAAGTTGAGTTTCACCCTTACCATATATAAATGTGGTTCCCTCTAACTCTGCTAACACATCACTTCCACTAAGAGGTTCTGGAGCACAACCATGCTCAACATTCCCATCAAATCCAACAGCATCATATCGAAATGGATGGTCTTCAGGCAACCATCGTCTATGTCCCATATAACAAAACTTACGTCCATTTTCTAACCAAACAGCCTGTGTACCTTTTGCACAAGATGGACAAGCAAAACGACCCTTTGTACTCCATCCGGATAAATTAGCATATGCAGGAAAGTCATTAATAGTCCAATGAAGAGCCCCCCGCAATTTAAACTGCGTCCTAGTGTATGCATCAAATGCATCTACACCATTCCATAATTGTAACAACTCCTTTATTAGTGGTTGAAGGAAAACATCAATATCCATGCCTGGTGCCTTTTCCCCAGGAATGATCATGGAAAGAATTATAGAGGGTTGTTTCATGCAAACCCATGGTGGAAAATTATAGGGAATTAACAGGACTGGCCAAGTACTATGAGTACTACTCATAACACGAAAAGGATTAAATCCATCACTTGCAAGCCCCAATCTAATATTACGCGGATCTTCCGCAAAAGTAGGATTTTTCTCATCAAAATCTTTCCATGCCTTACCATCTGCAGGATGCCTAAGTATGCCATCCTTTACCCTACATTTATGATGCCAAATCATATCTTCAGCGATTTTGGAGGACTTGTACATCCTAAGTAGCCTCGGAATAAGGGGAAAATAACGCAAAACTTTATACGGTAATTTTTTTCCCTTGTCTCTCCATCGTGAAGTGTGACACTTATCACACTCTTCTTGATTTTCCCTCTCAGCCCAATACAAAATGCAATCATTAGGACAAGCATGAATTTTTTCATAGTAAAGTCCCAAATCCTTTTTTAACTGCTTACATTTACCCCAAGATGACGGAAATGGATTAATCTGAGGGAAAACGGTAGATAGAAGTTCAAGCAACATATCAAAGGACTTAATTGACCACCCGTGCATGGATTTCAAATGAAATAAATGCAAAAGAAAGGACAATTTCGAGAATTTTGACCCCAAAAATAATTCTTGCTCAGCTTGGTCAACTAGTCTTCTATATCCGGCATCTTCAATGTGTTCTGCCTCATTCAGTACATCATTTAACTCAGGTTCATCATCAAATTCAACATACTCTCCAATCATAGGATCCCCATTGTCATTTAGAACGTCTTCTTGCTCATGTACCCCAAAAATATCATTCAACATTCCCATAGTATCAATATGACCCATCAAATTTGGCTCAGCATTGGTGTCGCTATGGTTTCCACTACGTGGTTCCGAACTAGACGACATGAAAATTGATTCACCATGATGCACCCATTCTTTGTAACTTGGCAAGAATCCATTGAACATGAGATGATGAGTCAAAACATCTCTAGTAAACCAACATTTCCGCCCAAGCTTGCATCGATTACATGGACAAACTATCATGTAACTACCCTCGGCATTGGCAAAAGCGAAATCTAAAAACTTTTCAATTCCACTTATATATTCCGCAGATCTCCTATCCTTATCAATCCAACTTTTGTCCATTTCTGTCATTAGGAGTAAGAAAAGAAAGTAGTTATTTCAATTAGTTAAAAAGTAATTGTTTGAAATAGTATTAGGACTCACATAACATTATAGAGAGAATATTTGGATTTGATTTGGTCAATTATGCTGATTTTGTGGATATTTAATTCTGCGCTTTTGCTTAATTTGCAAGTAAGATCAATTAAACATGTTAAGTAGCAACATGCATGACATCAATCACTCTATTGCCTAACAAAACAGCTGAGTTACATCATTTTTTAGCTACTGTCATAGGTTTATGATAGGAGAATAAATATAATGAGAAAAGGTAAAAATTAAAACAACATATAGTTTGCAGACTAAAAATTTAAATGAGGCAGCTAATTACAATTTCACTCCCAGTTAAAATAATTAGCCTTCTACGCAAAAATTAAAATAATAAGAAAGAATAAACAAGAATAATATTGGAAACTAAAAAATTATGAGTACTGCTACAGTGATACTAATTCTCATCCTTCCCAAGCTACTACAAGTCCATAAGAACGGAGTCTCGACATTGCTTGTAGTTCAATTGATGTTTCTCCCAATGGATGGAAAAGATTTGAGGCGCTTTTTTTATGATTAAGGTCTCATCTCATGTGCAGATTTATGTAGTCATGTTTTACAGTTATAGTATTCGCCCTTATGCATATCATCTGGTTCTAGTTTATAGTTAGTGGAATATGGGAAAGTGATTATTCTATTAGCTTCTTTACATAGGAAAGCTTTGATATTGTTCTATATTTTTTGTTATCTCTTGGAAATATAGCCCGGTATATTTAGTTCTCCTTTATCTCCCCTAATTTTGCTCTTCAAAACTGGATCTGATAACTTCCCAAGTAAATAATTGACGCTTTTTAATTGTTGACTCATGTATTCCTATGCCATTTAGCAACTGGATCTAATTTACATGTTAGTCTATCTATCTCTATGTATTTTTTTCCTTTTTTCCCTTTCCTCTTCTCTCTCCTCTTTTGTAGTGATATTCATCATGTGTTGGATTAAACTTCAACAAAATAATTGGCATTCATTGGTTCTTTTTTTCCCCATTTCCTATTCCTCTTTAGTTTTTTACTTCTTTTGGCTCTATCATCTGAATACCCCTCCTTGAAAGAAAAACGTTTTCCTTTTTGTATAGTGCTTGACTCTAAAATTCTGATTTTGTGTTATTCAGTTGATATTTTAGATCATGATGTGGAATTATTTTACTTAAGGTTTTGTGATTGGGCTTTTCGTCTATTTAATTTCATCTCCTTTTCATTCTTCCCATTAGCCATGTCCTTTATTGTCATCTTAGGTTCATCAATTGTAGCTAGTTAATGTTCTCCTATTTCTATTGTAGCAAGGACACTTCAGGCAGGTTTTACAGCAGACTTTAAGATGAAGTCCCTGTGTATGGGACAACTGAATCAAAGGGCTAGCTGTACAAAGGTAAAGAGATCTTCCTGATAGACAACCATAAAGATTGTGCAACAGTTATAGTATTCTCCCTTAAGCATAACCTCTGGTTCTAGATTTTAGTTAGTGGAATATGGGAAAGTGTTTATTTTGCCCAGAAGTGTCGTTTGATTCTAATTTTGCCCAAAATTTAAATGGAATAAACAGCCAGGAACCGTTCAATAGCAACTTCATGGACAATAACAGCCAAAGGAACAGAGGAAAATGGAAACCTTTAATACTCTGAGAAGATCTTTTGTTTTTCAAATGCCATGATTCAATTCTACTGAGAAGACAAAAACAAGCAAATTCATGTCTACTGGAGCATGTAAAAACCTCAATACAATTATGCAGTTTTCTGAGACAGCAAGAAGGGGTGGTCGGGTATGAAACATGGACAATGGAAGGTGAGAGAAAGAGCATACCCGGAGTAGGCAAGACGCCGGAATGCACTACAACCGTCGCCGGAGAGACGCCGGAATCAGAGACCACCACAATTGTCTGATTTAGATGAAACTTTCCAAAACCAGAGCAAGGCAAGTGCAAATTCCGAGTTGTCTGCGTGGAATTGTGACCAACGAGCAACCAAGCACAACCAGGCCACCGGACTGTCGCCGTCAACCGCCGGAAATCCCACCGTCGACCGCCGAAAGTCCCGATCGACTACCTAGAGTTTTGTGAGAGCGAGTTGCAATATGGGCTGGCCGGGCAAGCGAATTCACTGAGCGAGGAAACAGCGAAAGACGAAGAGGCAGAGGCGCGTTTTCCCCCCTGTTTTAGGCAATTTTGATTTACTTAATTATATTATTTCAACCAATTAAATTAAAAAAATTCGCTGCCACGCTTATTGTCCGTGCGTAATATGTTGTATTTACTTAAAAACACCTCTCCACGCTTAATATGCGTGGTCATACTTGAATTACATACTACCACTCATATAAGAGTAGTTATATTTTCCCTCACTTGTTATGTGTGGGGAAAATTATAAGCGTTTATTTTTCCTATTTTTTTCTCCACACTTAGCCATGCGTAGTTAAATAAGAGTGGTAGAATGACATTTTTTTGTAGTGTAATGAAGATAAAATCGAATCCAATTTAGTTAATAATGTTGTTCCTAAACCTGAAGAATTTGGTGAACCTTCTAGAATACATACTCATTTTATGAGACATAGATACATTCCAGTCAAACGAACAACCAATTTTTTCGAAAACTACGACATTTGAAGAAATTGGGTTTACCCCAATTAGCCAAATAGGATATATCCTAAACATCGATGGAACCTGTAATAGAGAAGATATATTTGAGCATTAGAAAAGAGGCATGAATGATGTCTTAAATTTAAATACTACATGGATTGCCGCCAATTTACTAAATTATATCAAACATAGCTTTTCTGGCACTGTAGCTAACTGGTATGATTCATTAAATAAAGACGGTAAAAATGCATTAAGGATGATGGAAACACCAGTTGCAATGTTCAAGAATTTATGTAAGGAAATTGAAATTGAGTTTATCGGAGCTAAACTCTATTCTGAAAAAAAAAATAAGAGAATGACAACGAAAGATTAATAATATAGAGTTATGCGATAATGTTTTTGGAGAATCATATTGCTGAATTTAGTCAATATTATTACAAAATTGGGCATGATAAAACTAATCTTGGTATGTTCTATGATAAATTGTCGTATTCGATGAATTTTATAATTAATGAAAAATACATTGCATGATTTGAAAGAGTCAATGTCATGGATACCCTTGGTTTAGGAATCTCTTATTTAAGAAAATAGGTCAATGATCAATATCTTGATCTCCAAAAGCAAAAGAAAATTAAGAAGTAATTTCTAACTTATTGGGATTCACCTTATCAGTGGGAAAAAGAACCTGAAAGAAGAAAAAAAAAGAAAATTTTGTAAGAAAAAGAGCTTTAATAAGCAAAGGGGAGACAAATATAAAGGAAAATATTATAACAAACCAAGCCTTAAAAAATGAAGATTTTTTTAGGAAAATAGGTGATAAGGAAAAACAACTGCAAATGTTGGGCATGCGGCAAGTTAGAGCATTATGCTAATGAATGCAAAAAATAGGAAGAATAATAAGCTGATTGAAACTATAGGTAGCCTAGATGACTTTGAGCTTAGTGAGGAAGAAGATTAGACCAAGCCCTAAGTAACAACAAAGGAATTATTGAAATCATCCTAGAAGATGAATATGAGCAAAGTGATTATGATGAAACTAGTCATATGATGGAAATTAGCTCGATTAGCCTTGGTGATCTTCAAGAAGAAGAGTTTGTTGTAGACAATGAGAACGAATAAGTCAAAGGAGATTAGGTCATTCCCATAATTCGAAAAGGCATGATCTATTAAAGGTCAATCTTTCAATTAAAAAGCAAATACGTATGTAAAATGATGGAAGGAGATTTAGAAATCAAAGACTGTGAGTGTGATGTGGGAGAAGTTAATCTCATTAACGAGGAAAATATCCTTAAGCATAACAAACATAGAAAAGACAGGTATATCCATGTTGTAGGCGACCAAGTTCAAATTACTTCATTACAATATTATGGTGAAGATATTGATCTTTATGCTTTGCTCTGCAAAATTCAATTGTTGACATGGATATTATGTGAGTCTAAAATATGAATTTACTAAAAACTTCCTATCCCTTAAGATAAAAACAGATGGGATGGAGATGAAAAGAGGAGGATATCCATTAAGAATGTTTAGAAAAATTATCTACAAATTAAACAATACTATAAATCCAAAGAGGAGGATATTCATTAAGAATATTTTGAAAAATTATCTACAAATTAGACAATACTATAAATACTAAGGTCACAATGATAGAGGCAGGAAAATTTGAAAGTCCTACCCCTATACAAAAGATCAAGAAGATTAAATCCAATCCTCAAGAGATAAAGACTAATCGTTCATTGATATCTAGCTTTACCGATCCTGCAAAAATTAATAAGAAAAGTGTGATAAAAATGGGTGAGAATAGTAAAATTACCTTAAAACCCCAATTATTAAGGAGTATAAGTTCAAGATCAGAATGGGGAGAAGGATATTCATTAACTAAAGAAGAACTTAAAGAAGATGATGCAATTAGCATGACTATTAAAATGAGTAGAATAAATTTTGAACCCACAAGACACAGTGTAGACCGAAGTATGAGTCTAGATAGAAAAGTCATTGGGTACAAAACTAGAACTATTAGTGAGCCAATCTATGAAGATGAATTAGTTAAGAACACAACCATGGAGATATATTATGAAGCTATGAAAATAAATCCGAATAGCAACTATATCGCAATAAAGAAATGTTTAGAGGGATATAATAAATATGAATTATATGCCTACATTGATAGTGATTGTTTTGTATGCTTTGGAAAAAGAACTTTATTTCTAGAACTTATGGCCAAAAAAAACAACAATCCTTTACAAGTAAGGATAGCGAAGAATAGTATTATGAGTCATAATGAAGCAATAGAAGGATTATCCATAGAATTAGAGGGAGTCCAATGCATTATATCTGTTCTATGGGTTACTGATCAACCCTCTCATGGTATGATTATTGGAAAGAATTTTCAGAGACTATATTCTCCATGCATATAGACCATAAACCACATAATATTTACAATTAATGGTCACTCAGTTCTTATTGAAAAATTAAGTGAAGCTTACACTCATTAGAAAATTGAATTTACACGCAGCCAGTGTAGTGAGAAGGTAATGCCAACACAACGTGAGATAATACTGACAATCTCATTAGTTGAATTATCTATCGAAGAGCAAATTACTGAATAACAAGAGCAATTAGGCAAAGAACTCTACTCTGATAATCCTCTAAAATTTTGGGATAAAGATAAAACATTTGCTAAAGTCACTTTATTAAATCCCAACACTATTATTCCAGTCAAGCAAATGGTGTATACACACCAGGATATCCAAGAATTTGATAAACAAATCAAAGAACCTCTGGATAAAGGATTAATCAGGAATAGCAAGAGTCCTCACGCCAGTGCCGCTTTCATGGTAAGAAATCATGCTGAAGAAAAAAGGGGAAAAGCAAGACTGATAATGAATTATAAAACGTTTAATAATAATACCGTCTTTGATGGTTATTATATTCCTAACAAAAGAGTCCTTTTCAATAGAATTTAATGAGTATCTTGGTTTTTGAAAATGGATTGCAAGAGCAAATACTGGCAGATAAAAATGGATGAAGAAACCATTCCTTTAACTGCGTTTAGTGCTCCTTAAGGATATTACGAATGGATAGTAATGTCATTTAGTCTTACAAATGCACCTCAAATATTCCAAAGTAGAATGGATAATATTTTCAAGGATCTTAATCATTGAGCTTAGTTTACATTGATTATATCTGTAACGCCCCCTAATTAAGCATGTTTTGCTATTTGCAATCACTGTTCTGATTCCCTCAATTACAACTGATAAACCCAATGATTAGGGCGTTACCACCGTCCAAAAGGATAAGGCTTAAAGCATGTGTATTAGAAATAACACAATTAGGCATAGCTTCAACCATACACATTCATACATGATCAAACCATATACAGTCAACTGTTAACCAACATAAGCTTTATACACCATAGTAAAACAATTCACCATATAATCTACACCTCCATCCACTGAAGATTTCAAAATAAAGCTTCAAAATATGCATGTACTATGTCACTGTTGATCCAACTAGATTCCCTTACTCAACTTATTTTCTTCAGCTAGTTTGCTATCATGAGAGCAATTCACTGAGCATTTGCCTAAAACAAAATATAAAAAATATTTCAAACTGTGAGCCGAAGCTCAGCAGATGCATTCCTGTATTATTGAAAGATCTCTGCATAAATTGGTTGGGCGTCCACTTTGCAATGCATTTTAAGTTAAAACAGTGAATGAGAATAATGTAAACTGCAATTGCTAGTTATTATTTGATAGTGAACCCTCTTGATGTGGTTACGATCTATGGATAAGTGTACACCTACCTAGAGGATTGGATGACCTGGCCTGAAGCCGTGCAGATAACTGAAGGGTAATGCCCTATAACTGATAACTGATGAGGTCACTAATTATGTGACAAATCACTGATTAAACTAATTCATTGATATACTTACCAGAACATTATAATTTTGATAAATACATGCTGATTTCTAAAGATATAGGCCATGAACGTACCTGAGGTTTTTAAAATGCAATCTCATTTGACAATACTTATGCACAATGGGAAATGATAGACTGGGCCTCGTTTCTACTTAAGAAATGTAGTTATAGGTAAATACAGTTAACAAATAACTTTCACTCCCATAATTTGTAACTTCATGGAAAGTGATTAATAAAAAGGGCATCACTAATTTAAACAATTCAATATAAGATAAGTTATACTAAGATGATTTTGAAAAATAAATAAGTTAGGGTCATTGAACTCGAAGTAAAACAAATTGGAGTAAAATAGACCAACATGAAATCATTGAGGAGATAATGAAAGGACTTTAATGGATATAAATAGAATTTGGGTTTTTGATGTTTCTAAAATGAATAATAAAAGCTTTAATGCCAAGAAAGGTGTTGTGAGGTTCATGAAAGCTCATATAACCCTAGTTTGGCCAGATAGACATTGATATTGAGTTATTACTCTACCCACTTATCAAATTTCATTCTGATGGCCATGTAACTCCATTTTCCAACCTATATGAGCTTCTATACATAATCAAAGTTGTTGAACTCACTAAACTTTACAATTTCTTTGCAATATCCATAATTATATAGAAACTCCTGATAATATTTTCAAATGTCACAATTTCTTTTTTCCCTCATATTATCGTTTGAAGGTCTAGTGTAGAAAACCCATATCTTTCACCCCCGACCTCCAACTAAGCTAGAAAATCCCAATAAGAAAAGCTTAGGGAGTCCCGCAACACTTTCATTTACAATCTGAAATCCAATTACCACAACACGGCCCCTAAAATTGAGCAGAAATATAACTGTGTGCAACTCGGGTTTTTCCTACGCCAGTCTTAGCAAAACGAGCATAACGTTTTCCACACAACTCAGAATGAAATGATTCAAAAGGCATTTAAAAGATAACTCAAGGATCTATCTACCCACCAAAAATCAAATTTTTTTTGAGGGGTCAAACACTACCAGTTTAATCGCAAGCAAACTCCTGTTCTGGTCTATTCACAACCCTACTGTTCTTGTTTTTCCTCTTTTCTTCACATAATTCCCCTCTAAAATCACTCCTTAAAATGATCTAACAAAGCCTTGTTTCTTCTCATTACCTTACAAAGTCATATTACTCAAATTTACTCCATAATCATCCACATCAAATTTTCAATTCTTCTCTTTTTCAAGATCACACAAAAACTCACATCCATAAGCTTACGTATTTGCATAAATGAGCAAAATGACCTTTTATAATCAATTGGAGAAATTTCCATAATCCACCCTTTTATAAAAATCACTTCAAGTGATTTCTCAAGTTAAACAACACATCTAAGATTCTTTTTTTTATCCAATTATACATAAATAATATAGTTGATGCTAGAAATAAATCAACGCATGCTTGATCACCACAACCCTAACTTATGACCAACATATTCTTGCATTTAAACTCATCCAAACTCAACATAAGCATCATAATATCCATTACTAATACCAACAATCACAAAATCAAATACAAAACAATCCAAATCCATCACTTCAAACTTAAGCGTGCATAACCATAAGCAACCTCAACCCTTGCATCCTTTCCAGTTTAACCAATAATTAAAACATCAAAATAACACTTGTTTATATCAAGATAACATGATCCATAATCAAATCCAATATAAAACAAAGAATTAAACAAAGTTGGGTTAAAGTATTTACCTCACTTACAAGCTTGAAGGAGAGAGATGAACGTGGTTAAGGAAGAGGGGGGAAATGTATGGAAGAGAATAAGAAGAAAGCTAATATTTATCTTGGTGGAAAATAATTTTGATACTATTTTAATGCTTGGATGATATTTATGCATAAAAAAGGGCTTTATGGTAATTTCAATTAGATATACATAATGACAATTTGCTAAATCAAGGGCATAAGCTTTTGGGCTTCAAGTTGGGCCCAAAATCAATTGGGCTCGGTAATAAAACGCTCCATTGTGATAAAGCTTTTACTTAGCTCAAAGTTAAATCTTTGTGATGTTACGGAAAAATAATTTGATCACTTAAATTATAATTATCAAGGCCTACTATCAATTTTCCCAAAATTTTATGTTAATAAAAATCCGAATTGCAAAGTGAGGGCCTGAATGAATTTTTTTCAATTGGGATGATTAAATGCGATAAACAAATGGAAGAAAATTAATAACGTGCTTAATTAAATAAATAAACATGATTTAGGGTCGAGCTATTACAGCCTTCGTCCCTTAAAGAGTTTCGTCCTCGAAACTTATGAACTTTGACAAAACATGCAAGTTTATCTTAAATAGATGTGGGTACTTGGCTTGTATCTCATCCTCGGTTTCCCTAAGTGGCTTATGGGGAGGTATGATTTGCTCAATGTACTTTAATTAAAGGTATCTGCTTGAGGCTTAACTGCTTAATCTCGCGATCTCGTATCTGGACTGGGTACTCTTCAAATACTAGACCCTCATTGACTACAATGCGTTTGGTTAAGAGAGTGTGGTCAGGATATGAAATGTACTGCATGTTTTGTGAAATAAGTAGCATGTTGTACATGTGTTTGAGTTATATAAGCAGATCTAGTCCACAAGCTGTGTGATTCAATCTTTCAATAAACTTGTATGGTCCAATAGATCTTGGCCTCAATTTAGCTCGCAATTTAACCTCATACCCTTAGTTGGCGAAACTTTCGGAAAAACCTTATCATCTACCTAGAACTCCAATGATCTCCTTCTTTTATCAGCATAGCTTTTTTGTGGGTTCAAATAGTCTGTTTTCAAGAGTCTTTTGATGTACGTCACCTCATTGAATGTTGAAAAAGATCTTCATGACCCAAAAGATGATTTTGTCATCAATGTCTGCGTCATGTTACCTTGATATTTCATGTAAATTTCTCTGCTAGTGTAGAGCTTGTCGTAGATCTATAAATTAAACCACTACTTCAATTTATAAATAAGATTTCTAGCATAGGAAAGTAGGGATCGATCCCACGAGGAAAGATTGTGATAATAAGCTAGTTTAAGTCTAATATTATTTACTACTCTAATTTATTTTACTTTCTCTTTATATTACTAAAATAAATCAAATTAAATAAGTAAAGTTCTGGAAAAATTACTTAAGATTACCCCCTAAATATTCTAAATTTAATTATAGAAATAAAAACAGTAAATAGCTATCCTAACTATTCTGAAAAATTAAAACAGAAATAATCACACAATATTAGACTGAAAATTAAACAGAAAATAACAAGCAGAAAATTAAGATTAAAAATCCCAAAAAGTAATCTTAATTAATATTATGCAAGTTTATAACTTTATATCTCCAAAAATATATGTTATTAAATTCAGACAAATTAAAACAGAAAATTAAATACAGAAAATTAAAACAGAAAATAAAATCTGAAAATAGAGAAATAATAAACTGCACTAATATAAATACAACAATAAATAACAAAAAAGTGCCCAAATTTTAGTATATAATTTTCTGGACTAAATAAAACCTTAAAAACATAAAATGAAAATTAAAAATTAATTTTTTCAGAATTATTAAAGTAAAAACTTGCACGTATTCAATTCACGAAATAATTCTGAAAAATTATCAAATAATTTCTAAAACTTCCGAAATTAAATATAAGAAAACTAGAGTATTTTATAAACCCTAAACTGGATTAAATCATGAAAAAGACAAAAGGAACTATTTTTAACCTAATTTCTAGCAAACCGGTAAATAAATGGCAAAACAGAATAGAAATTAAATCTGAAAATTATAATCACACTAAAAATCAAAACCTAACTGATCTAATATTACCAAGACACTCCTAAAAGACTACTCTGTTGGAGGGGGGGCAAACGAAATTTATATTAAAGCTTACGAATTGAAGAATTAAAATTGACAAACTAGAGAAATTAACTAAAAAGCAAGAAATAGTTATCAACGATACCAAATTTATGAAAAATACTTAGCATAATCTATATCCACCATGCAAATTAATATTTATCATCAACACACAAATCGATTTATCCATGAGCTAGACTGTAGAAGACATCCACTTGCGGATCTTCCCTGTTTTTTCTTATATTATAGTTTTTTTAGGTCCAGGTCTAATATAAACTCTACTAGTTTTGATAACCCTAACACCAGTGCAAGAATTTAATCAAACCAGAGAATTAAATTTTAGAAAAACATCATCTAACGCCTTGTAACCAATTTACCAGCAAATTGATTTAACAAAGATCTATAATGATTACCTAATTAAAAGAGATGGGTTTGAGCAATCCATGATTAATTAGGGTGATACTTATGCCTAAAAGACAATAGCATTTACGTATTAGAGCCTTTTAAACTATCATATGAATTCGTATTAAACTATTTAGCATGCATTCTAATTAGTCTAACGCGAATATCATAAACGATAAATGCTAATCGTTATAGAACCATGAATAAAAATCAACTGGACAATAAAGCATAAAACTTATTTCAAAATAATTAATTTAGTATGGTTTCAAATAGATTACAATAAGTACAAGGAAATTACTCGCTCATATTATAAATAAAATTACATGAATTACCCAAATAATTCATGTTTAATAATAACAACTAAACTTATGAAATAAAATTAAAAAAAAAACAATATTACTTCATGTTGCTAAGAAAATTGGTGATCCTGAGTTGTTGTTGATGATGATCAAGAAGAGGTTGATGATGGGGTGTGATAGATGATGAGGACAATTGATGATGATGGAGGTGAGGTGCTGAGGGAGTCTGGTGGTGCTATGAATTTGATAGTACTGAGTTGATGAAGATTTGAGGGTGGTGTGAGATGAGTTTGAGGATAACGTGAGATGTTTTTTTATAACATTATTCTACTAGGGTTTTCGTCTTTGGACTCCTTCTCTTCTAAGTCTTCTAACTTCTTTTCAATTAGTAGTAATAATTTTGTAACCGTAGCCCAGATAAATCATTATGGAAATAAATTTTTTTCATAAATCATTATTTTTTTGACTCACTTGATAACTTAGCGTGTAAAATCCGAACTTCGAAGTCATCTCTTTTCCTCTTTATTTTATTAACGCTTAACATGAAAAATATACAAAATAAAGTAAATTAGATGAAATAATATATAGTATATAATCAAAATAATTATTAAAATAATGCATGATTTATGACTTAACAGCTAGTATTTTCACAACACCGACCGCTGGGAGTTCCATGCTTTCTTCAAATACAAATGTTGGCCCTAGGTCCCGAAGTACTATAGGCTCCAACTTAAAAGAGTATAGGCTCCAACTTAAAAGAGTTAGATCCATTGATATTTTTAGATTCCTCCCCATGTGACACCAATTGAACATCCAAGTTCTCAAGCCCTCTTAAGAGGTTTAACTTAGTAATGGCTACAGTGTTAGGGGTATGTTGTGCCTTCCTTGTCAGGGCATCTGCCATGTTATTTGCCTTTCCTGGATGATATTGGATCTGCAAGTCGTAAACTTTAAGCAATTCTAGTTAACACCTTTGTCTTTGATTGAGCTTCTTATGAGTGAAAATGTGCTTCAAGCTTTGATGATCAGTATAGTTCTCACAAGATACTCCATGCAAGTAATGTTTTTAAATTTTCAGTGCAAAAACCACAAACACAAGTCCTGGTTCATGGGTAGGGTGATTTATCTTATAAGGCTTGAATTGTCGGGAGGTATAAGCTATCACTTTATCTTTTTGCTAACTTTGTAACTTCCTTCAACAAATTGGTCAGGGAAGATGTTATCTTTGAAAAATCCTTCCCAAAACTCAATAATACCTAGTTAAACCCAAAACGTTTTTAGTCTCAATAACATTGGTGAGCCTTAGGCACTTTGTAACTACTTTCACATTTGCAAGTCAACGTTAATCCCTTCCTTTGAAATCACATATCCCAAAAATACCACTTCTTCTGAGCATAACTCATGCTTCTTGTATTTGCTATGTAATTGATGTTCCCTCAAGGTCCGTAACACTATCCTCAAATGAACAGTATGCTTATCTATGTCATTGGAATATATGAAGATATCTTTTATAAACACCACCACATACTTGTCTAAATAGGGTCTGAAAATCTATTCATATGATCCATAAAAGCTGTGGGGACATTGGTCAGGCCAAAAGGAATCACGGTGAATTCATGGTAACCAAACTGGGTCCTAAGTGTGGTTTAGAAAAGTATTCAGATAAATCCTAAATTGATGGTATCCTGATCTCAAATAAATATTGGAAAATACTCTTGCTCCTTATAGCCGATCAAATAAACCATCTATTTGGGGCAATGGATATTTGTTATTGATGGTAATCTTGTTCAACTCTCTGCAATCGACACATAATCTCAAGATTCCATCGTTCTTCTTTAAAAATAGAACTAGTGAACCCTTGGTGACACACTTGGTCTGATAAATCCATTTTGTAATAACTCATCTAACTGAATCTTCAATTTTCTAAGCTCTGTTGGGGCCATGCGATATGGCACTTTAGAGATAGGTTGGGCAACAGTGATTAATTCAATCTCAAAATCAATTTCTCTTTACGGGGTAGTCCCAGTAAATCTTTAGGAAAATATCTCTAAATTCATAAACTGCAAGGGTATCCTTTGCTTCTTCTTCTTGTGGTTGAGTGTCAATAGGACAACACCAATACCCAATATATGCTTGACATAACAGCTCACTTGCTTTCATAGCAAAATTTGAAGGATAAGGTTTTTCCTCTTGTTGCCCATAAAACATATTTCTCTCCCCCATTCATCCCTTGAAACATCCTTGAGGTCCTCACAGTCTATCTTGACCCCATAAGTACATAACCAGCTCATTTTTATAATGATGTCAAAGTCTAATGAGTCAAATTCAATCAAGACTCAAGGGAACACTATAATATTATCCCATCAATAATAATTGGAACAAGTTTACAAGAGATAGGACACTAAACTCTAGAGCCATTGAGTAACTTGATTCTATAATTGGTTTATGTTTTCTTATTTTTAAGGTTCAGTTGCATGGCATATTGAGTGGATGTAAATGAATGAGTGGCAACTGAATCAACCAACACATAAAATGTATTTGAAATTAAAAGAGACTTCCAATAATTGTCGTACCAGAGGTGGCAACTTTCTTTCTTGCTCAACACATACACCCTTCCCACAGCTACGAGCCTTGGAGGTGGGAGCCCTTGTCTACAGCCTTCAGTCTTCGGGAACAGGCAGCAATAAGGTGCTTTGAGCTACCGCACTACATGCATTTGTTAGTTCCCACTCGACACTCAGGAGTGGTGTGGTTAGTTCTTTTATATTTCCCATCGGGTTCTGCTAAGCCTGTAGGGAGACTCTTGGAAGGAGTGGGATCAGATTTCTTCTAGTTTACACTCTCACTCGAAGCTCCCTATTTGGTTCACTTCCTCTACTGATTAATTGGGTTCAAGGTCCTCAACTTAGTCTTCACTTGTTCCACTTTAGTTGCTCGCTCATATAAATCTTGATCGGTAAGGATTGGTTGACCAGCTAGTTGGTTGCGAATATATAAAGTTAATCCCTCTTCAAATCTCCTCAACTTTAGTCTTTCAGGTGACACAAAATCTGGAACAAACCTGGATAATTCTGTAAATTTGCTAGCATACTACATCACAGTCATACTACCACTCATCTTTAGTTCTTCCGAAAATCTACTCCAAGTGAAGTCAGACCCTAAGAGCCTATCCTTAGCAGTGTTCCACCAAAAGTCTACTTCCTCAGTCAGGTAAAATGTTCAAATGTTAATCTTTTTATCCTCTAGAACCTCCACTGTTATGAAAATCTTTTGTATCCCTCTAATCCATGCTTCTAGCTCTATTGGGTCATACTTTCCATCATATACTTTATGGTTGCATCGCCCACCATATCTGCTAATTTATTGACTTTATGAGGAATTTCGGAAGGTATTAGGGCTATTCATTTCATAAGTTCATACACCAAGGTCTATTGATAGTTAGAGTCCCATATTGCGAACCAACTTAGGGGAAATTGAGGGCGTTCCAGTAAGGGTTATTCGCACATTACACAAAACTTGATCAGCTGGCCCCTGACCATAATCTGAATTTCATTCCACGTGGATTTCTCCATTGTTTTAATCATACTCTGATATTCTGACTATCCATTCAGCTGAGTAATTCAGTCAACCGACTGCAACCAACATATAAGATACACATGCACAACAGATACAAGTAGCATGGCCTAAGTATTATTAAAACATAACAATAAGCTTCATTGTATCATTGCCATATTTGCTCACGTACAGACATATACATGGTTTCACAAAGAATATCACATCCAACTAATCACCCAATCTCAACCTTTACACCTACCTCCTAACTAAAACACTACTTAGCTCCAATAGACTGAGTCTGCCACATGCCTAGAAGTAGGCAGGACTAGTCAACACAATCGGAAAGACCTGTCTAACTATATGCAATGGCATAACCTACACAAAATTCAATTATCCAACTGGCTATACTATATACAGGTGGGCTCAAAAAGTAATGTATCTGAGATGTCAACATGTAATATATATCTAATGATCCCTAGACGGATCATAGTCTAGGTTAGACTCATCCCCAGACTCCCCACCCGTATCTAAGATGCCAGCATGTAATGTACATTTGATGATCCCTAGACAGATCATAGTCTAGGTCAGACTCATCCCCGGACTCCCCGTACGAGTCAAAACTGTTGTATGAAGTACCAATCTCTACATTCTCATCATCGTGATCAAGCTTATGCTCCTCTGATTCTGGGTCCTTCTCGAAGTCTTCCATGAGGTCACCATCAGAGCTAAACTATGGTGTATCAGGGAGATCCATAACAATGTGGACCTCATTTGATCCATCAGATACAGGGATCTCCTCTCTAGGTCCCAATGGCTTTGGGTTGTCTGGCAGCTGAGGAGTGTTGGGTTAAGGTGGTGATGGTGGGAGAGATACAAAGTGTAATGAAAATATGTATTACAGAATGTCCATGTTATTCCCTCTTGGCTCAAACTCCTCCCTTAATAACAGTCGGTGATAATGTTAGCCCAAGCCTCGCGAAATTGAAATGTAGGTTCATCTCATCCCAAGGCTCGAGTTATCATAAAGTCATGATATTAGGTCCTAAACTCGACCCAAGGGCCAACTGTAGATAAGGTCCACAGCAGCCCACGTGTATAGATCATAACACTATGAAACTAAAAAATGGGATCTGCATGTGGGCTACCACACTAGCATATAGTAAAGAGATATGAATGGGAACAGAAGCACCTGACATCATATTCAGTACATAAAGATCCATCTAACAAGGAGGAACATAAGTGAAGAACATGGGAGAGATAAACAGGCATTTCTACTATCATAAATCTCTAATGTCATAAATCTCTAATAATATATTAATAACCTTCACTAATCAACCTTCTCACCCTCCAATCTCTACTCTCCATACTCCATATCCAATTAAAGAAAATCATCCTGTCTCTGATACCAAAACTTTAACCCCCCTAATTAAGCATGTTTCACTGTTTCTAATTACTATTCAAATTTCCTCAATTACAACTGATAAACCCAATAATCGGGGCATTACTGTCGTCCAAAAGAACCAGGCTTAAAGCATGTGTATTAGAAATAACATGGATAGGCATAGCTTCAACCATACATATTCGTACATGATTAAACCATATATAGTCAACTGTTAACCAACAGAAGGTTTATACACCACAGTAAAACAACTCACCATATCATCTACACCTCCATCCATCAAAGATTTCAAAAAACAGCTTCAAAATATGCATGTACTGTGTCACTATTGATCCATCTTGATTCCCTTGCTCAACTTATTTTCTTCAGCTCGTTTGCTAGCATGAGGGTGATTCACTGAGCATTTGCCTAAAATAAAAAATAAAAATCATTTCGAACTATGAGCTGAAGCTCAGTACATGCATTCCTGTATTGTTAAAAGACATCTGCATAAATTGGTTGGGCGCCCACTTTGCAATGAATTTTAAGTTAAAACAGTGAGTGACATGAATGGAAATTGTAATTGCTAGTTTTTATCTGGTAGTGAGCCCCCTTGATGTTGTTACGATCTATGGATATGTGTATACCTGCCAAGCCGATCAGGTGACCTGGCCTGAAGCCGCTCGGGCAACTGATAACTGATGGGGTCACTAATTATGTGATAAATCATTGATTAAACTAATTCATTAATGTACTTATCAAAACATTATAATTTTAATAAATATATGCTGATTTCTAAAGATACAGGCAATGAACATACCTAAGGTCTTTAAAATGTAATCTCACTTGATGATACTTATGTATAATGCGAAACGATAGACTAGGCCCCCTTTTTGCTTGAGAAATATAGTTATAGGTAAATGCAGTTAGTAAACAACTTTCACTCCCACAATTTGTAAATTTATGGAAAGTGATTAATAAAAAGGGTATCCACAATTCAAACAATTCAATATAAGATACGTTATACTAAGATGATTTTGAAAAATAAATAATTTAGGATCATTGAATGCAAAGTAAACAAATTGGAGCAAAATAGACCAAAATGAAATAATTGAGGTGATAATGAAAGGACTATAATGGATATAAATGGAATATGGGTTTTTGATGTTTACAAAATGAAGAATAAAAGGCTTAATGCCAAGAGAGGTATTGTGAGGTTGATGAAAGCTCATATAACCCTAGTTTGGCCTAATAGACACTGATCTTGAGTTATCACTCTCCCCACTTCTGAAATTTCATTCTCATGCTCATGTGACTCAGTTTTCCAACTCATATGAGCTTTTATACATAATCAAAGTTGTTGAACTCACTAAAATTTGTAATTTCTTTGCAATATCCGTAATTATATAGAAACTCCTGATAATATTTCCAGACATCACGATTTCTTTCTTCCCTCATATTATCATTTGAAGGTCTAGTTTAGAAAATCCATATCTTTCATCCCCGACTTCCAATTGAGCTATAAAACCCCAATTTGAAAAGCTTAGGGAGTCCCGTAATACTTTCATTCACAGTGCAAAACCCAATTACCACAACACAGCACCTAAAATTAAGCTGAAACACAATTGTGCACAACTCGAGTCTGTCCTGCACTAGTCTTAGCAAAATGACCCTAAATTTTTCCACACAACTTAGAATGAAGTGATTCAAAAGGAATTTAAAATATAATTGAAGGATCTATCTACTCACCAAAAATCACAATTTTTACGGGCCAACAGTACTGGTTTAATCGCAAACGAACCCCTATTTCTGGTCTGTTCACAGCCCTACTGTTCTTGTTTTCCCCCCTTTCTTCACATAACTCCCTTCTAAAATCCCTCTTTAAAATCATCTAACAAAGCCTTGTTACTTATCATTACCTTACGAAGCCATATTACTCAAATTTACTCGATAATCATCTACATCAAATTTTCAATTCTTCTCTTTTTCAAAATCACACAAAACACATCCATAAGCTTACTTATTTGCATAAATGAGCAAAATGACCTTTTACAATCAATTGGGAAAATTTTTATAATCCCTCTTTTATACAAAATAACTTCAAGTGATTTCTCAAGTTAAACAGCACATCCAATATTCATGTTTTTTATCTAATTATACACAAATAATATACTTGATGCTAGAAATAAATCAACCCATGCTTGATCGCTACAACCCTAACTTATGACCATCTTATTCTTGAATTTAAAGCCTTCCAAACTCAATATAAACGTCATGATATCCGTTACTAATGTCAAAGATCACAAAATCAAACACAAAATAATCCAAATCCATCACTTCAAACTTAAGATTGCATAATCATGAGCAACCTCAACCCTTGCATACTTTCAAGTTTAACCAACAATTAAAACATCAAAATTAGACTTGTTTATATCAAGATAACATGATCCACAATCAAATCCAACATAAAACCAAGAATTAAGCAAAGTTGGGTTAAGGTTTTTACCTCACTTACAAGCTTGAAGGAGAGAGATGAAGGTGGTTGAGGAAGAGGGGGGAAACGTGCAGAGGAGAGTTAGAAGAAAGCTAATACTTATCTTGGTAGAAAATTATTTTGATGCTATCTTAATGCTTGGATAATATTTATGCACCAAAAAGGGCTTTATGGTAATTTCAATTAGATATACATAACGACAATTTGCTAAATCAAGTGCATAAGCTTTTGGGCTTCAAGTTGGGCCCAAAATGAATAGGGCTCAGTAATAAAAAGCTCCATTACGATAAAGTTTTTACGTAGCTTAAATTTAAATTTTTGTGATGTTATGGAAAAATAATTTGATCACTTGAATTATAATTTCCAAAGCCTACTATCAATTTTCTAGAAATTTTACATTAATAAAAATCCGAATGGCAAAGTGAGGGCCCAAATAAATTTTTCTCAATCGAGATGATTAAATGTGATAAACAAATGGTAGAAAATTAATAACTTGTTTAATTAAATAAATAAACATGATTTAGGGTTGGGCTATTACAATATCATTGACTTTTCCAAAACCATAGAAGAACATACAGATGATGTCTTAGCTATTACTTAAAAATGTATTGATCATGGTATTATGCGCTTGGTAAGAACAAGTGCACTTGTACTGAACAAGAGATTGAGTTTTTAGGTCTAGAAATAAAAGTTGGATAAATCATTTTACGGAGCATATTCTAGAAAAAAATAGAAAATTTTTCTAAAAAGATTGAAGGTAGGAAGCAGCTAGAAAGGTTTCTTGGATGTCTTAACTATGCTTATGATTTTATTAAAGATCTAACTAAACTGAGAAAGCTATGACAACAAAAACTCAAGAAAGAAGTAAGTTGGACATGGAACCCTAGTGATTCAAAGATTATTCAAAACTTCAAAAAGATGTGTAAAAATTTTCCTATCCTAAATTTACCTAATAAAGGAGATGATTTAATTCTTAAGAGAGATGCCAACAATGAACATTGAAGTGCCATACTCAGAATCAAAGAAAGAGAAAAATTCTACAAATATTGCAATGGAAGTTTTAATACAGTAGAATACAATGATCCTACAATGGAAAAAGAAATCTTTACAATCATGAGGGGAATTAAAAGGTTCTTAATCTTTTCAGCCCTAAAACCTTTTCTTATTCGAACTAATTGTAAAGGAATTCTTGGTTTTATAAAAAAAGAATTTATCAAATATGCAAGCGCAAGGGAGACTCCTGCATTGGCAATTATGGCTTAACTAGTTTTCCTTCTCTGTTAAACATATACAAGAATCGAAGAACTCTCTGGCAGATAGCTTAACTCGAGAACTCACTAACTGTGATCATCATAGCAGAACTCCTACCGAAAAAGGAGGAAATTCAATACGAAATGCCATTATTAGTATAACGAGTTCTCATTTGGGTGTCCTTATGATATCCAAGAAAAAATAAGTTCTCATTTTCAAGAAAAATAGTTCAATGAGTATTGTGTTGCCTACATCGACTATTATCATAATTATTTGTATGATATTTGGGAATCATGGAGTATTACAATCTACTTTCTCGATAAATCTGGAGCTTGCTGTGTTATTTTTCCTACAAATTCAATCTCTCCAAATGATCCGTCATTAAAGCCTGGAGTACAGGATGGTAATTTACTTTATGGAATTCCCATATCCAAAGTATCCATTTTTCTCATGATTAACTAAATTTCCATAATGCATGTTCAGATTGATCCATTCGATTCATGTATCTCCTAACAGTCCAACAAAAATTTCATATAATAGATGCCTATATGTGGAGGTGCATTGTGCACTAATCGAGTATGAAAATGAAAAAGTCAAAGTAGCTCATTATCTTGTTCAGATAGTTGATTTCGATAACCCCAATTATCGATAACAAGAATGGTTTCCAGAACGACGAGAATTAGTTACTGATCATACTTTAGCAAAAGCCATCGGTTTTGCAACATTTATCATCAAAGTTAGGGATCAATTGAACAAGTAAAATGTTAATGCATTGCGGTAACACTACTTTCGCCTATCAAAATGAGTTTAGCGAATATATAAAGGTGGAGGGAGCGACTTCAGAAGATGTCTTTGATTATCTCTTTGATGTTCGAGCCGGAAAATTCTATCAGAAATAGGAAAGAAAATATCTTTTTGAGTTATTTGAGAAATGGGACGCAGAGCATCTTCAATTTGATGAAGATTTTGACAATTATTGTTCGAAGCTTTAGTCGTATTACTCGAACAAATTAAAATTTTCCCTACTCTCAATTTAGCACGTAATATAGCGCAAGTAAAGGTCAACCCATGGAGAGAGATATAAAGTCTTACGTTTACCTAATATCTAGTTCAATTTTTACCAAACTAATTTATACAAATCATAAATTAAGCTAAGAAAAATATGGTAAACTACTACCTCAGATTATTTAATAATGTGAATCTAAAAATGCTCCTAAGACTGTGAAAAAAAAAATCAGATTATAATAATGTAACCAATAAAATTAGAAAAAGTGTAAAAATCAAAGAAAAACCTAAAACAGAAAATATAATTCAGAAAAATAAAACATAAAATGATGGAAACATATTTCTAAGTATGATAAACCTATGAAAAATACTGAAACACTCAGATTATGAATGAATTATTCCACAAAATTCAAAACAGAAAATCAAAAACTGCAGATTATATAGAAAATTGCAGAAAAATGCTAAACAGAAAATAAAAATCAACATAAAGCTACGAAAATGACTAATAAACCTAGCCCATAATTATCATAAAATTCAACTAATAATATTTGGAAGATAATAAAAAAAACAAAATAAAAACCTAAAATAAAACTGAAGAAATCTAAAACAGAAAATCAAAATAAATTGTTCTGCACAAATAAAAAAACTAAAAAATAAAATTCCTGACTTGCTACACTAAAAACAATCCTAAAATAACAAAATATAAACTCAAAAACTTAATTTTCAGATTCATGAAACTAAAAAATCTGCACTTTAATCCTAGAATAAGTTTAGAAATAAAATCTGGAAAAATTGTTAAATAAAATCCGAAAATTCCAGAATTAATAATAATAAAACAAAGACACTTTTCAAACCCTAAAATAATTTAAAATGTAAAAATAATCAACAATTACTAATTTTAAACTTAAAATCAAACAAACTAACAAGATTGCCCTAGAAAATAAAATCAGATTTTTAAACCTAATTTAGACCTAGGATAGTTCCAAAATCACCAAATCATAACTAAAATACAAAGCTATTGAAATGGGGGACTTAAACTAAGTAAAAAACAATTAATAAAATAACAACTAAAAATATAAACAATTAACTAAGAAAATAACAAGAAAAATTAAAACAGAAAATTAATAGGCAGAAAATTAATACCACTAATCATGGAAAATAATTTCCATTAATATTATGCAAATTCATAAATTTATATTCCCAGAATTATGTTTAACTAATTTCAGAAAAATACAACAGAAGATAAATGCAGAAAATTAAAACAGAAAATAAAATCTGAAATCAGGAAACTAATAAATTGCACCTAATTAAATATAAAAATAAATAATAAATTCACCCAGATTATAGAATTTAATTTTATAGACTTAATAAAACCCTAAAAACCGAAAATAAAAATTAATAGCATAATTTTCAGATTTATTAAAGTAAAAACCTGCATGTATTCAATTCACGAAATAATTATGAAATAATTTCCAAAAATTTCAAAAATAAATATCAGCAGACTAGGATACTAAATAAACCCTAAAATTGAATAAAACATGAAAAAATACAAAAGGGATTATTTTTAGTCTACTTTCGAACAAGCCGGTAAATAAATGGCAAACTAGAATAGAAAATAAATCTGAGAATTTAATCACACTAAAAATCAAAATATAATTGATCTAACATTACTAAGATACTCTTAAAAGACTGCTCGGGGGGGGGGGGTAAATGAAATTAATACTGAAATCTATAAATTTAAGAATTAAAACAAACTAAAGAAACTATCTCAAAAAAAGACAACAAATAATTATTAAAAATACCAATTCAAACAAATCACTTGACCTAATTATGCTTCACCATGCCCTAATTTATATCTATCATTAATACTATCCATTATTGGCTTTTTTTTAATAGTTAGATATTAGAAAAGACCCACTAGCGGTTCTTTCCCGATTTTTTTAGTTTAACCTCTAAGACCAACCCTAGATTTAAACCCTTATAATCAAATAAAATAATTTATACCAGCATAAATTAAATAATTTAATTAGAGCATTGAACATGTCTAACCCTAGCAAATTACAATTACCATCAATTATAATTAACTAGTCCTTATTTTAAAACTTAATTCAAGCCATAATAAAATAAATCAAGACCAACCTTAAATTAATTTTTATAATAAAAAATTTAATGAATCAAATTCTCAAAAGATGTTAAAATTAAACAATGAATTAAACAAAAATAACGATCAACTTATCTCAAAACATAAATTTGATTTGCACAATCAAGTCAAGTGGAATAAAACTTAACCTAACATATTAAATAAACCATAAATTAATTCATTTAACATGTTTGGATTAAATAAAAAGGGAAAACAAATTAAATAAACTGATTCTAAGAATAACTAAGAATAAACCAAAGAATAGGTAAATTAGAGTGTCACCCAAGCATGTGCCGTACTAGTCTCGAAGCAAAGACAGCAGCAGCGGTGTGTCGAGATGGCTCCGATGATGGTGTGATATGATGGTGTATGACAAAGATGGAGATGGTGTATACGTTGGGGCCTCTGATGAGGATGATGATGATGGATTATATATGATTAATGAAGGGTAGGCATGGCTGTCTTCTGATGGTGATGTAGATACATATAATGAATGATGTTGGTGATGTGTGATATAGGTTAGGCGAAAATAATGGGGTTACTGTGAGATTTTTGGGGTGGGGTTTTTTGTGGGTTAGGCACGGAGTTAGTTGATTATCAGTGACGATGATGATAATATGTGATGATCCTGGGATTAGGCGTTTGGTAGATGGTTTTGGGGGGATGAATGGTGATGCGTGATGTGAGGGTGAAGGGTAGTTGATGATCATCATGCGTGATATGAGGGAGAGGCAAGAAATATGGGCGTGATGGTGATTAATTTGCTAAACCAGAAACAAGTAGTGGCTAAGAATTTTACTAGATAGTAGTGGTTAGCCGTGAGAGTGTGGTTATACAGCAAGTCGAATACCGAGTCTCGGGGTTACTCCGAGATTCTTGGCCAATTTGACTAACTCTCTAGCTTCATGGTGGTACACCAATTCTTCAGCCTTCTCTTCGCTTAATTTCTCCATTTTTTAATGAGTCTGCACTTAAACCTTGATTTCCTAAATAATGAAAAAACAATGAATATTAGACAAATTAATACGATAAAATAAATTAATAACGCATAAAAAATGTGCATAAAATAAGACTTAACAAATTCTTCCACACTTAGACTTTGGAAATCCTCGTGCAACGGTATCCTAAATTATGTAATGATCTACCCTTAAACCCTTGTTATAAATCCTACATGAACATAAAATCTAACCATACAAGACTTGCTAAAGAAAATAATTTTATGAAAATTTGTAATATATCGCCTTTTAGGTCAAGAAAATAAACATGCAGCTGTCAACTAGGTTTTTTCAATTAAAAAAAAAAAACTCTAATTTCTTTTGTTAGGATAAAGAATCCGATTATTTACCCCATTTACCCTAATATATGCCAATCAAGAGGACTTTCAAAGGGATTTTTGGCTTAAGGTGAGAGGGAAGACATATTTGGATAAGTAGTGGTATGGTAGGTTTCCTGGCCAGGGAAAGCATCATCGTACACTTTGACTTTGAATTCATCCTTTGAATCTCACTTGACCTTGCTCTTTGCTTTGAATATCTTCTCCCTTTGGGAGTTTGGTTGCACTTCTTCTCCTTGAGCCATGCATAGGCAAGATAGTAATATAAGTTATGTGTAATTGATTTTCCTCTCTCGCTTAACACATCAGTACCTCAAGGTTTTTACTTGGATTTGGATTGAAAGTGCTTGCAACTTTGATTCAGAAAACACCACTTGATACCACAAATACTCCACTTGATAATGCTTTCATTGCTTGCTTTGAGGATGCCTCCTAGCTAGTTAACCCAGGGTTTAGGCATGTGACTTTTGGCTCTGTGGAGTTTATTCAATGCGGTTTCCCAAGAATATAGGAATTAGGCTCAAAATGGGCTTTGAGTGGAATAATGTCAGGTAGGTAATATTTGGCTCATGTGGTGCTTTATTCCTAATGCCTCTAACCTTTTAGCATACAACAAGGGTAAATAAAACTAAACAGTTAAGATTGATCATCCCTCTAAAAGAAATTAGTAAAAGCAACTTCACTATTTTCTCAAAACTCAAAATCCTCCTAAGTGACAATCAACAGCTTATAGACTTACCATACTCAAAGAAAGACTCAAAGCAAATTTTGAAAAAAAAAAAGAGCGAGAAGTAATCAAGAAAGACTCACACTCATGTAATATTTATAAGAAGGACTCGAAAATGGCTCCTTTTTTTTCACCGTATTTTTTTTTTGGGGTATAAATAAAATGGGAATAAATAAAATGCAAAATGGGCATAAATAAAATGCGAGAGAACCTAAATTAAATGTAGGTTGCTCCCCCACACTTAGTTTTTGCATTCTCCCTAATGCATGCTAATTAATAAAAGAAAAAAAGATGATGAAAGCGAATAAAAAAATTTCCTGAAAAATATTGGGTTGCCTCCCAACCAGCGCCTTTATTTACAGTCATTGGCTCGACGCCATGAAGCTCATGGATCCTCTAGAATGATTTCTTCAATAAAATTCACAGAGTCTCCAACCCTGAAATGTTTCAACTTATGTCCATTCACTATGAAAATTTTGTTAGCGGATAAGCTTTGAATCTCAACAGCACCGTGAGGGTGGACACTGGTTACTACAAAAGGTCCTAGCCATCTAGAGTTAAGCTTGCCTGGAAAGCGTCTCAATTTTTAGAATTGAATAGCAGAACTTTTTCACCCACTTGAAATTCTTTCCTAGACAACTTAGCATCATGGAATGCCTTGGCCTTACCCTTATAGATAACAGAATTGTTATAGGCCTTTAATCTCAATTCCTCTAATTCCTGCAACTGCAATTTTCTTTCCTTACCTGCCAAGTAGCATTCTTTCTATTTGGTCTTCGAGTGGTAGCACTTCTTTGTTTGGTCCCACTTTCCTACTACGTGTAGTTTTCATCAACTAACAAGCTAAGAAGTAGAAAATATAAATGTTAGAACAAATCAATCCATTTAGTAAAATTGAAAAGCAAACAAATCTCTCCCGGGCAACGACGCCAAAATTTGTTCGAAACTTTATTGGTGTTACTCGAGCAAATTAAAATTTTCCTCACTCTCAATTTAGCACGTAATATAGCGCAAGTAAGGGTTGATCCACGGAGAGAGATATAAAGTTTTACGTTTACCTAATATCTAGTTCAATTTTTACTGAACTAATTTATACAAATCCTAAATTAACCTAAGAAAAATCTGGTAAGCTACTACCTCAGATTATTTAATAATGTCAATCTAAAAATGCTCCTCAGACTGTGAAAAAAAAATCAGATTATAATAATGTAAATAATAAAATTAGAAAAAGTGCAAAATTCAAAGAAAAACCCAAAGCAGAAAATATAATTAAGAAAAATAAAACATAAAATGATGGAAAAATATTTATGAGTATGATAAACCTAGGAAAAATACTGAATCACTCAGATTATGGATGAATTATTCCAGAAAATTCAAAACAGAAAATCAAAAACTACAGATTATATAAAAAGTTGCAGAAAAATGCTAAACAAAAAACAAAAATTAACATAAAGCTACGAAAATGACTAATAAACCTAGCCCATAATTATCATAAAATTCAATTAATAATATTTGGAAGATAACAAAAAAAAAAACAGAATATAAACCTAAAACAAAACTGAAGAAATCTAAAACAGAAAATGAAAATAAATTATTCTGCACAAATAAAAAAACTAAAAAATAAAAGTAAAAATATCCACAATAAAATTCCTAACTTGCTACACTAAAACAAAATCCTAAAACACAAAATATAAAGTCAAAACATTTATTTTCAGATTCATGAAACTAAAAAATCTGCACTTTAATCCTAGAACAAGTTTAGAAATAAAATCTGGAAAAATTATTACATAAAATAACAGAATTAATACTAATAAAACAAAGACACTTTTAAAATCCTAAAATAATCTAAAACATAAAAATAATCAATAATTACTAATTTTAAACTTAAAATCAAACAAACTAACAAGATTGCCCTAGAAAATAAAATCATATTTTTAATCCTAATTTAGACCTAGGATAGTTCCAAAATCACCAAATCATAGCTAAAATACTAATCTATTAAAAGGGGGGATTTAAACTAAGTAAAGAACAATTAATAAATTAACAACTAAAAATATAAACAATTAACTAAGAAAATAACAAGAAAAATTAAAAAAGAAAATTAACAGGCAGAAAACTAATATCACTAATCATGGAAAATAATGTCCATTAATATTATGAAAATTCATAAATTTATATTCCCAGAACTATATTTAACTAATTTCAGAAAAATACAACAGAAGATAAATGCAGAAAATTAAAACAGAAAATAAAATCTGAAATTAGAAAACTAATAAACTGCACTTAATTAAATATAAAAATAAATAATAAATTTACCCCGATTATAGAATTTAATTTTCTAGACTTAATAAAACCCTAAAAACCGAAAATAAAAATTAATAACATACTTTTCAGATTTATTAAAGTAAAAACCTGCACGTATTCAACTCACGAAATAATTATGAAACAATTATGAAATAATTTTCAAATTCCAAAATTAAATATCAACTGACTAGGATACTAAATAAACCCTAAAATTGAATAAAACATGAAAAAATTAAAAAGGGACTATTTTTAGTGTACTTTCGAACAAACCGGTAAATATATGGCAAACTAGAATAGAAAATAAATTTGAGAATTTAATCACACTAAAAATCAAAATTCGAATATTACTAAGATACTCCTAAAAGACTACTCTTTTGGGTTGGGGGGGGGGGGGTAAATGAAGTTAATACTAAAATCTATAAATTTAAGAATTAAAACAAACTAAAGAAACTATCTCAAAAAAGAACAACAAATAATTATTAAATATACCAAATCAAATAAATCACTTGACCAAATTATGCTTCACCATGCCCTAATTTATATCTATCGTTAATACTATCCATCATTGGTTTTTTTTTAATAGTTAGATATTAGAAAAGACCCACCAGCGGTTCTTTCCCGATGTTTTTAGTTTAACCTCTAAGACCAGCCATAAATTTAAACCCTTCAAATCAAATTAACTAATTTATACCAATATAAATCAACTAATTTAATTAGAGCATTGAACATGTCTAACCCTAGCAAATTACAATTACCAGCAATTATAATTAACTAGTCCTGTTTTGAAAACTTAATTCAAGTCATAATAAAATTAATCAAGACCAGCCTTAAATCAATTTTTATAATAACAAATTTAATGAATCAAATTTGCACAAGATATTAAAACTAAACAATGAATTAAACAAAAATAACAATCAACTTGTCTCAAAACATAAATTTGACATGGTTTGGCACAATCAAGTCAAGTGGAATAAAACTTAACCTAACATATCAAATAAACCATAAATTAATTCATTTAACATGTTTGGATTAAATAAAAAGGGAAAACAAATTAAATAAACTAATTCTAAGAACAACTAAGAATAAACCAAAGAATAGGTAAATTAGAGTGTCAACCAAGCATGTGCCATACAAGTCTCGAAGCAACGGTAGTAGCGGCGGTGGGTCGAGATGGCTCCCTTGATGGTGTGATATGATGGTGTATGACGAAGACGGAGATAGTGTATACGTTGGGGCCTCTGATAAGATGATGATGATGGATTACATATGATTAATGAAGGGTAGGCGTGGCTGTCTTCTGATGGTGATGTAGATACATATAATGAATGATGTTGGTGATGTGTGATATAGGTTAGGTGAAAATAATGGGGTTGCTGTGAGATTTTTGTGGTGGGGTTGTTTGTGGGTTAGGCGTGGAGTTAGTTGATTATCGGTGACGATGATGATAATATGCGATGATCCTGGTATTAGGCGTGTGGTAGATGGTTTTTATGGGATGATTGGTGATGCGTGATATGAGGGTGAAGGGCAGTTGAAGATGATCATGTGTGATATGAGGCGGAGGCGAGAAATATGGGCGTGATGGTAATTAATTTGTTAAACCAGAAACAAGTAGTGACTAAGAATTTTACTAGATAGTAGTGGTTAGCCGTGGGAGTGTGGTTATAATGCAAGTCGAATACCGACTCTTGGGGTTACTCTGAGATTCTTGGCCAATTTGACTAACTCTCTAGCTTCATGGTGGTGCACCAATTCTTTAGCTTTCTTTTAGCTTAATTTCTCCATTTTTAATGAGTTTGGACTTTAACCTTTATTTTCTAAACAATGTAAAAATGACGAATATTAGACAAATTAATACGATAAAATAAATTAATAATGCATAAAAAATGTGCATAAAATAAGACTTCACAAATTCTCCACACTTAGACTTTGGACGTCCTCGTGCAGCGGTATCCTAGATTATGTAATGGTCTACCCTTAAACCCTTCTTATAAATCCAACATGAACCCAAAATCTAACCAGACTCAACTTGCTCAAGAAAATAATTTTATGAAAATTTATAATCTATCGGCTTGTAGGTTAAGAACATAAACATGCAGCTGCATAGGTTTTTTCAATAGAAAAAAAACTCTAATTTCCTTTGTCAAGATGAAGAATCTGACTACTTACCCCACTTACCCTGCTATATGCCAATCAAGAGGACTTTCAAAGGGATTTTTGGCTTAAGGTAAGAGGGAAGATATATTTGGATAAGTAGTGGTATGGTCGGTTTCTTGGCCAGGGAAAGCATCATCCCATGCTTTGACTTTGAATTCATCCTTTGAATCTCACTTGACCTTGTTCTTTGCTTCGAATATCTTCTCTCTTTGGGAGTTTGGTTGCTCTTCTTCTCCTTGAGCCATGCTTAGGCAAGATAGTAATATAAATTATGTTTAATTGATTTTCCTATCTCGCTTAACACATCGGTAACTCAAGGTTTTTACTTGGATTTGGCTTGAAAGTGCTTGCAACTTTGACTTAGAAAACACCACTTGATATTACAAATACTCCACTTGATAATGATTTCATTGCTTGCATTAAGGATGCCTCTTAACCAGTTAACCCAGGGTTTAGGCATGTGACTTTTGGCTCTATGGAGTTTATTCAATGCGGTTTCCCAAGAATATAGGAATTAGGCTCAAATTAGGCTTCTAGTGGAATAACATTAGGTAGACAATATTTCGCTCATGTGGTGCTTTATTCCTAACGCCTCTACCCTTTTTAGCATACAACAAGGGTAAATAAAACTAAACAGTTCAGATTGATCATCCCTCTGAAAGAAATTAGTAAAAGCAACTTCACTATTTTCTCAAAATTCAAAATCTCCTAGGTGACAATCAATAGCTTATAGACTTACCCTACTCAAAGAAAGATTCAAAACAAATTTTGATAAAAAAAATAAGAGCAAGAAGTAATCAAGAAAGACTCACACTCATGTAATATTTATAAGAAGGACTCGAAAATGACTCCTTTTTTTAACCGTTTTTTTTTTGGTATAAATAAGATGCAAAATGGGTATAAATTAAATGCGGGACAACCTAAATTAAATGTGGGTTGCACCCCCACACTTAGTTTATGCATTGTCCATAATGCATGCTACTTAATAAAAGAAAAGAAGATGCTAAAAGCGAATAAAAACTTTCCTGAAAGATGTTGGGTTGCCTCCCAACCAACACCTTTATTTACAGTCGTTGGCTCCACGTCATGAAGCTCATGGATCCTCTAGGATTATTTCTTCAACAAAATTCACAGAGTCTCCATCCTTGCAATGTTTCAACCTATGTCCATTCAGTTTGAAAATATTGTTAGTGGATAAGCTTTGAATCTCAACAGCACCGTGAGGGTGGACACTGATTACTACAAAAGGTCCTAGTCATCTAGAGTTAAGCTTGGCTAGAAACAGTCTCAACTTAGAATTGAATAGCAGAACTTTTTCATCCGCTTGAAATTCTTTCCTAGACAACTTAGCTTCGTGGAATCCCTTGGCCTTACCCTTATAGATAATAGAATTGTCATAGGCCTCTAATCTCAAGTCCTCTAATTCTTGCAACTGCAATTTTCTTTCCTTACCTGCCATGTAGCATTCTTTCTATTTGGTCTTCTAGTGGTAGCTCTTCTTTGTTTGGTCCTACTTTCCTACTACGTTGATCAACTAACAAGCTGAAAAATAGAAAATATAAATGTTAGAACAAATCAATCAATTTAGTAAAATTGAAAAGCAAACAAATCTCTCCCGGGCAAGGGCGCCAAAATTTGTTTGAAACTTTATTGGTGTTACTCGAGCAAATTAAAATTTTCCTCACTCTCAATTTAGCACGTAATATAGCGCAAGTAAGGGTCGATCCACGGAGAGAGATATAAAGTTTTACATTTACCTAAAACAACACAACAACACCACCTCCCAGTGTGGGTTCCGCTTTCGCGGGGTCTGGGGAGATCCAGATGTAGGCAACCTTGCCTCAACCAGCATGATTGCCCGTTGAGAGGCTGATTCCAAGAGACCCACAAAATAAGATTTTGTGAAAACATTTCATAGAAGAAAGATTTTGTGGAAACATTTTATAGAAGAACATTTTTAAGGAGCAAAACTAAGGGTAAACATCACAGAGTTCAACTAAGGAGTACTAAATCAGGGACAATAACTATGTAAATATTAGTACTACATAGTAGAGGAAGGTACCATATCTTAGCCAATAGACGTAGGCAAATAATGTTTCTTCCCAGATGCAAGTACTACCTGCATACAAACACAATATCCAAAAAACAATAACCAAACCTATCATAATGCAAATGAAAGATAGCTACGAGGCCACCTCTCTGTGATCTAAGATCTTAATCCAATCCCGCCATAGTCTCCTATCCTGAGCCATGTCCTCCGTCAGCCCGACAACTTTCAAGTCCTCTATAATCACCTCGACCAAATATCTAGTTCAATTTTTACCAAACTAATTTATACAAATCCTAAATTAACCTAAGAAAAATCTGGTAAACAACTACCTCAGATTATTTAATAATGTGAGTCTAAAAATGCTCCTAAGACTGTGAAAAAAAATTAGACTATAACAATGTAACCAATAAAATTAGAAAAAGTGCAAAATCAAAGAAAAACCCAAAACAGAAAATATAATTCAGAAAAATAAAACATAAAATGATGGAAAAATATTTCTAAGTATGATAAACCTAGGAAAAATACTGAATCACTCAGATTATGAATGAATTATTCCAGAAAATTCAAAACAGAAAATTAAAAACTACAGATTATACAGAAAATTACAGAAAAATGCTAAACAAAAAATAAAAATTAACATAAAGCTACGAAAATCACTAACAAACCTAGCCCATAATTATCATAAAATTAAATTGATAATATTTAAAAGATAATAAAAAAAACAGAATAAAAACCTAAAATAAAACTAAAGAAATCTAAAACAGAAAATCAAAATAAATTATTCTGCACAAATAAAAAAACTAAAAAATAAAATTCAAAATATCCACAATAAAATTCCTAACTTGATACACTAAAACGAATCCTAAAACACCAAATATAAAGTCAAAAACTTAATTTTCAGTTTCATGAAACTAAAAAATCTGCACTTTAATCCTAGAACAAGTTTTGAAATAAAATCTGGAAAAATTATTAAAAAAAATTCGAAAATTCTAGAATTAATCTAATAAAAAAAAGACACTTTTAAAACCCTAAGATAATCTAAAATGTAAAAATAATGAACAATTACTAATTTTAAACTTAAAGTCAAACAAACTAACAAGATTGCCCTAGAAAATAAAATCAGATTTTTAAACCTAATTTAGACCTAGGATAGTTCCAAAATCACCAAATCATAACTAAAATACTAATCTATTGAAAGGGGGGACTTAAACTAAGTAAATAACAATTAATAAATTAACAACTAAAAATATAAACAATTAACTAAGAAAATAACAAGAAAAATTAAAACAGAAAATTAACGGGCAGAAAATTAATATCACTAATCATGGAAAATAATGTCCATTAATATTATGCAAATTGATAAATTTATATTCCCATAATTATATTTAACTAATTTCAGAAAAATACGGCAGAAGATAAATGCAGAAAATTAAAACAGAAAATAAAATCTGAAATTAGAAGTTAGAACACTAATAAACTGCACGTAATTAAATATAAAAATAAATAATAAATTCACCCAGATTATAGAATTTATTTTTCTAGACCTAATAAAACCCTAAAAACCGAAAATAAAAATTAATAACGCAATTCTCAGATTTATTAAAGTAAAAATGTGCACGTATTTAATTCACGAAATAATTAAGAAAAAATTATGAATTTTTTTTCAAATATTCCAAAAATAAATATCAGCATAATAGGATACTAAATAAACCCTAAACTTGAATAAAAATGAAAAAATAAAAAAGGGACTATTTTTAGTCTATTTTCAAACAAACTGGTAAATAAATGGTAAACTAGAATAGAAAATAAATCTGAGAATTTAATCACACTAAAAATCAAAATATAATTGATCGAATATTACTAAGATACTCCTAAAAGACTACTCACTACTTTTGGGGGGGGGGGTAAATGAAATTAATACTAAAATGTATAAATTTAAGAATTAAAACAAACTAAAGAAACTATCTCAAAAAAGAACAACAAATAATTATTAAATATACCAAATCAAATAAATCACTTGACCTAATTATGCTTCACTATGCCCTAATTTATATCTATCATTAATACTATCCATCATTGGTTTTTTTTTTTTATTAGTTAGATATTAGAAAAGACCCACAAGCGGTTCTTTCCAGATTTGTTTAGTTTAACCTCTAAGACTAGCCCTAGATTTAAACCCTTCTAATCAAATTAACTAATTTATACCAGCAAAAATTAAATAATTTAATTAGAGCATTGAACATGTCTAACGCTAGCAAATTACAATTACTAGCAATTATAATTAACTAGTCCTTGTTTGAAAACTTAATTCAAGCCATAATAAAATTAATCAATACCAGCCTTAAATTAATTTTTATAACAACAAATTTAATGAATCAAATTCTCACAAGATATTAAAATTAAAAAATTAATTAAACAAAAATAACAATCAACTTATCTCAAAATATAAATTTGACATGGTTTGGCACAATCAAGTCAAGTGGAATAAAACTTAACCTAATATATTAAATTGCAGAAAAATGCTAAAAAGAAAATAAAAATTAACATAAAGCTACAAAAATCACTAATCAACCTAGCCCATAGTTATAATAAAATCCAATTAATAATATTTGGAAGATAATAAAAAAAAGAATAAAAACCTAAAATAAAACAGAAGAAATCTAAAATAGAAAATCAAAACAAATTATTCTGCACAAATAAAAAAAATAAAAAATAAAATTAAAAATATTCAAAATAAAATTTCTGACTTGCTACACTAAAAAAAATCCTAAAACACAAAATATAAAGTCAAAACTTAATTTTTAGATTCATGAAACTAAAAAATCTGCACTTTAATCCTAGAACAAGTTCAGAAAATAAAATTTGGAAACATTATTAAATAAAATCCAAAAATTCCAGAATTAATCCTAATGAAACAAAGACACTTTTTAGACCCTAAAATAATCTAAAACGTAAAAATAATCAACAATTATTAATTTTAAACTTAAAATCAAACAAACTAACGAGATTGCCCTAGAAAATAAAATCTTATTTTAAAACGTAATTTAGACCTAGGATAGTTCCAAAATCACCAAATCATAAATAAAATAAAAATATATTAAAAGGGGGAATTTAAACACAGTAAAGAACAATTAATAAATTAACAACTAAGAATATAAACAACTAACTAAGAAAACAACAAGAAAAATTAAAACAGAAAATTAACAGGCGGAAAATTAATATCACTAATCATGGAAAATAATGTCCATTAATATTTTGTAAATTTATAAATTTATATTTCCAGAATTATATTTAACTAATTTCATAAAAATACAACAGAAGATAAATGCAGAAAATTAAAACAGATAATAAATTCTGAAATTAGAAAACTAATACACTGCACTTAATTAAATATAAAAATAAATAATAAATTTACACAGATTATTGAATTTAATTTCTCGACTTAATGAAACCCTAAAAACGGAAAATAAAAATTAATAACGTAATTTTTAGATTTATTAAACTAAAAACATGCACGTATTCAATTAACAAAATAGTTATGATAAAATTGTGAAATAATTTCCAAAAATTCCAAAATTAAATATCAGCAGACTAGGATACTAAATAAACCCTAAAATTGAATAAAACATGAAAAAATACGAAAGAGACCATTTTTAGTGTAGTTTCAAGCAAACCGGTCAATAAATGGCAAACTAGAATAGAAAATAAATATGAGAATTTAATCACACTAAAAATCAAAATAAAATTGATTGAATATTACTAAGATACTCCTAAAAGACTGCTCTTTTGGGGGGGGGGGGTAAATGAAATTAATACTAAAATCTATAAATTTAAGAATTAAAACAAACTAAAGAAATATCTCAATAAAAACAACAAATAGTTATTAAAAATACCAAATCAAATAAATCACTTGAGCTAATTATGATTCTCCATGCCGTAATTTATATCTATCATTAGTACTATCCATCATTGGTTTTTTTTTAATAGTTAGATATTAGAAAAGACCCACAAGTGGTTCTTTCCCGATTTTTTTTAGTTTAACCTCTAAGACTAGCCCTAGATTTAAACCCCTCTAATCAAATTAACTAATTTTTACCAGCATAAATGAACTAATTTAATTAGAGCATTGAACGTGTCTAACCCTAGCAAATTACAATTATCAGCAATTATAATTAACTAGTCCTTGTTTGAAAACTTAATTCAGGTCATAATAAAATTAATCAAGACAAGCCTTAAATTAATTTTTATAATATCAAATTTAATGAATCAAATTCTCACAAGATATTAAAATTAAATAATTAATTAAACAAAAATAACAATAAACCTATCTCAAAACATAAATTTGACATGGTTTGGCACAATCAAGTCAAGTGGAATAAAACTTAACTTAATATATTAAATAAACCATAAATTAATTCATTTAACATGTTTGGATTCAATAAAAAGGGAAAATAAATTAAATAAACTAATTCTAAGAATAACTAAGAATAAACCAAAGAATAGGTAAATTAGGGTGTCAACCAAGCATGTGTCGTACAAGTTTCGAAGCAACGGCAGCAACGGCGGTGTGTCGAGATGGCTCCGATGATGGTGTGATATGATGGTGTATGACGTAGACGGAGATGGTGTATAAGTTGGGGCCTCTGATGAAGATGATGATGATGGATTATATATGATTAATGAAGGGTAGCCGTGGCTGTCTTCTGATGGTGATTTAGATACATATAATGAATGATGTTGGTGATGTGTAATATAGGTTAGGCGAACATAATGGGGTTGTTGTGAGATTTTTGGGGTGGGGTTGTTTGTGGGTTAGGCGCGGAGTTAGTTGATTATCGGTGACGATGATGATAATATGTGATGATCCTGGGATTAGGCTTGTGGCAGATGGTTTTTATGGGATGAATGGTGATGCGTGATATGAGGATGAAGGGTAGTTGATGATGATCATGCATGATATGAGGGGGAGGCGAGAAATATGGGTGTGATGGTAATTAATTTGTTAAACCAGAAACAAGTGGTGGCTAAGAATTTTACTAGTTAGTAGTGGTTAGCCGTGGGAGTGTGGTTATAGGGCAAGTCGAATACCGACTCTTGGGGTTACTCCGAGATTCTTAGCCAATTTGACTAACTCTCTAGCTTTATGGTGGTACACCAATTTTTCATCCTTCTTTTAGCTTAATTTCTCAATCTTTTAATGAGTCTGGACTTAAGCCTTTATTTCTTAAACAATGTTAAAACGACGAATATAGAGCTGGCAAAACTGACCCAAGACCCGAAACCCGAACCGAATGACTTGGACCCATACCCGACCCGTCAACCGAAATATGCTCACCTGAAAGTGGACTCGAAACCCGAATTGACCTGAACTAAACCATACCTAACCCGAAATTTTCTACAAAGTTGCTTGTTTTAGCAAAATGAGCGTATTTGACCAAAAATTTGTTGGCACGAAATCGACCCGATCTAAACCATACCCGACCAAAACCGAAATGACCCAAAATCTCACTTAACCTGAATATCACCCAACCCGAACTTAACCCGACCCGTACCTGAACCGAATGACCCATTTGCCAGGTCTAGACGAATATTAGACAAATTAATAAGGTAAAATAAATTAATAACGCATAAAAAATGTGCATAAAATAAGACTTAACAATTATCTGGATAATGATGGTCTAGAAGATATTATTGTGGATAAAGGAATGCAGAATCTCAATTATGATGACTAGTCTTGTTAGCATTAAAAGACTCTCAAAAGTAGTCACTCCATTATTATACTATTTTGACAAGTGTTAGGTATGTAAAATAAGACAGTCTCCTATAGTCATATGAATGTAACTGTAGCCATGTATAAAATTAGTGTGTCCTGTAGCCGTTCGGGCATCCCATGTACCCCAGCCCCTCTGTAAAGGAGAGGTTGAGTGCTGAGAAGGGACATAGTTATTTGAGCATTCTTGAACAAAAGAGAAGTCGAGATTCTCCATTTCTCTATGAGCAAGCATCTCTAATAATCGTAGTTATTTAAGCCCCTCTTCAAATCTTTCATTGTAGTATTTCCATTTTTAAGCTTTCAATAAAAGAAGTTTCGTAGTAGGAAACGTTATTCAATCAAAACTTATGTCTTTAATATTATAATTTTTTGATTAAAGTTCCTCTATTCTTAAAAAGATTTAAAACTTGATTAGTGACTACGGTCTAAGGTAGAAAATGAAATGGATATGTGCTATGCCTGATCTGAGGAAGGTGTGGTCGAGATTAGCTATCTCTGTAAACTAGAAGCTAGAGGAACGCTAGGGTCCAACGTCGACTAAGTTCAGATAATGATCAAAACTCTTTATTTAAGTTTTAATTATTTTGCTAAGTATGGTGGGCCTCTATTCGCAGAAAATATAATATTTAGGATATATGTAGTAGATTGCGATAACTAGTACCATTAAAGTCATTATAAGAAGTCCAAACATTAGTATAAGCTTAGTTTTGCAAAAAAAAAAAAAAACTCAAAACTTTGAATGTTTGCATTTTAAACCCCAGTTGAGCCAAAAGTAGAAATTTCATAAAGTTCGGGGACCTAAAAATAAATACTTGTGAGCTAGAAATCAGTTAATGCAAAGTTTTGTGCTCCAAAAAATATTTACGCTAAACTAAGTAGTCTCGTAAATATTTTTCTAAAAACATGCGATCAGTAAATCATTTCACCAAAACTAAAGGGGCTGAAAAGCAATTTATTTCAAAATGTGCAGATTTGTTAATTTTTGTGAGTTAGTTTAGGAGAAAGTTAAAGTTGTAGAAACACCCTACTTCATGTGGGTTCGACACCCTAATGCTTGCTTGTCTGTAATCACCGTATATGCTTGCAAATAATGGAGTTAATTTAAAACTGAAAGACGTTCACAGAGATGCCTATTTATGACCAATCTATGGGAAACAACTTACAAACATAGCTAGATCTCTCCTCCAAGTAACCTCCCCAATGAAGTTACAGGGATGAAATTAGTGCAGTTCTTTGAAACCTTTTTCTCGGATACTAGCTTCCGCAAATTCATCTTCCTTGTTTGGACTACTTAGAAGGAGTGGAACACCTCAGCCTTCACGAATGTCATCTTCAACCCTCCAAGAGTTATCATCAAAGTGAAGCACACAAGTGTGGAGGGCTGAGCTATAGACCGCCATAGTGAAGGATTAATGCACCAGCTCACCAATCGTCTAAACAAGCGTCATTATTATTTTGTCCGATGGAATGCTCAACATTGATTAATTTATCAACCTCAATTTTCATGGATCAGTCATCATAAATGGTGTAGTAAGAGGCTATGTCATTATAGATGGGTTGGGTCATTTTCCTCAGGCAGAAGCTATGTCTTTAAGATTTAGTCTACAACAAGCAACATTAGTACAATTTCTAAGTATTCAAATCGTAAGGGGATAGCAAGATAGTTATTCAAGAACTTTAGGGGAAAAGTTAGACACATTGACAACTAGATTTCAATGACAAAGACACTTAGATTCTCCATCAATGGGCTACTTCAAATATGTTTCATCACACTTATAAAGAAGCAAATTTCATTGCTGATTAGATGCCAAAAAAAGGCTATGCTATAGCCATTTTGATAATTCGGAATATAGTCCTTCTATATTACCATGTTTTCTTGTAGTTGCCATTAACCTTGACAAATTTCTTTTGTTGCCTAAGGACTTTCATGTAATTTACACTTTTCCCAAAAAAGGCACCTCAATAAGGGACATTCTATAAGACATGCAAATGTCATTAATCTCCTACACCACAAATAGCACACGACATCTCAAAGATGGGTGCTGCACTACAATACTCGATTGAGTGGGGAGAATTCCCCCACAAACCCTCCAACAAAACCACTAATTCGCGACAAACATTCAAATACCAAAGCTTCCTCCAAAGTCCCCTATCGATAAGTGAAGAGTATACTTGGTGGGAAACTTTGCTAGAAAGAATTAGGTGATAGGCAAATCTAACCAAAAAAATTCCATCAGAAGCATAATGTAATATGAGTACGTCATCTGGCCAAAACTTACATAACAACATGCTCAAAATGATGTTAGTATCACACAAAAGAAACATGGTCCAAACAAGTGAGCTATGCCACCCCCCTGGCTGGGCGTCATTGAAGCCACAAACATTTGTTACAGTATCATCCAAAGACCTTAATGTGACAACCTTAACAAAAAGAGGAGATGGGATCCAATAATCATTCCAAATATCCCAAAATACTATTTCAATGAGCACCTGAGCCTAGCAAAATCACATTACCAACCCCACATGTGTCTCCTTGTATAGCTATGTTTTGCACTCAATTTCTGCTTTAAAATGTGATGATTAGGGTAATACCTAGATTCCAAAAGATGTGCAAAAAGCAACCATTCATCCTTTAGGAACCTTCAAAGTTGTTTTGTAAGCAAGGGCTCATTGGAAGTTTCTTTGTCCCCAAAGCCCAATTTGCCATTATTCGTACTCTGACTTAGTTTCATCATTGTAATTAAGCTAATGAGTCTTATGCCCCTCTTGTTTGTTTCCCCATAAAAAATGATTAATAAAAGCCTGAATAGAACTGTAATGGTCCTTTGTAAACTTGAAGATACTAAATGCAAAGAGAGAAACTGCTTGGGAGAAATAACTTTAATTAGCACTGCATGATCTACCCAAGAGTTAATATGCTTCATCCACCTTTATAACTATTTTTTAATGTGATCAATGATGAACAAGAAAGGCCTCTTTTGGGACCTACAACCAAACATAGGCAAACAAAGATATTAATAATAGGGAAGAATCTTTCTAGTGTCTAAAGTTTTAAATAATGTGTTATGTGACTCATCTTCTCATCATGAAAGCCCTTGCTAAAGTGAGGCCTTGATGTTGTCGAAGTTCACTTCCCATAAGCCAGCTCATATTTCAATACAATGTCCTGAACAACTAATACTGATCCATCTTTGCATCGTATAAAATGATTATGTTGTCGGCAAGTAGAAGAAGTGAAATATAGGTGCATTTGAGCATGAACAAAAACCGCTACAAGAAAATGCTTTTTTTGCAACGAGCTTTGGCAACCACATTGTTGTAGTTGTTGCCTAAAGTATATAGAGCAACGATAGAGAAATGTTGTTGTCAAATCTTGTTGCCAGAATTGACAATTTTGGCTCCCTCACAAACGAACTTTTGGTGGGCATTTAAGCCTTCCTATGACAACTATGGTTGTCGTTGCGTATGTTGGAACCTTTCTATTGTAACAACTTATGTCATTGCAAATTGGTGGGTGTTTTTATTGCAATGACCCAAATTGTTGCTAATTTTGTAGCCCGTTTATCGCAACAACATGTTGCTAAATATAAGAAGATATAAAAATTTAATGAACTAAGTAAAAATCTTGTAAAATTAGCAAACAAGAAAAAATAAATAATTAGCAAACATCCGTAGAAATTAAAAATGACAGCCTGAAATAGACATAAAATCACGTACTTATCATACTATTATTACGATGATAATTATTATCATAAATTTTTTTTCTAAACAAAAAAAAATCTTTTATTGTTTATAAGACAACATAAAATTTTATTTAAAAAGACAAAAGTAAACTTGGCTATATTTTGAAAGTGTCTTCCCAAAAAAAAAAAAAAAAGTTGGGAAGAGGAGGTGTAATTAACCTAGCCAGGCGAATTAAATTGTTCATGAACCAGAGCATTGAAACTGGCCTCTTCATCGTTATCTTCCTCAACCTCACACTCACACTCATCTTCACACACAGTTCACGCTAATCTTCTTCATCACCCACACCTTCTTCATCACCGTTCGCTTAACTCCAAGCAACACCGATTGGAGGTTTTGGCCTGGTGGTGTCACCCTTTGCTCGCTCAACCTTCCTCATGCAGTCGCAATCTATCTCGGATCTGTGGCAGTGAACTGGCATTGAATTTGTGAACAACTTAGGTAGTTTTCTTCATCTTGACATATTATAGTGTAGCAAAGCAAAATTGTTTGAGAAATTCCTCACAAATTCGCACTCTGTCTCGACTCTGTTGGGTTGAAATTTGGACCAAAATTGCTTTTTTTTCCCTTCCGTTTGGGACAGAGAAAATTAAGTACAGATTCATGAACCTTTGAGAAAGTTAAATACAGATTCTGATGTGTATTTGTGTTATATCATATTGGTGATTTGGTAGATCAATTAATTGATACAGATGCCTTAAAAATATTTCTCATCATAGAAAAAACAAAAATTCTTTGTTTTTTTTTTTCCAATATCTTTAGGGCTCAAAGACTTGTATATAGTCCTTGGTTTAGATGAAATAGATCCAGTGCTAGAGGCTGAGGTACTCCTTTGAGAAGGGAAGTTGTGAGTTGGTCTTTGCTGTGCAGGGGTTGAGACTTGAGTAGGTCTCTGCTGTGTAGGGGTTGGCCCTGCAGTCTTGGAGTATGACATGTATACACCCATCCTTGTACATCTTCCCCATCAAATAATTGTTCATGTTATTTACTTCAAAGAATTGGTTTCAGCAGTGTATAGAAGCAATTTTAACCTTCAAGTTTTCAGCAGTGTTATCTATTTCAAAGAATTGTTCACATCTATACACCTATCCTTGTACATCTTCCCCATCAAACCTTGGGAAATCAATTCTAGAGAGTCTAGATAGAGAATGGTTAAAGTTACCAAATGAATTTTCTCCTGTTGATACTGTGGGGTTGGCAATCTACAACACTTGTCTACTAAGACCTGTAATCAATTCCCTGAGTTGATCATTTTCACGCCCTTAGTGCTCCTTGAATTCCTCAATGGAATGCCACATTTTCTAGTACAATTCTTCTGTAAGACCCGCTTTCGTTATTTTTATACTAAGTTGCTTGTATTACCTTTCTATGTTATAAAATCGTATTTTTAGTAACTGTATGAGTTAATTGATTATCGATGTGCCTTTGAGAACTATAATTTTATAAAAAGGGATTATTATTGCTATTATTGATTTTAAAGTTAATTCGTGCTATTTGCACCTTTAAATTATATCGATAGTTTAATTTAGTCGTTATTCGATTTATTTAGTCGTTTCCCGAGTACAATTAGGTTGTTGACCTTCGATGTTTATGAAATCGAACTTTTATTTAGTTGGGAACACATTGTTGTTAGAAGACCGTTTTAATGATTTGGGTTTAGAATTCAAATACGAAATAGACTGGTGGTGTTAAGCATCAAACAGTTTGGGATGGAAATAGATAAGGGAGGGGCATTTTCGTAATTTTGCGAAGCCCTTTTTCTTTGGTTTCTCCTCCTTCTCGGTCATGAGAGCCCCGAGCTCCCTCTCTCTCTCTAACTCACGACTCTCTCTCTCTCTCCTCTGCATCTCCTCTTCTCTTCCCTCACGCAAACCCGACTTGCCACCACCACCACTTGAGCGTCGCCGGTGAGCCAAGGAGGGACCACGGCGGTCCCCTACGCGCGACCAGCTCTTGCCGAGGCTGAGCGAAAATCGGCCGTGGCTGGGCCGATTCTGGCGCAAGGACGGCCGGACACTCGGCCGGAATTATGCATGTGCGGTGAGTTTCGAACCTCTTCTCTTCTACAAATTGGATTCTCACCCTAATTCCATCTCAATTGTGCCTAAATTTCTCAGAATCGCGAGTTAGGGTTTCGGGTGAGGTCGAGTTAGGCGCGAATTGGGCTCTGTTCGTGCGTGGTGAGCAAGGACCGAGGGGTTAGTGTTGTTTCGAGCACCTAGAGTCGAGCTCAGCAGCCTTAGATTCGACTCCTCTAGCATGGAATCGAGGTGGGTGTTCCTTGCCTCCTAAATTAGTATTAGTTTCGAAAATGTTTTCAGCAGATTGATGTTGCATGTCAAGTTAGGGTTAGTTAGATTCGTTAGAAATGTCAAGAAATGGGTTGTGCATGTTTGAATTCGAATTATTGAGATAGTTTATGCTTGAGTTTATAATTCGATGTAAATTATGTGCGTGTCAAGGGAATCATGTATGAAAAAGGATTAATTGGAGGTTATAAAGGCGTAGTTAGTTTGAGCACGACTAAAGTAAGCTAAGGTTTTAAAAGAATCGAAAACGAAGTTGATTTGATATATTTAGCGTTGATTCGATTAATTGGCGATTTCTGAAAATGGATTAATTTTAAAGTTATAAAGGCGTAGTTAGTTTGAGCACGACTCAAGTAAGCTAAGGTTTTAAGAGAATCGAAAACGAAGTTGATTTGATATATTTAGCGTTGATTCGAGTAATTAGCGATTCTTGAAAA
>JACYFF010031955.1:48962299-49037854 GCA_017589665.1 Selenicereus undatus | reverse complement strand
TTGAAAATGGATTAATTTTAAAGTTATAAAGGCGTAGTTAGCTTGAACACGACTAAAGTAAGCTAAGGTTTAAAAAGAATCGAAAACGAAGTTGTTTTGGTATGTTTAGCCTTGATTCGAATAATTAGCGATTCATGAAACAACCTAAGAATGTTTTAAATCGATACATGTTTAGTTGGTTAGCTATGTTTTGAAGATGACATGAGTATGACATGCTTATTTCCTGAATGTGAGTTATGAATGCAATAAGGTTCATGCCTTGATTAGTTTAATTTGGTTCGTTAAGCATTATTCCAAGTTAAGGCAATATAGATGTATGCGTATATGTGGCTGAAAGGTGCTGTTTGCACAGGTAAGAGCCTAATCCTTCCCCTTTTTAATAAGTCCTTGTGATAACATATTATGAAAAATAAATTGATGAAACGAGCTAGTAGTTGGATGGTTCGAGGATAACACCATGAGCGTTTGAGGTCTTGTGTGTATGGTGAAAGTGAGGAGGGAGACTGGGTTGTGAATTACCGCAATCGTGTGGATTGCGAGGCCATGTGTGGCTCATTGTGTTGAATTGATATGTTTGATATGAAGTGCTTAAATGTGATATATGCGATAAATGTGCTTAAATGCTTAGACTGCATTATATGCATAAGAGTGAGTTTTTAAAGAAAGATTTCATGTTTTGAAATGATAGTAGCCATAACTATTATTGCATGATGGCCTATTTTAAATAAATGAAAACAGTTTTGGGAGTGAACTCGCTTGAACGGGGGAATCCCTAAAGAGTTTTACAAAAGCGTGAGTTGTATGATAAAAGATTTCGCTGTGAGAGGCAGCAAACTTAGTAGTCGTTATGACCAGTTTAAATGGCTAAGATAAGTGCATAGGGACATCAGATAGGGAGTGAACCTGCTTGAACGGGGGAATCTCTATATAGCCTAGGGAGTAGTCCCTAGAGACCCTGACGAGGGTTAAGGTCCAAAAAGTTAGTTGCCATCCCGGGAGTAGGAGCTTAGGGGATTGAGTGTAGATCTCTCCCAACCAGCACTTCATGATCTTATGCCCAGAAGTAGTTTCTTATTAAATAAGAAAAGCAGTTGGCACTTTGCCTTTTGAAATATTTCAGAAAGAAAGTTTGAAGGGTCATTATGCGACCAAGATTAAAGAAAAGAGTTTTAAGAGCCTCAAGAGGCTAACAGAAGAGTTTTAAAAGCCTCAAGAGGCTAACAGAAGAGTTTTAAGAGCCTCAATGGCTAAATGAAGTGTTTTCAGTAAAAAGAAAGAAAGTTTCCTATGTGTGCTATATGCATGCTCTTAGTATACTTTATGAATAAGTTATGTTTGCAAAGCAAGAAACGAAAGTGTCTATACTTGAAACTTCAAAGCATGTGATCGTAAAGAATATATGACTTCAAAGTGAGTGTACAAGCATTATAGTTAGAAGCATGTGTTCAAGCAAGCAAGTGGCCATGTTAGTTTACATGATGCATTATGTGATGACTTCTTGAAGTACATATAGAGCATATAGGTGATAGTGCACCCCATGTTATGTTTATAGTCACATGATATGTAAGCAAGTCCCTAACATGCCACCTCTATTGAAACTAAGAATCTATCATGTTTAAGGGTTAAAATATGTGACATGTAGCTTATTATTATAGCCATAGTGTGACCTAAATGTTCATTAAGTGAATATGTGAGTTATGTCTATGAGAAAGAACGTTACGTGCTTAGCTTCATTGCTGGTCTAAGTGTTTAACTACCTGTAGTCAAGAAGTTTGGTCATTTAAGGACCTAGAAAATGCGTTAAGTGGTTAAAGTGAAGCTTATGGCTAGTGATAGTTCTATAAGAACTTCGTGAATGCCTATTATAATATTAAAGTATGAATACGTGATATGTGACTAGTAAAGATATTATTTGCCTGCAACGGTTTTGGTTTTAAGGGGGTTGGGGGACACTCACTGAGCGTGTGGTTGCTCATCCCACTACTCTTTCCCCTTTTCCCCCAGGTTTTCTTTATGACAGGAAGAAGTTGAGTCAGCTGGAATCGATTATTGCTTGCAAGATGTCATTTGTGCCAACTTATGTGTTTAATGAAGTCATGTAAAGCCCTTTTTAGTTTGTAAACGTTTGTAAACAGTATTCTAAGTTCATGTAATGCATATTGGTTATGAGTCGCTCTGTATGGCCATATGAGCCAACCATCCGATCAGTTAGATGTCTTTTGGTTGAAGTTGGTTATGTTTTGGGATGTAAACCCCATACTCCGGTTGTGTGAACCGTTGAGTTGTATCGTTTACTGTTTCTGTATTAATGAACTATTATGTTGGGTATACTCCGAGCGGGTGGCTCGTCGAGTTATGAACTCCGGCGTGTGGCCGTTGAGTTATGTTTTAAATGTTTATGCTTCCGTTGATTTACAGGGACTTATTGTAAGGCGTTTAGCCTGGGAACGTTCAGTTTTCAGGGGAAGTTCTGTCCGTTTCGTCCCAAAATTTAAGTAAGAAGTTAGGAAAACGTAACGCTTTCGGCCCTAGGGGCTGGGGGTGTTACATCTTCCCACCTTCGATTATCATTTGACCTGTTATTGTTTGAAATCGCCATTGTTGTACTCAATCAATGAGAAAACCCGAATGCAATATTCAAGATATAAACTCAATTAATCAGGGCCAGGAAATTTCTCTGATACCAATTGATAGTGCTTCTCTAGGAAATGCCTATTTTCTAGGAGAAGCCAGAATTTCACAACTGCAAATGGAGAGAGGAAGTTGAAGAGAATGAATAGAGTTTTTTCGTTGATCCCAAAAACATAGAATTCTCTTACAACTGATTCTATTTATTCCCCTCAAAATAAATGGCAATGGCAATCTCTCTCCCTCTCTTCTAACTCCCTGAACAGCAGAGGTCTCACAGGCCTTAACAACAACTGAATTGCTATTTACATTTTGATCTGTTCAAATCTCATAAAATCGACACCCACTCGGAACTTGTACATGAGAAGGCACTTAACTGTAAAGGAGTTGCTTGGTTTGCTGGTGTTTTCCATTTCCGTAGGAAAAAGCCCTATACTACTCTAATTAGGCAGGAGAATAAAATAACCACAACAAATGCCATTAATCATTAAAAGTAATTTTTAAAACCCCTTTATGAAATTTCATTGCTGCAAAGCAAAGGTGAGCTAAGCAACTAACAAAAGATAGTGCATAACTAACTACATAATAGAACCTTTCAAGTCTAATAAAATGAAAAACAATATTAGGTCCTAGGTTAACAACTGATTGTACGGCTAACAACAAAATATATCCTTGTTTAATTCTTGGAGGAATACCCATCCCCCCCTCCCCCGAAAAAAAGGAATCTTGGAGGGATTGATTTCATAACTTTTCCACACATGCGAATTAAACTAAATTAGTTGAAGCACTTAAATGCCTACATATGATATTCAAGAAATAAAGTATTAAAAATCATCCAACATTTTAGTTGGTAAATTTAATGAAGTTATCTACTTATTGAAGTTATATGCTTATTGAAGTTATAAACTCTAATTATTGTCCATCTTACAAATAAAAAGATGTAAAAGATATGTAAGTGCAATATGCATCAATGATAAGTCTAATTTTTATGTTTTTACAAGAATTTGCATGTACTTTTTAAATTTAGGATTTTGGATTTCATCTCCCCTTATGAAATTCATTTATTTGGACAACAATACATGAATGCACATCAAAAGGGATAGAATTTTAATTGTCACTTTATAGATACAGCAGAAGTTAAACTACCCTATCAATATGTGCTTATTTAAAATTAGGCCAAAAAACGAAGAAGAAAGAAACATGGGTACTCAAAATGTTTAAACCCTAGATATCTTGGAGAGAATGTATGTTCACAAAATCATATTCTTATGCCCTAACTCTTTCCAAGTAACTGAGGAAATGATGCTTTAATTTTCAAGTGCAAAGTTTTAAGAATTTGGCAATAAGAAATTGCCCTTAAATTAACTAATATTGATGTGGCAAAGGTATATTTAATATTCACCATGCCTAGTTGATTGTGTTGGCAAAGGTAAAATAACTGTCAATGGAAATCTTTTTCCCTCTCCTCTAACTCCCTTAACAACAAAGGGCTCACAGGCCTTAACAACAACTGAATTGCTAATTTTGTATTTTCCCACTGAGTGCATGTGCAGGACACGTGACTTTTTCAAGGCATCTGTATCGTTAATTTCTAGGTTTAGTTCATGTTATATCATATTGATGAATCTTTGAGAAATTTTTCTGGATTTAGGTGATGTTAATTTCAGAGTTTAATTTCTGACATGTAGCCATCCTGTGTTAACTGAGCCTTGTTGTGATATGAGTGAGTTTTTCTGAGTTTTTATCCCATCCTACATCTGTACCTTCTGCTCATTGCTCTTTGTATGTTAGTGATGTATGTAATGATACGAACAAGAAATCGATCCAAATTACATATATTTGACTTGCTTAAAGCTACTTGAATGAAAATCAATCTTAGTAAGCAGGGACCTAATCTCAGATTGAATGGAAAAGGAGCACGTAATCAACATTGGATATTCGTTTATAGATGTTGATTGAAGAAAATGCAAATATATAGGTCAATAGTGCGCTTCAATAATTAGTTAATAAGGTCATCCAAAAACGTAAAATGCAAAAATACAAGTAGATGGTGTGCTTAAACAATTAATAAAGTCATTTAGAAGGATTAAAATTCTTGATAAGAAGATTAACATTTGTAGATGAAATCTCACTTTAAGATCCAAAGTTTGGCGCAAATTCATATAAAATGCGTTCTAACTGTTATTTTTTTAATTGAAATATTGATGCATATATCATTTTTATTCTTGAACTTATCATTTGTTTATGAAAGTGGTTTTGCTTTTTTGGCCACACTAGTAGGTTTCAAATTATATCATATATGTACAAGTTTTAATTTTGATATCAATCACGGTTTTGTTCATATAAAAATCCATGCAATAGCACAACACAACCTATATTTGCTTTACATGTTATGTTATAGGTTATTGTTTGACTCATTGTCCTAAATATAACAATGAAAATGGGGCCCATCTTTCTATTTGATATTTGTAGTTTAGTAATACATGTTACAAGTTACAATGTTGAAATTAATAAATTTTGGTGTCGGATTTACTTGAATCGTTTTCAAAGAATAATTTAGGACTACTTTTGTTTTCCACTTCTGTTTGAATTAAGTAATAATGAAACATTCATAATATTAACTTCATGTGTTTATCATAATATTCAATTTTGTTGTTTTTTACCATCTACACAACTCGTGCATGAACGTGGGCACAAACTAGATTTATTGATGATAATGCTCGATATTTGGTGAATGAGTGTGGTCGAGTTGTAAGGACAAGGGCTCCACTTGATGTCAAAAATTGGCAGGAAGCTTTTGCAAGGGCTGGTGATGGGATGTGGAAGGAAATACAGGTAAATTTGCATTGTGATATATGGTTTTGCTTATATATGCACATAAGGCATTGCACTAATTATTTATATAATATTTTAGGATAAATTTGAGATTGAAGAAGGTGGGTGTTATTTGAAGATGCAAGCTTTTGTTATCGATACGATGCAGCGTTTATACAGAATATGGAAAACCCGTTTACACTACTATTACAAGAGTCCTAAGTGTGGTAAAACAGATGAAGAACATATGAGAAATCCTCATGTTGACCTACCCCAAATCACTGGGAATATTGTGTTAAACGCTTTCGCTCTGCAGAATTTAAGGTGAGATCTCACCTCAAAATAGTCCTTGGTTATTTACTATTGTTATTGTACTTTAAAGTTCCATTCTTGTGTACAAAATAAGTGGAAGAAATTTATAAATTCAATGATCTGACAAAAGATGCACTCGTACAACTGGGAATTTATCTTTTGCTGAAGCAGAGGACATATTGGCGTGTGTTTGTTGATTGTCCTTCTCCAGCTCTTCCTGTTGCTAGTTAATTTTTCATATAATTTTTCACTACGTTTAATTATTTATGCGTCAATGTTTGCTATGTGTTTTAGACAAAGGAGAGGAACAATGTGAATCCTACTGCTAATGTAATTTCGCTTGCTGAACATACACATAAGAGTGATGAAGGAGTTCTCCAATAGGTAGATCGAAATCGCTTGAAGAAGATACATGTATTTTTCTTAACACCGGCGAACTTGAAAGTATTGAGTTTGATATTTTTGGTGTGATTATCTAAGTAGATTTAAGTACTATTTTTTCTTGGTTGTGAGTAGGACAAATTGAAAAATGCGGTTGCTAATGCTGGTGAATCCAAAACAGAAGAGGAGATACTATTAGAAGTTTTACCACATAGATCAAGGTATTTTCATGGTAAAGGAATGGCAATACAACCTTACACTAAAGGAAGACTGAAATTCTACAACAGAAGTTAGTGGAAAAGTAGGAAGAGAAGATACACCAGCAAGAGAAGAGGATATAGGAGTTAGAAGAAAGCAGAGAGCAATAACAAAAAGAATTCCCAGAGCACAAAGAGGAGCAACAATGTACGTTTGATGAACTGAAGAGACAGATGTTTATAGAAATAGCAGCTTGCAGAAATGCTTCTCTCTAGTAAAGGTACAACACTCGAACTTAATTTTCTCTATCTTCGTTTTTATTGTTAGTATGTACAATTAGTATTAATTTGGGCTAGATTTTCTTTTAGGGGTGATCTCTTTGAGGATTGTTTGTATTGTGTTGGTGGCTATGTCGAGCCCTGATCACCCCATTTCTATGTGCTATGTGTTATTTGAATGTGCTTAGGTTGGCAAATCCAGAATTTCCTTGGTAGATAAGTAGAATAAGTGAACATAAGCACTCTTTGCAAACCTAATTATCACCCTCAAGTGAACTATGCTTATATAATCCATCTCTTATAAAAGATCAGAGCTCTTTTTATCTATGACTCCCTGCAAAAAAAGTACGTCAACTATTAAACATAGTTTTATCGGTCGGAAAATGTGGGCAGATTACTTTTGAATAAGAAGGGTAATAAATTGTAATAATGTTGTAGAAGTTAGAAATGCATCAGGCATCTATTCTTCCTAACTCAAACTGCACTTAGTGGGATACTAAACCTTAGACCGGAATCACCATAGAGAAAATGGAGATTGGAGCTTTGTTATGGGCATCAATTGTCAACGTTGAAGTCTTGATCAAGTCGTGTATAAGATAAACAACAGGTTAGCCCATTTTTGTGGGCGGCTCTTCCTTTTTTTCTCCTTTCTTTTGGTTTACAAAAAGTTGTAAGGACGAAATAATAAACTGTTTAAATGCTTAAGCTTTGTCAAGTATTATTGAATGAAAGCAAAGGATAAAAGGGAGGAAGTAGACGTGTGGGGAAAGCTCAAGCACAGCTAGCCAGTTAGACAAAATTGGGGACTTAAGAGCGGGACATTCCTCTTGAGGAATTGGTTTTGTCCTTGAAGCATTTGGCCTGTATTTTGTTAGAATTTGTACATACTGGAGCCAAGAGCTGTATGGTTAGTGGTTGGGGCATTTGTATCTGAAAGTTGGCTAAGTTTTTTTTCTTTCTTCTTCTACGAGGGGGTCCCAAGAATGCAGGTGTTTCTTCTTTAAGCTGTTTTTTGGGTGTCCATCCTTTCCATCGCAATTCACTATGCTACATGGACTTTTATATGAGGTGTCGAACATGGGTACCGATCCGAGTGTCCTACTCGTCAAATCTTATCTTGTGTTCAGTATCATATAACGACAAGTGCCCAAAATAGCCGATTTTTTTTTCTTTTTTTTTTCCGCAGGGGGGCGGGGGTTCCAAGAATATAGGTGTTTCTCCTTTAAGCTATTTTTTGGGCATCCATCCTTTTCATCATAATTCTAATTCAAAAGTAGTGTTAAATCATATCTAAAAGCACCATTTTCAATATTTTGAGCTATGCTACAATTAGATCACCCAAAAAAGCCTATCCCCACTATATAGGTGTACTTGGAAAATACTCATTTAAGTCGAGCACCAGCATGAGCCAATTTATAGTGCTCTCTAACTTGTATGCTTCCCCAGTAAGATATCTCACCTTCATGGGCAAGCTCCTCAACAACAACAAATGGCTGATTATTCTTAAAGTGGACAATAATGGGTGAAAACAAGTGGGTGAAAACGAGTGAGGGGGCTGGTCAGTGTATGGTCCATACTTCAACTCAAGACCAGTACGGCTGGTAGGCTCCACATTTGTGAATGATTCCACTTTGGTTGTTGGAGTCGTCAAAAACATTGTTTGCTATTTAATATGATATGGTGATGATATGATTGCGGTATCACGATAATAAACCAACTGAGAATCAGATTGACTAATTTCTAATGGGAATGGTTCCAGGGAGTGCGTCAAGATGTATAGGACCTCCAGTGTTACAGGTTCACTGGCTTTTTGTTTGATGCCAGTATATAGGCCAATTCTCAAATATGGATTTACGGCTTCATTTACACGTCGTTGCTCCATAAAGCCATTTAATATTGACGAAATAGCAACGTTGAGGTCCCTTTACTGCTGAAGTAAGAGGAATCATGTAACTTGATTAAAGGAAACATCTTCAGGAAGCTCTGGTGCCCCTTCCCCCCCCCCCCCCTAAAAAAAAGAAAACCGAACCATAGGAGAAATAGGATCTAGAATTTGTTTATCTCAAGAGGGCAAAACTTTGATGGGATTTATAATGTTAATTTGGTTGTAGCTAGCTTTGCATTATTGTCTACAATGTGTGCAATGTCTATTCCACCCCCCTTATTGAAGTCAGCCTTACGTTTCAATGGTTTTTTCATTGTTGTAAAATACTTATTCTTAAACAATTTACCTTATTATATATATACACATTTGCAGGTTGCTGGATTATAGGTCAAATTAGAGAAGGTTTGAAGAACAGTTTTCGTCAACATTTTCATTAGGCCATGATGTTAGTATTGACACAAAACCAATTGTTAGTTTTTTCTTTGTGCTGAAAGTAGTATTTGTCGATAGTACGATTTTTTGATTGAAAATTTAGAACTGATGTACTTTTCAAAGACTAATATTATGATGAATGTGCCAACTCTGGATTTATGATTTGTAAGCAAAGCACAATATGGATTTATATAGGTTCATGTTACACATCATAAAATATATAGTTGCATTGTTTGCAAAGAACGCTTTGCTGTTACAATAAGTTCAATAATAGCAAAAAGATGCTGGAATAGGCAAAACAATTGCAACAAAAAGATTTTTGCGAAACGTTTACAATATCAATTGCGATGACACAATTGTTGCCAAAATGATAGGCTTTTGCACCAAAAAAGATGGTGGTTGATAATGATTTGTCTATAATTTACAATGGTAAAATTGTTGCCAAAATTATGAGCTTCTGTAATGACATGGTGGTTGCTAATGAATTAAAGTACATTTTGCAACAACAAATTGTTGCCAAAAATATGAGCTTCTGCAACGACCTAGTGGTTGCTAATAATATAAAGTACATTTTATAATGACAAAACTGTTGCTAAAATTATGAGCTTCTGCCACGATCTAGTTGTTGCTAATGATGTAAATATGTTTTGCAACAATAGAACTGTTGTCGAAATTATATGCTTCTGCAACGACAGGATATTTGTTAATGATTTATGGTTTAAGTCGTAATGACGTATATGGATACGAAAAGTACCAACAATTTTTAGAAACATTTCCTCATTTGGCAACAACATATTTACAATGACGATCAGGTTCGTTGCAATAAGAGGAGCTATCGCAACAACGGTAGTCGTTACCTTTATTTTTTGCTACGCCCTGACCGGCAACGACCCTGCAACAACATTTGTCGTTGCAAAAACTATTATTTGCGATGACATTGTGTTTATAGCAACGACAATTACTGTTACAAAAAGCTGATTTTCTTGTAGTGAACCAAGTAAAGAGAAATCTTTGATTGCCCTCTTTAGCAAGCTCGAAGTAGGCGTAATTGCGTGCCTTGACATATTCCCCTGACTCAAGATGACATTGCAACTTGAAATGAACCATTCATTGACTAGGAAGGCAAAAGATGCTAGTTTGACACACATTATGATGAGACCTACCTATTTTTGTTTCTTACTAAATTCGAAGTGAATGGCCATTCGACCTAGGCATATGGTTTTTTCATATCTGACTTGATTGTCATGATATATCACACTACCATCCTTATGTATATCATGACATATGTCAAATGCAATGGTGATGTAATTCGTAATTAGCCTTATAGGAGTGAATGTCACTTATAAATAGTGTTCGACAGAATCTTGCTAAGTTTTGTTTAAGATGGTGTTGGTCACTAGCCTGGACCGAAAATTATAAAGAATAATAGAACATAAGTCCCTAGTTTCGTTGGCTTGGCCTTCTTCAGGATTAACAACACAAAGTGTGTCGTTCACTCTAGGAGGCATAGCTAGTGTGGCAGTCAATATTGTGAGAACCACTCTATCACACTCCCTCCAATCATATCTTGAATTTCTGATAGAAATATGCATCATCCCATTTAGCCTAAGTGCATTGCAGGGGGTGCATATGTTTAAGGGCTACATGAAACCTCTACTACTTTGAAACGACCAGATCACTTGATAAAATATATCTTTATTTTCACATGAAGCTTCAGAACCTTTTTTTTTTCTTTCTAAAATAGCATTACCAAATGAAATATACGTAAGTTCTAGTGGCAATGTATATCAATTTAACTTCATAGAAGATATTCCCATTGGGACGTATGAATTTAATTCTTTAATTTGTTTGGTATCTTTTCTATTTTGTAATTTTGGTTATCTTAGGCTTTTCATATTTTTCTGTACTTAAGTTTCTTTTTTCCCCCCAAAAATAATCATTATCCTTCTCAATTGGTTATCTTAGGCTTTGTAGTACTTCTAAGGTTGTAATTGATTTTCTTTTTTCCCACAATTTGTTTGATCTTCATTTCCCATTGCCCTCAAGCCGACTAGCTTGACCGCTTCCAAAACTCTCATTGCATGCAGATTAAGGACCTCAAAGACCGAGTGCCTTATTTTTATTTGGCTTCTTTTGTTGTTGGCCTTTGTAGTTCGTTCCCCTCTTATGATTTTACCATTTTTCTGTCCTTTGTATTTGATCTAATTCAAGTTAGCAAGAAACACTACGTCAACTTATGATTTTTCATCCAGGACATTAAACAATTATGATATTATGAAAGTCAAATAATTCTACTAATGCAACCATCTCGGCTACCGTCACTTTTTTTTGTTGTAGGTACTACTCATTAGTCGACCTTTTAACAAGGGTACATAAAACCATAAGGATGTTAAACACATCTTCTCACAAGAGTGCGCCCAACTACATCATCTGTCAAAATAGCTCTAGGAGATGGAGAAAAACAAGTATCTAAAGAGAAGGACATTGTAACTGAGTGTCCAAATTTGGAAAGCCAATCAGCTGCCATTTTTGCTTCCTTGAAAATGTGGGTGATGAGTAAATGGATACCTTGAGTCTGCCATATATGTATGTCTTTGATAATATTCGATATTTGCCAATCCTGAATAATGAAGCCTTTTGCTGATGATGAGTTGATGAGGGATCCATCAAAATTGAGTTTGATGAATCCTAGTGATGGGGGATGCCACCTCACTATATGAATTGAGGTAGTAGGGGAAGAATATGGTTCCCTAAAAAAATGATCAACCGATATACAAGTTCGGATTCTCCATTCTGCATTTGATTTTTTTGCTCGAACTAGGCATGCAACAGGATTGAGATTTTCATTATTAAAAACTATTGCATTATGAGATTTCCAAATACTTCACAAGATAAATGAGAATTTCTATTCCAATTTTGGATTGTGGGAGCAATGTATCTTGTTTATATAATGCGAAAAATCATGGCATCTTGTAGGAGAAAAGATAGATGGAAGCCAATGTTGCTTTGCTGCTAGATCCCAAACTTTTTTTTGACAATTTGGCAATCTTTGAAGAGATGTTCTATAGACTCGATATCACCCAGACAGAGGGGGCAAGCTGGGTTGATATTAAGCCCCCTTTTAATAAGAGTACCTTTTACAGGTAAGGATTTATGATAAAGCGGGCAAAGAAAGACTTTGATTTTAGGCAAGGTGTCAAAATTCCAAATCTATTTATATGACCATGATGATAAGTCATACGATTGGATGTCCGGAGTTACCCATGTAGCCAATTTTGTTGTGAAGTTACTTGAGCTATTCAGCCCACAACAAAAGGAGTCACTTATTTCATGGATGGGTATTGTGGTACCCCGAATCTTTTGTACAACATGATGATTACTGAGGAATTATCTTAGTCTGGGAACATCCCATTGTGAATTATCCCAAATAAACTCACAAACTTTGGCTTCAGGGCGGGCAACACTGTCCTCGATTACACCCAGGATCTCAACTAAATTCCTGTGTTTGACCCAATTATCAAACCAAAAAGAGATCTTATCCCTTCTGCCTATTCTCCAGATAGTACCCTTTTTGTAGAAGACTCCTGCATTTCAGTAAGCTTTTCCAAACTGGCGAATTCGTATTTTTCTGTGTACAACAAAAATATATTTGTAGAATGTAGGTATTTGACCCTCATAGGTTGGACCCAAAGATTAGGAGTATTAGTAAGTATTTTTCCAGGCTAATTTGCACTGAAAAGCCTTATTAACAACTTCTTTTTTCTATAATTCCAACCCTTCTGCGCTTTTAGGCCTACAAACCATATACCACGCTATAAGCGGTAGACCTTTTTCTGTGTTGGACTTTTTCTGAAAGAATTATCTGTTACATTTGTCTAAATATTTGCTAGTATTTGATGGTAACGCAAAATGGTGCATTATGTGTGCTGAAAGTGATACTAAATGTGACTATATGAGAATTGTTCTACCTGCTTTAGACAAGTAGTTTGCTTTCCATCCTTCTAATTTTGTAGTTTGTAGTTGGTTTATTGATAATTTCCTGGAAATTTGAGTAAGAAGGTTAACCCTGAAAACAGGGCATCCTAGATATTTGTCCAAAGACTCTCTATGTGCAATATTGAATATTGCAGTCACTAGTTGCTTTTGTGTATCCGTCGCATTATGTGAGAAAGTTAATGCAAGTTTGTGATAATTGAATAATTGTCCTAAAGTTGAACAGAAGAATTCAATGATGCCTTTTAGTTTACTAAAACTTCCTGGATTAGTTTTGCAAAACAATGGGCAATCATCAGCAAAAAGTAGGCACAAAATTTTAACAGATGTTGGGCAGATCTTAAGTCCTACTCCAGACATTGGAGCATTAGCTTCTTTTAGAAGCATATTGTTTAAGGCTTCCATACACAACAACGCCACCTCCCAGTGTGGGTCCCACTTTTGACGGGTCTGGGGAGATCCAGATGTAGGCAGCCTTACCTCTGCTGGCATCCCTGCCCGTAGAGAGGCTAAATCCAAGAGATTTACAAAACAGGATTTTGTGAAAGCATTTTAATATAAAATAGATAAGTGGAAAGAGGATCCCCTTGTCTAATCCCTCTTGTCGGGATAAAAAGGCCATTAGGTTCATCATTGATAATGATTGAGTACGAAACTGAAGAGATGCATTGTTTAATCCATGAGTTCCAAGTGGGATAAAAACCTAGCTCTTGTAGACATTTTAATATAAAATCCCATTCGATTATGTCGTATGCTTTCTCCATGTCTAACTTAATAGTTGTCTAAGTTGTCTTAGTTTTAAGGTTCTTAAATTTATGTATAATTTCATGTGTTTACAGAATATTATCATGAATAGATCTACTAGGTACAAAGGTACTTTCGAAAGGAGAAATAAGATGGTGGAGGCGGGGTCTCAACCTGTTAACAAGTATTTTCGAAATAATTTTATAAATTGTAGAACATAAACATATAGGTCTATAATGACTAGTTTGTGTAGGACTATTTGATTTCGGAATAAGAGCAATAAAGGTATGGTAAATCTCTTTAAGGATTTTGCCATTTATGAAGAATTCAAGAATCCAGTTAAAAAGATCCTTTTTGATTATTTTCCAGTAGTTCTTAAAAGAAACCCTGCACCAAAACCACCTGGTCCCGGTGTCTTATTAGAATCAATGCTGAATAAGGCATTTTTGACCTCTTCTAAATTTTGGAAGTTTTAAGCTCATTATTATCAAGGTCTGAAATTAATTTCCATACCATAAATTCGGTAATACTCTCGCATTATTATGCATGGATTTGAATGTCTGGAAATAATCTAATATGAATTTCTTAGCAATCATTTTGTGGTCATCAATCCAAATGCCACGATCATCCCGCAATTAATGACTAACTTCCTCTTCCTTCAAGCATTGGCCTTGTTTTAAAAGAACTTAGAATTTACATCACCATTTACTAACCATTCTTTCTGCGCTAACTTCCCTCAATATTTCTGTTTGAAATGCATCATTTCTCTCGTTATTTCAACAGTCATTGCATCCAAGAGTTAAATCAATGACCATTAGGATTAGCTATTAGTCTTTCCTCCACATATTCTATTTTAACTGTATTCTTGGGGAATTTATCATTGAAATTCTCAAAGTATCTTTTGGACCAATCTTTGACATCGTGCGTAACACATTTTAGCTTCCTCATAACTCTATACGTATTTCATCCAGAAATTTTGAAACTGAAATTTCTGGAGACAATAATATCCATATCTTGATATTTCATCCAGAAATTTTGAAACCGAAAGGGAAAAACCTTAGCTTTTGGTATCTGAGTTTGAGTTGACATAATTGTAGGACAATGATCAAAACAAGAGAAGTTACCATGTGTTTCATAAATATTGGGGTACAAAGTACTCCAATCTTTTCTAATCATGGTTCTATACAGTCTTTCATAAATAAGGTGAGTGTGAATCCTTTTCTTCCAAGTAAATAAATAGCCTGATACTTGAACACATTTAGCATTAATGGCAGATAAAAAGTTATTCAAACGATGAAATCTAATAGTAGCAGGAGGTTGGCCTCCTAATTTTTGATTAGGACACAATATTTCATTGAAAATCTCCCATTAGGCACCAAGGTAAATCAATAACATTATTAATCTCAACTAAATGATTCCAAGAATCACTTTTATCTCGAGGTTGCGCCAGTGCATAAATTCCTGAAATGACTTAATTTTGCACCTTATTTGGATCATGAATTAACATGTGAATAGCTCTAGTTTCTTTTAGTAAAACTGAGGCATGGATATTGTCGATATTCCAAAGAACTGCTATACCACCAAAGTGATTAATTGGTGATACAAAATCAAAATGTTCAAATCCCATCAGGGGATGAACCCTCCATATATTTGATTCATTAACTATAGTTTCTAGCAAAACCAACATATCAAGCTTATGTGTTCTTGCAAAGAACTTCACTTCTTGTACAACCTGCATTTTTTTTATGCCTTGGACATTCCAACATACAACTTCCATGAAAAAACTGATACTGAAATATGCTCCTCCAGTAGGAACCTAGACATATGTGAAATCATTAATGACATATGTCATGCAAATAGCTTGCATAAATCATTTTAGGACTGTGTTAGGTCATTCTTAAGCCTTAGAAGGCTGGGCCATAGGAAAAACCAAAAAGGATTTTCCATATTCCCCCAAAACTCAAAGCTAAAAAGAAAACATAAAGAGATGCAGTGGAAAATACAAGTACAAATGTGCAAAGTCAACCATAATTCAACATCAGTTGAAACTGAGCCGAATTGCCAACATTGCTTATCGGCATTACAACCAAGAATAGATGTGTTGGTATCTTTATCAGACAAATAAGAATTGAATGACATTTGAAAGCAAATAGTGTACGTCCAACGCATGATACTATGTGGAATAATATAATAAGGTGACCTTATTAGCAAAGCAGGAAAAATACAATTTTCGCTACCCACACGACATGTAGGTGGGCAATTATACATATATGGGATAATGCTATTTCGGGCAACTGGAATTGCAGAGGAACTATAGAAAGAAGTCTTAGAATGATTCAAATTCATCATCGACAAATACCAAAGTGCAGGACTACGCCTCAAATGTGACCCATTATACTACTCAACCTAGAAGGGAGCAACAATAATGATCCTCCAATACTACGACATTATCCCATCGACAACTTTATCAAAACAATAGAGGTGGAGGGAATTCTCTACATAAGGAGGGGTTATAACAAGTAAGAAATACAACAAGATATGTACATACAATTGTCTTGGCCCGAAGGCAATCTAAATAACAGTCTTGGAAATGCAAGAGAGATTAATCTCAGCAAGCATTTCTCTCACCATAACACATTGAATAGCATATAGCAAAACCACAAAGATAGGTTTAGTTCAGAATGTTGTACCTCCAACTTGCTACTGAATGATTTAAACTTGTTGCAGACTAGATGAATCTGCATAGTGGAGAAGAGTACTTGAGGAGTCTCATAAGGGTAAGTTTCTGACGTTGACCAGAGACATTGTGGAGAATGATGCTTACTCCCTATACAATTCACATAACAACTATAGAAATAGGAAAAAGCTATGTAATGATGAAGAGTAAAAAGCTATGCAATGTGACATATAAAGTCTTAATATGATGAAGGCTCCTCAATGACCAAGCACTAGATATGGAACCAAGCCAATTCCCTAGTAAAGTAGGCATACACCATAGCAAGAAGCAGCACCATCAATACTAGATATAAGCTTAATCCAACACCCATCTAGATGAGCATATGAGTTGGAGTAATAAACCCAATTATGAGTGCAACATCTGTAGATACATTTCAGACATGAAGGGGCATGAGATGAAAACCTAATTGTCAAGCCATAACATAAAAAAAGGGATGCATGGTTGCTGAAGCATAGACATTGAACACAAGGAGTAACCCTTAATAAGTGCACTTTAGACATTAAGCACAAAGTAAACATGACTTTTCAATAGCAAATGATCAAGCTGTGCATCCAACAAGGGTTATTACAAATAAATCTCCAAACACCAATGGCAAACAGGTTTGAGTTACAATTGGCAAACATTGTACCAATGGAGTTCCAATTATCATTCAACGTAAACTCTTATCTGAGATTAGAAAATTTACAACACATCTAATCAACCATCCCAACGAACTGGTCCAAATTTTGTTCGAAACAACCCTTTTTATAGAGAAATATAGTAATAATAATAATTTCTCTAATAATAAAAAATCATAGGGAACAATCTCCAACCCTAGACAGGATACATGGATAAGATTGAACAATATCCAATCCAAGTTTCGAGCCAAAGGTCCAACTAGAAATGCCATGAATTCTATTGCTACAAGCCATACCATAACAGAACATCTAAGAACAAGCAATTAATAACTCTAGCTAGGGGAAAGGTGAAGGAGTAGGGAAGGGATAGTAGAATAGGAAACATAGCTTCAATGTAGCCAAATCAATCGACAATTCAAAAAACCTACCAAATAGCATGCATAATGTTTGGATCAGTGTTCCCCTAGCTGAAGCAAGATGAAAAGTAGAGATTCCCAAGAAATCGAGCAGGTTAGATCACTGGCCGGATGGTAACTTGAAGAGCATGCCCAAAAAATCGGCTTGAAGATCTTCACCCAATGTACACATTTAGTATTGGGTGATGCAGATCTGATGATTGGGGTTGCTAATCGTCGGTCGGTGTAGTGAAGAACAAGTTTTTGACCACCAGAAATCGCCCTTAATTTCATAAGGCCAGCAAAATTAGACCAATTTTTTTGTAGATCTGAGATAGTGAACCAAATAGAATTAGATCATCATCAATAGGCTTTGAAAACTCATATATGGTGCCTATGACCAAGAAGGAGTGCTTGTTGCGAAATTGATGGGCTTCTTGTTCAGAAAACCTATGGCTATACTCGATTCATGAAGAAGAAATTGGGCTCCAATGGGTGAAGGAATGAGCACGATGACAAGGATCTAGAGGTTTGGGTTCTAACGGGGCCATTGAAATTAACACAGGAAGAAGAAGAAGTAGAACATTGAGGCTAAAAATCAAACCAGGAAGGCAGACCCAGGTCTTTCTCTCTCTGGATTTTCTCTCTCTCTCACTAGAGAAGGCTGGGAGTTTGTATATTTTAAATTACTCATTAGTTGACTTAATTAGGAACTAAATCATCATTCTAAAGTGGTTTTTTTTGCATCTTCCTCATCCTATCAACTTGAATGCTATTCACAACAAAATTATCATCATATTTTGAAAAGACCATTTCATTAACACACATAGGACTCTAAGCTAAGCCACCATTTTGTTATCTTCTTCATTATTACCACATGATGTTTGGTGTAAACTGATTGTCTATTGAAGTTGAAGAGATGGACTACAACGATGTTTCCTAAAACCTTGATTCTTATGCATCACTCTTAACTTGAAAAACAACTTCTCTTTCAAGGGTATTAAGTTGAGCAGTGTATGTGAAAGCTTTTTTGGAGGCCTTTAAAGCTATTGTAGAATTGTAATCCCTTAAAACTTCTGGAAAATGCAAAATGAAAATTTTTGTGAAATAATTGTGAGGAAGAAATTGTTGACCCTCTAAATTAAATGCAAGGATGAAATTACCAATTTTTGGAGCTGAGATGTGAAAGTTATTTTTGTACTTTAGATCAATAGCTTAAAATCAATGTTGTGATAAATGGGTAAAAAGCAATTGTCAGCTTGGCTAAAGACTAAAGAAGTAAGTTAAGCCGTTAGGATAATGGATACCATTTTTAGGACTTAAAAAAAGGAAAAGAACTGTGAAAACACTCCTATTTTGTTGGTAGGTCTCATTAAAAACATTCCTTTTGTATTCTCTCTCTCTCTCTCTCGTATCCTAGATTAAAAACCTTGCCTCCTCTTTTTCAATCTCATAAGAAAACCCTAAGAAGAGAAAGAACACTCATCCCTCTTTATCTACGGCACAAGGCCATCCCTCTTTCCTCTTTAACAAATTTCTTTCCCCCTTTTCATCTCTCGAAGGACTAAGGAAGCATTTCTCTCGATCTACCAACAGTGAGTTGTTTAAGAGCCCGATTCCTCATTTCTATTAGAGAAAAGCTATTTAAAATTTCATGGAAAATTTTTCAATCCTCTCCCTAGAGTCCTAAAGTCTCAAATTTTAGGTAAAATCCAGAAACAATTGATAGAATTGGGAAGTTTCTTGCACAGGAGGGAGAACTAACGTTTGCTTTGCAAGGTAATTAGTTTCTATGAATTTTTCAAATATAATTTATGTGAAATTTTACACATTTAAGCCTTGAAAATATTCCTCTATATTATTCTTCTCATATTTTGTACCAAAACAGTTGTGTTTCCCCCTATCAAGTTAAGCAAAACCTGGAATACCTATATACTGAAATTCAACCTGGAAAAACATGGGTCCAATTTATGAAATTATTGCAAATAATCAAGAAGAAATTTTCTATGTTATTTCTAAGTCATTTGAAATTTTACACATGAATTCTTGCTATGTTATCTGTCAAATGTCTAGTTTCCCACAAATTTTGAATCGCTCAATTTGGCATTATGCAGAAGGAGATATGGTTGATATCCCTGATTTGTGCAAATTTGACCTAAACTTGACACCATATACGTTTTGGTATTTTTAACATTCTTAAAGTTTGGATTTGACCATAAAGCTTGAAATTAAGTTTCCAGAATACATCATAAGGATCTCATGTTAGGGTATCTTTGAACTAATTGGAGTTGTGTGGGATTTGTTAGAGAATTTCGAAGACACACTTGGAATCTAACCTTATAAAATCCCGCAACCCATAGAATTAATAAAAATAATATAGTTTTTGAGCCTAACCATGCAAGTATATTTCATGGATGTGTAATGGGAGCTTAGGAGAGACTTAGATAGATTATTCACGTATTATTGTGTACTAATTGAAATTGATCTATCCAATGTGAGTTCAAATCAGAGACTAACATGTGAAAAGGTGAGACGTATATGAAAATATTTTCATACTTATTTATAGTTGTTATAGAGAGTCCAACATTAGATGCAGATTGGTTTGTTTAAATTATTGTTATGTTCTAATTCTTATTTCATATTCGGACTTGTCAAGAGTTTCATATTAAATTGATTTCAGTATTATTGTTTCGAATAATAATATGCAAAGGGTTACACTTTCGAAAGGGATCTACCATTTGTTCCTAAAATTATTTGAGTTTTAAATCCTTTAAGGATGCTTTTTCATGGAAATATGATGTTGTGATTTCCGCGAGCGTATGATTTATCACTGTAGCAATTACGGGTATCATCCTCAAGGATGTTATACAAGTTATTAGGTCTTGTGTTAAAATCACTATTCTAACATAGTTGACGCTAAAACAAATAAAAACTAATGAAATAAAATGAAACAAACTACTTCTGCTACTACTACTTGTTTAGGTACCAGAGCTCAGCGACTTAACACCAAATAGTGCCAAAAAGCTTCCGAAGCAAAGGAAAAAAAAAAGCAGTAAAGAACCGAGCTCAAGTATGACTCATAATATATCAGGACAAGTAGAATCGAAGCGAGGGAGGAGAAAGAGCAATGGAACCAAAAACTTTGCAACCCAAATTCTTTCCAAGTAGCTTACAAATTCAGTCCCAAAATTAAAATTCTCATTCGATGTGAACACAATTTAGGTCGAATGCCAAACTATTGAACCTAAAAACTAGATCTAAATGTGAAATAAAATGCGATAAATGAAGGCAAAAATTCCAAAAACTGAACAAAAAAAAAATCTATTCTTTTCCTTTTTCTACTACTCGCCCTCTAAAAAATCCAAGCCACCTTGCCTTTATTTCTCCAATTACTTCTTCAATCAAAGCCTTGTAATCGCTGGATTTTGTGGTAGCACTGATGAAGGCATGGTGGGTAACGACCAGAGGTGATAATGGGAGAATTAAAGGTGATGATTGAAGGAGGAGAGAGAGAGGGAAGTGCCTCGAGAAGCAGATCCAGCACAAGTTTTTTTTTTTGGGTTCTCAGGGGTTTTAACAAAGAAGAAGACAAAAGGAATTGGGGCGTTTCGATCACATGAGGCTCACATGGCCTTCAATGAGAGAGATAAGAAGATTAGGGAAGGAAAAGATGCGGGCCAGGCCGAGGCGTGTGGCTTAGGTCTGAAACCAGAATAATGAAACATTGGCCCACCAGAGAGAAAGGAAAGGAGAGAAGGAAAAGGCTTCGGGTTAGGCTTCACGTGACATGGGCTGTGGAAACGGGTGCTGGACCAAGGCTTCTTCTCTATTTCTCTTACTTTCTCATCTGATCCAAGCGTTATTGATTCAATTCTTTTTTTTCAGATATTTATTCAATCTTCAGATTTCTCAAATTCCTACGAAATCAACAGAACCATATTAAAACCCTAAATTAATAATTTATTTTGAGCAAATAAAGATAATAAAAGGGTATGAATTAACACAATTCAAGTTGAAGAAATATCCCTACACCTAAATTTTACTCATCCTCGAGTAAAATAAAACTAAAAATCCTAGGTCACCCATAGTGGACGACGAAGTTCTCGTGAGGTTTTGTAGAAGATATACCCACAAAATCTTAAAAATAACAAGAAAATCGAAAATCTTTTTGATTTTTTGTTTCAAAGAATATACAACATCAGGGGAAAATATATACATATTCCAACCAACTACATCACTCAAGCAACCAAAGAATTAGATTACGTATAAATGCAATGTAAACATCAAGAACTCTTAGTTCCCACTGATTACATCTATACACAATCTTGCACCCCACCTAAAATTATGTACAAGCTTGATTCGTAGAACCTCACTTTAGAAAAATATGGAACACTCCCACTCATGTGTTTAAAATATAACAAGTATCACTCAATTCTCTTCCAATCACACAAACTACCATAGACTTGCTAAGATTCTCAAATCTCTACCACTAAAATGCAACACACAACACAATAATCAAGAGGACTTTAGAGAGTTGTAATGGCGCTAAGGATTAAGGTAAGAGAGGGACAATCGATTTGGAAAATAAGGAGTTAAAAGTCATAGCTAATGAGCATATATAATGATACATTGATGCCAAACACTCTTATTCACAACTATTTTTGAAAATTTTGAGTTTTTTTTCAACTTTTTTTTTCATTTTTTGTTGGAAACTTTTTTTTCCTTTGTTTTTTCTTGCTCTTTACTTTTCTATTTTTTTTTTCAAGAAGAAAATGAATGAATGGTATGTACAAGAGCAATACAACTCAATTCCAAATGATCACCATGATACATGCCTCATATACCAAAATCAACCACCAAAGTCATAAAATACCCAAGAGTTAGCCACCAAATAATGAAGTGTTGCCCCACTAGCCTTGGCTTATAGGTATGAAATGTATTTAGGCCAATGGTTAAAGTGAATGGTTCACAACAAAAACGGTCAAGGCGCAAAGGGCTAGCAAACGTTAAAACACTTGAATCATAGGTTCCAATTTGGTTATGTAGTTTACAAAATAAAGAATGCATCTATCATATTATCATAATGCACATGCTAAATGTGATTTCAAAGAGAATCAAAGCAAATTCTAGAGTTGCAATCATGGAAGAGACACACATGAAAGAAAAATGTGAGACTAAATTGATGAATTAATCTTTAAGGCACAAAATCTCACGGGTTTATCTACCATTATCAGGCTTACGTAGAATTAATGTCGGGGGTTAGGACTGCATATAAACATCACACTTGAGGACTAAGTTCTATCAATAAACACAACATCTATATAAAACCTAATACTAAGGTACAAGAGAACATAGTCCATCAGAATAGTACATATATTTTCCCAAAACAATACAAAAACCTTTTTGGATTTTTCAAATGTTTTTCAATCTTTTTCATTTTCTTAAAATTTTCAAAGTTTCAAAGTTTCCCCACCCCCACACCTAAATCTCACAATGTCCTCATTGGGAGTGAAAGGAAACATAAAACAGAAAATAAAAACTAGAAATAAAAACAAATATACAAAAATAAAAACAAGACTCAAAAGTAAAAATGACATGACTCAAAAACAAATGTGCAATATATATACACAAAAGAACAAGAAAAGCATCCAACAGTACAAAAGGAAAAGAAAAGAAAAATGAGAAAGAGAGAAAAGAAGGAAAGAAATTTCCAGCGAACCACGTCAGGTGCTAAGTACACCCGAGCTATCTCAGAAGCATGTCAACGATCAGAGTTTGGCTCGCGGAGTATCAGGCAGTCCGCATCTTCTTGACTTGGAAGCTCCGAAAATTGCTTCAATTGTTGGCCATTTACTTTGAATTTGGCACCACTGTTAGGATCCTGAATTTCAACTGCACCATAGGAAAAAACATGTAAAACAATATAGGGACTCGTCCATCGAAAGCTCAATTTCCCTGCAAATAAATGGAGCTTAGAGTCATACAAGGATACTTTCATTCCTGGGGAAAACTCTTCCTTAAGAATTTATTTGTCATGAAACAACTTAACCCTCTCTTTGTAAGATTGAGCACTCTCACAAGCCTGAGCTCGTATCTTATCAAGCTCACTAAGTTGCAGTCTGCGCTCCTCACTGGCCTCAGTCAAGTCATAATTCAGCATCTTAATAGCCTACGAACCTCTATGCTCTATCTCAACAGGGAGATGACAAGGCTTACCATAAACAACCCTATAAGGTGACATACCTGAGGGAGTTTTGAAAGCCGTCCTATATGCCCAAAGAGCATCTATAAGCTTATCAAACCAATCTTTCCTGTTTCTGCTCACTGTCTTATCTAGAATGTGTTTGATTTGTCGATTGGACACTTCAACCTGGCTGCTGGTTTGGGGATGATAGGGGGTAGCAAGCCTATAGACTATGGAGTACTTCCTCAGTAAGGGATCAAAAGACCTATTATTAAAATAGGTACCCTGATCACTAATGATAGCACGGGGCATGCCAAATCTAGCAAAGATATTCTCTCTAAGGAACTTCACAACCCCCTTAGCATCATTGGTCCTATAAGGGATGGCCTCGCCCACTTAGAAACGTAGTCCATAGCTAATAAAATATACCCATTCCCAAAAGAAGATGGAAATGGTCCCCTGAAATCTATACCCACACGCATCGAAAATCTCCACCACAATGATGGGATTTAGTGGCATCATATCTCTCCTGCTTATTCTACCTAACTGTTGGCACCTAGGGAAATTTTAACAGTATTCAAAAGCATCCCTAAATAAATTAGGCAAATAGAAACCACATTGAAGAACTTTAACTACAGTCTTTCTCCCACTGAAATGGCCCCACATGCCTAGTCATGACAAAAAGAAAAAACACTCCTCGCCTCATTATTGGGAATACACCTCCTAAAGACTTGTTTAGAATGGTACTTAAACAAATAAGGGTCATTCCAAACAAAGAATTTCATGCGGTGGAAGAACCTATCTCTATCATTCTTGGTCCAACCCACAGGGATCTTACCAGAAACTAGGTAGTTCATAATGTCAGCATACCAAGGATCATGATGGGCAATATATAATTGCTCATCGGGGAAGCATTAAGAAATACTTGACTCACTCTCTCCATCATCGAGAATCCTAGACAAATGGTCAGTTACAAGGTTTTCAGAACCTTTCTTATCCCAAATGTCACAGTCAAACTCCTACAAAAGCAAGATCTATCTCACAAGTCTAGGCTTAGCATCCTTCTTAGAAAGAAGGTGCTTAAGAGAAGAGTGATTAGTATAGATAATCACATGAGACCCAATCAGATAAGGTCTGAACTTTTTAAAACCAAAGATCACAGCCGAAAATTCTTTCTCAGTAACAATAAAGTTTAGTTTGGCATCATTCAGAGCGTGACTAGCATGATAAATAACATGGGGCTTCTTATCAACACGCTGTCCTTGAACAACCCCAACAACATAATTCGACGCGCCACACATCAACTCAAATGGTTCTCCCCAAATGGGAGGATGAAGAACGGGAGCAGAGGTTAGGCTTCCTTAAGCTTAGTAAATGCCATAAGATACTTGTCAGAGAGGTGAAATGGCACATCCTTCGTTAGTAGGTTGGTCAAGGGCTTCACAATCTTACTAAAGTCCTTAATGAAATTACGATAGAAGCTATCATGTCTAAGGAAAGTCCTCACCTCTTTCACACAAGTGGGAGGGGGAAGATTAATAATTAAATCAGTCATAGCCTTATCTACCTCAATTCCATCTCTAGAAATAATGTGGCTTAAAACTATCCCCTTTTTAACCATGAAATGGCATTTCTCCCAATTCAATGTAAAGTTTTTCTCTCTACACCTTTTCAATACTTTTCTCAGATTAGACAGACAACAAAGGAAGACTCAAACACAGAAAAGTCATTTATGAAAATTTCTATGCATTGCTCAACTAGATATGAAAAAATGAAAATCGTGCACCTCCGAAAGGTAGCTGGGGCATTGCACAGTCCAAACGACATTCTTCTAAAAGCATAAGTCCCAAATGTACAGGTGAAAGTAGTCTTCTCCTGATCCTCATAAGCAATAAAGATTTGGGTATAGCCAGAACATCCATCTAAAAAGCAATAGAAGGAATGCCAAGCCAACCTCTCTAACATTTGGTGAAGGAAGGGAAGGGGAAAATGGTCTTTCCTAGTGACAGCATTCAATTTCATATAATCTATGCAAACACGTCACCTAGATTGAACTCGAGTAGGGACTAATGTTAAGTCATAATTTATGCATGTTTTTAACAATTATTTTCATTATATTATATATATTATTTTGTCTAATTTACTTTATTTTATATGTTTTTTAGGTTAAGCATTAATAAAAAAACAGGAGAAGAAAAGACATCAAAGTTCAAGTTTGATTGAAGGATTCTAACAGAATTATCAAGTCGGTCCAAAAAATAATGAACTATGAAAAATAATATGTTCATAATGATTTATTTGGGCTAGGGTTACAAGATTACTACTCATAATTAAAGAGGAATTAGAAGACTTGGAGAAGAAGACATCCTACAAGAAAAGACAACCCTAGCAAAATTATACTATGAATACTCTTAATCTCTGCACCTCACCTCCTCCTTCACGTCCAACCCTCACCAATATCTCATGCAGCACGATCATCACCATGGCATCAGCACCATCATCTTTGGCGTACCCATCATTTACGCTTAACCTCCTAATATTATCCTCATCCCATCACGCATCACCACAAATCACAGCCACCATCATCATCTTCATCACACAGCATCAATCACCACAACCCTTATGTGAAGTCCCAGTACCATATGCGATCATCAGCATATCAAGCAAAGTAGTATAGTTTTCCTTCATTAGTTTAGTAATTGAACATGAAAATTTTAGTTATTTTATGTGCTTTTATTTATATATTATATACTTAGTATAATCTATTTGAAACCATACTAAATTAATTATTTTGAAACAAGTTTTATGTTTTTTATTGTTTAATTGAATTTTATTCCATGATTCTATAATGATTAGTATTTATTGTTTATGATATTCGGGTTGGATTAATTAGAATGCATGCTAATTAGTTTAATACGAATTCATATAATAGTTTAAAAGGCTTCAGTACGTAAAAGCTAGAGTCTTTTAAGCATAAATATCACCCTAATTAATCATAGATGGCTCAAATTCATCTCTTTTAATTAGTTAATCATTATAGATTTGTGTCTTCTACAGTCTAACTCATGGATAAATTGATTTGTGTGTTGATGATAAATATTAATTTGCATGGTGGATATAGATTATGCTAAGTGCTTTTCATTAATTTGGTATCTTTATTAATTATTTGTTGCTTTTTAGTTAATTTCTTTAGTTTGTAAATTTTAATTATTAAATTTATAGTTTTTAATATTAACTTTGTTCCCCCCCACAAGAGTAGTCTTTTGGGAGTGTCTTTTTAATTTTAGATAAGTTATATTTTGACTGTTAGTGTGATTAAAATTTTTAGATTTATTTTCTATTCTACTTTGCCATTTATTTGCTGGTTTGCTAGAAATTAGACTAAAAATAGTTCCTTTTGTTTTTTTCATGTTTCATTCCACTTTAAGGTTTATTTAGTATCCTAATCGATTGCTATTTAATTTCGGAATTTTTGGAAATCATTTCATAATTTTGCCAAATTATTTTGTGAGTTCAATACGTGCAGATTTTTACTTTAATAAATTTGAAAATTACATTTTTAATTTTATTTTTGGTTTTTAGGGCTTTATTAAGTTTAGAAAGTTATATTGTACAATATGGGTAAATTTATTATTTATTTTTATATTTAATTAAGGCCAATTTGTTATTTCTTTAATTTTAGATATTATTTTCTGTTTTAATTTTATGATTTTATCTCCTATTTTATTTTTCCAAAACTAAATAAATATAACTCTGGAAATATAAATTTATGAATTTACACAATAGTAATTGGCAATATTTTCTGTGAATTTTGATATTAGTTTTCTATTTGTTACATCCTGTTTTAATTTTCAGTTAATAGTGTACGATAATTTTCTAGTTTTATTTTTCCAGAATATTTAGGTTTGGTATTTACTGTTTTTATTTTCAAAATTAGGCTTAGAACATTTAGTGGTATTAGTAAGTAACTTTTCATATTTTTACTTGTTTAATTTGATTTGCTTTAGCAATTTAAAGACGTGAAATATATTAGAGTAGTAGATTTAACTAAATTTAAACTAGCTTACTATCATAATCTTTTCTCGTTGGATCGATCTCTACTTTCCTATGCTGCTCTTATTTATTAATCAAAGTAGTGGTTTAATTTGTAACTCTATAACATGCTTTACAAATTTTAGCGCCATTGCTTGGGAAGGAAAACAAAATCGTTAGTTTGCTTCTATTTAATTTTACTACTTTTATTGTTTTGTTTTAACTCTAGTATTTTATTTTTGTAGGTTGTTTTAGTTTATGAGATTAAGGAGTGGTTGCGTGATTGAAGAGAAAAATGGCATACGTTTAAGGTGTTTGAAAGTAAAGTAAGTGATTCTAAATCTGTAAGCTCCGACTTGGTAAGTTGTGAAGATATTAAAGTTGAGATGGCTACTTTACGTGAGCTTGCTGCACCTAATTTGGAAACTCAGCCTTTGTCTATTACTTATCCTGTATTAGACTGACCACTAAAATTGAACTCTAAATTTTTAAATCTACTGCCTAAGTTTCATGGATTGCCTGATGAGGATCCATATCATCATATTAATGAGTTCATTGTTACATGTTCGCCCATGCAACCTGAGGGTATCACTCAGGACCAAATTAGATTGACAGTAAGGTTACCAGAACCGGACCGGTTAGTGAACCGGTTGAAGCTAGTGGCTCGATGGTTCAATCGGTCGGACCGATTGGATCAGATTAAATTGGTTGGAGCAGTTGGTTCATTGAAGCCTAAAGCAAATGATGATGTTGTGGCAGTATAGTGTCGTGGGTTCAATTTCTGAAAATTTTTGCACAAGCAAGCAGAGGAGATTTGGTTCAGCCGGTTCAAAGCACCAGTTTAACGGATAAGTCGGGTGATTCAACCAAGGTTTGATTGATTCTTGACCGGTTCAATAAACTAGCTATTTTATGGCCCCCTTCGGACCGAACCAGTCTTCGGTTCACGCTCTAACCGGTCAGACCGGCCGGTGCGGTGCGGTTTCTGTAACGTTGATTGAGAGTCTTTCCTTTCTCACTTCAAGATAAAACTAAAGATTGGCTATATCACTTGCTCCCTACAACATTCACTACATGGACTCAAGTTCATAAAGCATTTTTAGAAAAAAAAATTCCTGCATCTAGAATTGGATCCATTAGAAAAGAAATTTGTGGAATTAAACAAATAAAAGGGAAAACTTTCCATGAGTACTGGGAACGTTTTAATAAATTATTTGCTAGTTAGTCTCAACATCAAATTTCGGAACATTTATTAATTCAATATTTCTATTAAGGTTTATTACCTATAGACAGAAATATGGTGTATGCTGCTAGTAGGGGGGCTTTGGTTAATAAGACTCCAGCTCAGGCTAGGGAAATATTTAATATCATTTCGCAGAATGCACAACAATTTGGAACTAGGGAACCCCAATTTAGGAAGGTCAATGAGCTTAGTTTAGGTCCATCTGTAGAAACCCAGTTGTCTCAGATCACTGCTATGCTAAACAAACTCATCACTGGAAGAGTTCAGAAAGCAGTGGTGTGCGGTATTTGCTATTTAGAGGGACATGTTACTGATGTGTGCCCCACACTTCAAAGGGGTGATGTGAATGCTATGTTTTCTAACCAAGGCCAAAGGAAGTATAACCCATACTCCAACTCTTATAATGAAGGATGGATAAACCACCCTAACCTTAGACATAGACCTAGGACCAATGCCCCAGGTTTTGACCAACCATCACATCAACCATATGCTCAGGATGGAACAAATTTTCTTTTAGATCAAGTCATAAAAAAGATGGATGACTAGAAAAAGGAGATCAACACTAGGTTTCAAAATATAGAGATGACTCTTAAACAGGTCCAGGAGAGATAGACTGCTATTGATACCATAGTTAGCAACCTCCAAGCCCAAATACAACATAGGTTGCCATCTCAACTATTCCAGAACCCAAAAGAAAATGTGAGTGCTATGACACTTAGGAGTGAGAAAGAGTTGAAGGAACCTGGGAAGAATAGAGAGGTAGAGCATGAAATAGAGGTCAACAAACCTAAAACTCACCAAGACCAAGACACCACCTCTAATGTTAACGAAGTAGATAAGGATAAGAAGGAACCTTACAAGCCATTACCACCCTTTCCTAGTAGACTGAGAAGGAAAACCCCTAAGGTAGATGAGGCAAACCAAGAAATCTAAGAAACATTTAGGAAGGTAGAGATTAACATTCCTCTCCTAGATGCCATAAAGCAAGTGCCTCGTTATACCAAGTTCTTTAAAGAGCTTTATACTGTAAAACGTAAACTGAAAGGGAACGAAAAGATAAATGTGGTGGAAAACGTGTTTGTTGTTTTCCAAATGAAGCTTCCCCCTAAATGTAAGGACCCAAGTGTATTCTCTGTTCCTTGTAAAATTGGAAACCTCTCCTTTGATAGAGCCAGGCTTGATTCAGGACCTTCTATCAATGTGATGCCTAGGTCTGTTTATGATAAACTACACTTAGGAGAGTTAACGAGAACTGATTTAGTCGTTAGTTAGCTGGTAGGAGTAATGCATACCCAGATTGAGTTTTAGAGATGTCTTAGTCCAAGTCAATGAGCTTGTTTTTTCCTGCTGACTTTTATGTATTGGACATGGGTGATGCATGCCATGATGGTCCCATATTGCTTGGTAGACCATTTCTTAAAACATCTAGGACAAAAATAGATGTGCATGCAGGAACACTGACTATGGAATTTGATGGTGAAATTATTAAGTTCAATATTTTTTATGCTATAGATTTCCTACTGATGGGAATTATCTATATGCACTTGATGTGATTGATCAATTATCTCAAGATGTTTACGAATTGTCTCATAAGGATGAATTGTTAACTGTACTTACCCAAGGTTTAGATCAGTTTGTGTTTTAAAATGTGCCTTACCATATTAATAATGAGTTAGTAGGCAGCATAGAGTCTTTGTTGCAATTGCATGTAGTTGACAGACCTGGGAAGCTAGAATTACCTGAAAGTCATACGAAGATGGTACCCTCTCGCATTTCACCCCCTACGCTAGAACTGAAACCATTACCTAAAAATATTAAGTATGCTTATTTAGGGGATGATGAGACCTTACCTGTTATAATCTCTAATGCACTTACATTTGAACAAGAGGATAAACTTATTAGGGTGCTTAGAGAACATGGTGAAGCATTAGGGTAGACTTTAGTAGACCTTAACGGACTTAGCCCCACATTATGTGCACATAAAGTCACATTAGAATCACATGCTAAGCCTAAGAGAGACCCTCAGCGAAGACTAAATCCAGCTATTATGGAGGTAGTTCCAAAAGAAATTCTTAAGTGGTTAGACGCTCAAGTAATATACCCCATCGCTGATTCTGATTGGGTTAGTCCTATCCATGTGGTTCCTAAAAATGAAGGAACAATAGTAGTACAGAATAAGAAAGGTGAGTTAATTCCTACTAGAGTCCAGAGTGGTTGGAGATTGTGCATTGACTATAGAAAGCTTAACAAGGCCATAAAGAAGGACCATTTTCCATTGCCCTTTATGGACTAGATGTTAGAGAGATTAGCTGGGAGGTCACATTATTGCTTTCTTGATGGATATTCAAGTTATATTCAGATCCCTATAGCTTTTGAGGATCAGGATAATACCACTTTTACCTATCCTTTTGGCACCTATGCTTTTAGAAGGATTCCCTTTGGTCTATGTAACGCTCTTGCTACATTTCAAAGATGTATAATGAGTATTTTTTTCTAATTTTATCACCAAAATTATGGAAGTTTTCATGGATGATTTTATTGTACATGGTGATTCATTTTACGAGTGCTTGCATCATCTTACGTTAGTACTTAAGCATTGGATTGAGACTAATTTGGTATTTAACTTTGAAAAGTGCCATTTCATGGTGGAACATGGAGTAGTTTTAGGTCATGTAGTGTCATCTAAGGGCTTACAGGTTGATAAGGCTAAAGTAGAAAACATTCAATCTTTGCCCTATCCACAGTGTAAAGGAGGTGAGGTAATTTCTAGGTCATGTTGGGTTTTATAAGAGATTTATTAAGGATTTTTCTAAGATTGCCTCTCCTTTATGTGCTTTACGTGCAAAAGATGCTTTATTTGATTTTAATGAGGACTATAGGAGAGCTTTTTGACCAATTGAAGTTGAAATTAACAACCATTCCTATAGTACAACCCCCCAACTGGGCCTTACCTTTTGAACTGATATGTGATGCTAGTGATAAGGCATTAGGGAAGGTATCTCATGTGATCTACTATGCTTCCAGTGTTCTAGACCCAGCACTGTGTAACTACACTACTATAGAAAAGGAAATGTATGCTGTTGTTTTTGGTCTAGAAAATTTTCGTCCTTATCTGTTGGGTGTTAAAATTATTGTTTACACTGATCGTTCTGCTATTAAACATATGTTGAGTAACAATGACTCAAAACGTAGACTGATTAGATGGGTACTACTACTGTAAAAATTCCAATTGGAGATTAAAGATAAACCAGGAGCTGAAAATTTAGTAGCTAGCCATCTAAGTAGGCTAGACAATGGGGAGAGTGGAAATCTATTGAGTGATTGTTTCCCTAATAAGACTTTATATGCTATCACTGATAGGCTACCTTGGTATGCTGATATAGTTGATTATATAGTAACCAAAACCTTTCCTATAGACTTGTCTAGACCCCAAAAGGAGAAGATAAGAGCTCAATCTAAATATTATGTTTGGGATGAGCCTTATTTATGGAAACTTTATGGAGATCAGATTATAAGGCGTTGTATAGATGACAGTGAATTTCATTCGATTTTAACTTTTTGTCACTCTTCTAAAAGTGGGGGACATGTTGGACCCAAAAGAATGGAACACAGAGTTCTTGAATGTTGATTTTATTGGCCTACTATTTTTAGAGATGCTTATGAATTTCGCAAAAAATGCAAAGCATGCCAGAAGACAAGAAGTTTATCTAGAAGGAATCAAATGCCTTTGCATAATGTGTATGTTTGTGAAATTTTTGATGTATGGGGTGTTGATTTTATGGGGCCTTTTCCCCCTTCTTTTGGTTTGACTTACATTCTTATGCTTGTTGACTATGTATCTAAGTGGATTGAAGTTGTGGCTACTAGAGCTGATAATGATATAACTGTGGTGAAACATGTTAAATCTCTTATTCTACATTGATATGGAGTTCCTAAAGCAATCAGTAGTGATAGGGGAACACATTTTTGTAATAGAACATTAGGTGCCTTGTTAGCCACATATCATGTAGCTCATAAGGTGTCCACTGGTTATCATCCGCAAACAAATGGCCAACCTAAAATTTCCAATAAAGAGATTAAGGGCATATTAGAAAAGGTTGTTAGACCAGATAAGAACGATTGGAGTCTTAGGTTAGATGAAGCTCTTTGGGGCTATAAGACTGCATATAAGACACCTATAGGTATGTCACATTATAGGTTAGTGTTTGGTAAAGCATGTCATCTCCCTATAGAACTAGAGCATAAATCATATTAGGCTGTAAAATAGTGTAGTCTAGATTATGACCTAGCAGGCAAGGAGCGTAAGTTGCAATTGCAGGAATTAGAAGAGATTCGCCTGGAAGCCTATGACAATTCAGTGATCTTCAAAGGTAAAGCCAAAGCTTTTCATGATGCTAAGCTTAGTAGGAAAGAATTTTAGGTGGGAGAAAAAGTGTTGTTATTCAATTCAAAATTGAAACTCTTTTCTGGTAAGTTGAACTCTAGATGGCTAGGACCTTTTATGGAAGTAAAAACTTATCCACATGGTGCTGTTGAGATTAAATCCTTTGCTACTAACAAAATTTTCAAGGTAAATGGTCACAGGCTAGAGCACTTCTATGAAGGAGATCAGGTATGCTTAGTGGAGGAGATTCGAGTAGAGGATCTATGAGCTTATTTCTGTCGAGCTAAGATAGTAAACAAAGGTGCTGGTTGGGAGGCAAACCAATGTTTTTTGGGAAAGTACACATTTAATTTTACTTTTATCTTCACTATTTTATCTTTCTACATGCATTAGGGACGCTGCAAGAATTAGGTGTGGGGGCATTGGTGCATCCTACATTTAATTACTGTAGTATTCATTCCAATTTTTGTTTTTTTTTGGGTGATTTTCTTATAAATAATGCATGAATATGAGTTTATGCTAGGCTTTCTTACTTAGCTATTTTTAGTTTATTCTTCTATGAGTGAAGACTTCTGAGCATGCCAACTGTCATTCAGAGAAGTTTGAGTTGATCCTCATATATCTCTTTAATAAGTAACTGTCATGATTATCCATCTTATTTAATCATGTTATATAGCCGCTTCAAAGGCAATAAAATGACCTAGTCTATTTCCTAGACTATTGAATTTGTAGAATAACTCCATAAAATTGTAACTTTTATTGTCTTATTAAAAAACAGAAGGAAAAAAAAGTTACATTACCAACATGGGTAGGAGTAAGTGGCTTGACATCTTTTCCCCCTAAGTTTAGGTCTCAAGTTGAGTCTTATGCGTGGAGTAACCCATGTTTGGAGAGTCATGCCCCTTTTTGGACCTATCAATGACTCGTACCAAACTAATAGTCAATAAATAAATAAATAAAATAATGATGAGAATAAACTATTAGCTCCAACACCTCTATTCGGGTGAGTGTGAGACAGGGAGTGTTTAATTTCAAAGACCTTATATGGGGCTCGAATATGTGCGCAATTGGAGTTCGAAAAAAACCAGAGAGAGAGAGAAAAAAAAAACTTGCAATGCAAGTTTAGAATCAATTTCAATGAGTTATTCCTTCTAGTTCAATTGTCCCTATAGTCATACCGTACTTCAATTTTTCTATCGTAAACTTTTTAGACCTCTTGATCGGTGTATGCATCCTTAAAAGAGATGGATGATTATTGCTCTTGTTACTTCATTAAAGAGATATTGTGAGGTTGATGATGAAACACTTTGATGGTAGTTAGATGTTTAGTAGTTATTCACTTGTTGGAAGGCAAACTAATTCATTTTGAATGAAACTATTTTTAAAGCAAACTAATGTCTAGTGTAAATTTCATATTTTGAGCATGACTTTATAAGAAAGAGGTTCAGTTTTTAGGTGAATCTTAGATTACTTTGCACAAGGACGTCCAAAGTCTAAGTGTGGGGGAATTTGTTAAGTCATAATTTATGCATGTTTTTAACAATTATTTTAATTATATTATATATATTATTTGGTCTAACTTACTTCATTTTATATATTTTTTATGTTAAGCATTAATAAAGAAAGAGAAGAAGAGAAGACATCAAAGTTCGGGTTTGATTGAAGGATTCTAGCAAAATTATCAAGTCGGTCCAAAAAATAATGAATTATGAAAAATATTATGTTCATAATGATTTATTTGGGTTAGGGTTACAAGATTACTACTCCTAATTAAAGAGAAATTAGAATACTTGGAGAAGAAGATATCCTACAAGAAAAGAAAACCCCAACAACATTATACTATAAATACTCCTAATCTCTGCACCTCACCTCCTCCTTCACGTCCAACCCTCACCAATATCACACGCAGCACCATCATCACCACGACATCAGCACCATCATCTTCGGCCTACCCATCATGTACGCCTAACCTCCTTATATTATCCTTATCGCATCATGCATCACCACAAATTGCTGCCACCATCATCATGTTCATCACATAGCATCAATCACCGCAGCCCTTATATGAAGTCCTAGTACCTCACGCCATCATCAGCATATCAAGCAAAGCAGTATAGTTTTTCTTCATTAGTTTAGTAATTGAACATGAAAAGTTTAGTTATTCTATGTGCTTTTATTTATAATAGGTGTTTTAACTTTTTATGTACTTAGTATAATCTATTTGAAACCATGCTAAATTAATTATTTTGAAACAAGTTTTATGTTTAATTGTTTAATTGACTTTTGTTGCATGATTCTATAATGATTAGTATTTATTGGTTATGATATTCGGTTAGATTAATTAGAATGCATGCTAATTAGTTTAATATGAATTCATATGATAGTTTAAAAGGCTTTAGTAAGTAAAAGTTACAGTCTTTTGGGCATAAGTATCACCCTAATTGATCATAGATGGTTCAAATCTATCGCTTTTAATTAGGTAATCATTATGGATCTTTGTTAAATCAGTCTGCTAGTAAATTGATACAAGGAATTCGATGTTGTTTTTCTAATACTTAATGCTCTAGTTTGATTAGATTCTTACGCTAGTGCTAAGGCTATCAAAACTAGTAGGGTTTAGATTAAGGTTGGACTTAAATAAACTATAATATAAGAAAAAACGGGGATGATCCGCTGGCGGGTGTCTTCTACAGTCTAACTCATGGATAAATTGATTTGTGTGTTGATGATAAATATTAATTTGCATCGTGGATATAGATTATGCTAAGTGCTTTTCATAAATTTGGTATCTTTATTAGTTATTTGTTGCTTTTTAGTTAATTTCTTTAGTTTGCAAATTTTAATTCTTAAATTTATAGTTTTTAATATTAAATTGGTTCCACCCCCCTCCAATAAAAGTAGTCCTTTAGGAGTGTCTTGATAATTTTAGATAAGTTATATTTTGATTTTTAGTGTGAGTAAAAGTTTCATATTTATTTTCTATTCTACTTTGCCATTTTTTTTACCGATTTGTTAGAAATTAGGCTAAAAATGGTTCCTATTGTTTTTTTTTGTGTGTTTCATTCCCTTTTAAGGTTTATTTAGTATCCTAATTTGTTTCCATTTAATTTCGTAATTCTTGAAAATCATTTCATAATTTTTCAGAATTATTTCCTGAGTTGAATACGTGCAGGTTTTTGCTTTAATAAATCTGAAAATTACGTTTTTAATTTTTATTTTCGGCTTTAGGGTTTTATTAAGTTTAGAAAATTATATTGTACAATATGGGTAAATTTATTATTTATTTTTGTATTTAATCAAGGGCAGTTTATTATTTCTTTAATTTCAGATACTATTTTCTATTTTAATTTTCTTATTTATCTACTGTTTTACTTTTCTAAAATTTATTAAATATAATTCTGGAAATATAAATTTATGAATTTTCTTAATAATAATTGATAATATTTTCTGTGAATTTTGATATAAATTTTCTGTTTGTTACTTCCTGTTTTAATTTTCAGTTAATAGTGTACAATACATTTCTGTTTTTATTTTTCCAGAATATTTAGGTTAGGTATTTACTATTTTTATTTCTAGAATTAGTCTTAGAATATTTAGTTGTAATAGTAAGTACTGTTCCAGATGTTTACTTGTTTAATTTTATTTGTTTTAGCAATTTAAAGAAGTAAAATATATTAGAGTAGTAGATTTAATTAGATTTAAACTAACTTACTATCATAATCTTTCCTCATGGGATCGATCCTTACTTTTCTATTCTAACAATATTATTTATAAATCAAAGTAGTTGTTTAATTTATAGCTCTACAACAAGCTTTACAACTAACTTGTTCTTGCCATTCCTAATCACAGTAATACTGGTCTTCATTGGAACAACTTGAACAGGGCTAACTCACTTCCTATCAAAGATAGGATAAATAATCCCGTGGTCTAACCACTTCAGTACTTCCTTCCTAACTACTTCTTTTAGAGTTGTGTTCAAACACCTTTGGCAATCTCGGTAGGGCCTAACATTGTCCTCCAAATGAATTCTATCTTGTAGAATGGAAGGACTAATACCCTTGATATCCCCTAAAGACCGGCTTATAGCTTCCTTGTTCTCACTAAGGCAATTAGTTTGTCCACTTGGTCCCAATCTCGGTCAGAAGCAATAATGGCAGGTAATCATTCATAGGGTCCTAGGAATGCATACTTAAGAGATTCAGGACAGGGTTTCAATTCAAGAACAGGAGGGGAAATAGATTCATGAACAGATTCAGAAATAGAAGTGAGCATACAGTTAGCAGCAGAGCACAAGTCATCAAACTTAAACACTTCATGTTCAGGCTCATTATCCACAAGAAATAACTCATACTCAGCAGCAAACATATTATCAAAATCATCATCGAATACATAATCTTCTACCCAGTTAAGAGCATAAAACTCCATATCATCAAAACCAGAAGGTTGTCTTTGTATGTTAAAGATGTTCAACTCTAAGGTCATGTTGCCAAAAGATAGTCTCATCATACCATTCCTGCAATTAATGAGGGCATTGGTAGTAGCCAAGAAATGGCACCCTAGAATCACAGGGACTTGACTAGCTACATTGGACAACTTCTCAGTTTCAATCACAACAAAGTCTACCAGGTAAATGAATTCACCCACTCTATTCAGCACATCCTCAACTATAGCCCTAGGCAACCTGATCGATTATCAGCTTATTGAATGACTATTTTGATAGGTTTCAGCTCACCTAATCCTAATATCTCATACTCAGTAATGGGTATGAAGTTAACATGGGCCCCTAAATTAAGCAAAGCTCTATGAATAAGCTAGTCCCCTATAACTATTGAAATAGTAGGACAACCGGGGTCCTTATACTTCACCGAGATCTGCTGAGAAAGGATAGAACTAGTGCCAGAGGCTGAGAAAGCCTTTTAAGGGACACTGATAGCTCTTTTGGTGGTACATAGATCCTTTAAAAATCTAGCATATGGAGGCATTTGCTGAATAGCATGGAGTAAAGGAATGTTGATTTTGACTAGAGAGAAGGCCTCCCTTATCTTGTCAATATGAGCTTGATCTTTCTTTTTAAGCCTATGGGAAAAAAGGGGTAGAGGCATATGGACTTTCTCAGCAGCAGCAGAAGAAGAAGAAGAAGAAGAAGAAGAAGAAGAAGAAGAAGAATCCGAAGGAGATGAAGGATCAAGTGAATCAGAAGAATCTTTCTCTTTTGGTTCCTCTTTGTTCGGAGGTGATTCAGAAGGCGAAGGACTATCAGAATCATCGGGGACACCATCAGTAGCATCCCCGGGCTTAATGGATGAACTCATTTCTGGAGAAGAAGAAGAGGGAGAAGAATTTTTTGAAGAATTGGTGAGAATACTTGCAGAGTTCATTAGGATTTCTCACTTGGCTATCAATTTATTGACCAAATCAAAGAGATAACTACATTCACTTTCCTCATAAGCTTACTAGACTTAGCACCTGCAGAAGATGAGGCATGACCCTTAGGGTTCATCTCATGCTGAGTCGGAAAAGTACCTAATTCCCTAGAAGATGATGCTAACTGGGACAACTGCTCAATCATGATTCTCATCATTCTCTCCATATTAGCATTAATCATTTTCTCCACATTACTATTAATTCCCCTCTCAGTTTTATCAATGTCAGTACAACCAAGAGGACGTTGAACTTGAGCTACAGGCAGTGGAGGTCTAGGTGCATTGGGCACACCTAGAAAAGCTAGTCTCTGAAAAGAATTGGAGGGTTGGGAGATGGGCTGGGAGTTATTTCCTGAAAACACTCCAGGTTGTGAGTTAGGAACCGCAACATTGGTTCATTACTCCACGAAAAATTACGGTGATTTTCTCTACCCTTGATTGTAATAAGAGAAAAAGGGATCATTCTTGGGTCTCTGAAAGGCCATACTTGCTTACCCTTATCCAGTTGCTAATTGCTGAGAAAAATAAGGACATGCACTCACAAAATGACCTAAGGCCTAACAGTGAGAACATGCCACTGCAGAAGTCTAAGATAACTGGGGCATCTAGGGAGACAACCCCGTCAACAAGTTTTCCAAAATAGCAATCTTAGACTCTAAGTGACTTAAATCAGAGACAGAATGTAACTCAACCCTTGCAAACGTAGAACTTAGACTGTCATCATGGGCGATTTTCCACTGCATGGTTTTCTCAACTAAGTCCTCTAAAAATTCCCAAGCAGCTGTGGCGCTCTTAGAAAGAAAGCCATCGTGACACATGGACTTTACCATTATTCTAGTATGCTGGTCAAGTCCTTAATATACAATCTGGCACAAATGTGCTTGGTCTAAACCATGATGGAGATACTGGGCCAACAAATTTTTGAACGTATCAAAGTATTTCCAAATGATTCCCTATGTAGTTGCAAAAATTGATTAATCTTATTCCTTAGCTTAACAGTCTTGGCATTAGGAAAATATTTTCTTAAGTACAATCGTACAAAATCATTCCAAGAAGTAATGCAATTAGCAGCCAAGCCATACATCCAATGTTTAGCAAAACATTTTAAAGCAAAAGGAATCAATTTCATTTGCACAACATCAATAGGGATTTTAGGGAAATACATCATAGAACGTACTTCTTCGAATTCCCTAAAAAATATAAGCACCCTCTAAACCTATGAATTTAGGGAGTATTTGAGTATGGTGAGGTCTCAATTCGAAAGTCACATTTGGTCCAAAGTCAGGTATAGTAAAACAAGATGGCAAAGCAATTTTAGGAGAATAGAAAATATCACTCAAAGTTCTTTCCTATGCCATTTCTTTTAATTCAGCCTTGGGTTCAGGTTTGGGTTCAAGCTTAGGGTCAAATTACCTCCTAAAAAGTCTATTATTCTCAGGGTCTCTAACCCAACCAGTCATGTAAATCCCACGTCCTTTCCAAAAGATCTGTTTTTGGCCTTTTTTATCTTTTCTAATTTTTTTGGATTTTTTTATTTTTTCTTTTAAAACGCAAAAAAAAATTAAAAAGTGAATCAAACTTAAAACAAAATAAAAAAACAGAAAGTGGTCCAACTCGAGAAAAATCACAAAAAAAAAACGGAAATAGACTAAAAGAAGATAGAAAATAAACTAAGCCTAAACAAGCCAAATCTAAAAATAAAATTAAAACATAAAATAAAACTCCTAAAATCATGACTCTATATATACAGTAATTTCAACACAATCACAAGAAACATGAATATATTTTTTTCAAATTTGTTTTGTCCCTGAACTGTGCAGAATATTGCAAATAGAATATTAGTTCCAAAACTCATCGAAAATGCTAGACAGTCCTAAAAATTTCAAAAAAATTCACACAGATTCTAAAAATTATGCTGAATCCAAGAAAAATATCAACACAGCAAATCACACAAGAAATGCTTTGAAAAATTTGAATAGAATCTTAAAATGATGAAAATCCTGCACTGTTGTTGCTTTTTTTTTCTTGCTCAGTTTTGTCTTTCTTTTGCTGCACATAAACCAAATTTAGTTAGTACTATGTTTTCAGCAGTAAATAACCTCTATAAAATGAAACTAATTTAAACAAAAATCAAAATACTAACCAAAGAAAATAAAAAATAATCTCAACTAAATTACTAAAACTAAATAAAAACTCAATCAAAACCAAAAAATCACAATTATAAAACTAAAACGAAAATGACTCGATGCAACCAAATTTTACAAATCATCCCCGGCAATGGCGCCAAAAACTAGTTGTGATTTTCGCGAGTGTATGGTTTATCACTGTAGCAATTATAGATATCGTCCTCAAGGATGGTGTACAAATTATTAGATCTTGTGTTAAAATCACTATTCTAACATAGTTGACACTAAAACAAATAAAACTAATGAAATAAAATGAAACAAACTACTTCTGGTACTACTTGTTTACGTGTCAGAGCTCAACGGCTTAACACCAAATAGTATCAACATGCTTCCCAAGTAAAGGGGGAAAACAAACAAAATAGAGCAGCAAAAAACTGAACTCAGGTTCAACTCATAATATATCAGGACAAGCAGAACCGAAGTAGGGGAGGAGAAAGAGAAATGAAACCAGAAACTTTGCAATGCAAATTCCTTCCAAGTAGCTTACAAATTCAGCCCCAAAATTGAAATTCTCATTCAATGTGAACACAATCTAGGTCGAATGCCAAACTACTGAACTTAAAAACTAGATCTGAATGTGAAATAAAATGTGAAAAATGAGGACGAAAATTCGAAAAATACAACCCAAAAAGAACTCTACTCTTTTCCTTTTTCTACTACTCGCCTTATTGCTCTTCATAACTGCCTCTTAAAAATCCAAGTCACGTTGCCTTTTTTTTCTCCAATTACTTCTTCAATCAAAACCTTGTAATCGCTGCATTTTGTGGAGACACTGATGATGGCATGGTGGGTAATGACCGGAGGTGATAATGGGAGAATTACAGATGATGATTGAAGAGGGAGAGAGATGGAAGTGCCAAAAAGAACCAGAACTAGTGCAATTTTGTTTTTTTTTTGGGGGGGTTCTCAGGGGTTTTGCTTAAGTAGATGATGAAAGGAATTGGGGGGTTTCAGTCACATGAGGGTCACATAGCCTTTAGTGAGAGAGATATGAAGGCAAGGGAAAGAAAAGATGCGGGCCAGGCTAAGGTGTGTGGTTTAGGTCTGAAACCAAAATAGTGAAACATTGGCCCACTTGAGAGAAAGGAAATGAGAGAAGGAAAAGGCTTCGGGTTGGGCTTCACGTCAAATGGGCCGTGGAAAAGGGTGCTAAACTAAGGCTTCTTCTCTTTTTCTCTTGCTTTCTCATGTGATCCAAACCTTATTGATTCAACTCTCTTTTTACAGATATTTATTCAATCTTCAAATTTTCCAAATTCCTAAAAAATCAACAAACCATATTAAAGCCCTAAGTTAATAATTTATTTAGAGCAAATAATAGATAACAAAAGGGTATGAATTAACACAATTCAGGTTGAACATATATTGTTTTGGAAGGGAGTCTAATGGTTGGCATGCCTAATCCTTATTCTTTGAAAATGATCAATTGCAATTTATGTTCCTCTTGCCTTTCTGTTATGAGCCACGCAATCTCTCTTGTATATGGCTGGTCATCATAAACAAGACTGTAAGATGACTACTAGTTAATCGTCTGGGTCTGTATCCATTTATTCATGTTCTTGGTTTACTGCCCTCCGCGGAAAGTCTCTTGGAAAACTCTATATCTTGGCCTATTAGAGTTTCTGAACTGAGATATGAGGTCTTGAACTAATTCTAATTATTAGCAATGTCCACGTGACATTGCCTATTGGATAACACCATCCAAAGGAACTAATGGTGAATGGTTGATTAAGTCAACGATAGTTTTCACGGCTTCCCCCCAAACGGATTTAGGGAGTTTAGCATGAGAAAGCATACAAGAGACTCTTTCTTCTATAGTCCGATTCATTCTCTCAGCTAAGCCATGTAGCTGAGGCGTTTTCGGTGGCGTTTTCTCCCACCTGGTCCTATGCAACTTGCAATGTGATTCAAAGGGACCACGATATTCTCCACCGTTGTTCGCTCGAACGCTCTTAAGTTTTTATGCAGTTTCACCTGCCACCTTAGCGTGAAACTCCTTAAACGCTTCAAGTACCTGGTCTTTTGTTTTTGGTAAAGAGACCCAACCTTTCTTGAGTGGTCACTAATAAAAAAAACAAAGTATAATGCTTCGCCAAGTGACTTTTTAGTCATAGAGTATACGTCAATATGAACCAAATCAAGAATGTGTTTTCTTCTGGTGGGTGGGACATTTTTGTAAAATGCCATCCTATGTTGTTTTCTAGCCAAACAATCTATACAAGGCTCAAGCGATTTGCCTTTTATGTTGGGAAGGAGGTCTTTTCTAGTAATGACCTGTAATCCCTTTTCACTCATGTGTCTGAGTCTTTTATGTCATAACTCCAAATTTGAGTTGACATACGCAGCATTAACCTCCCCCTTGTATAACTTTCCTTGCGTAAAGCACAAGGAACCTTCCTTTTTCCTCTAGCAATGATTAGACTTCCGTTAGTGAGCTTCCATATTCCACTACCAAAGTGATTAACCAAATCGGTATCATCAAGTTTTCCTGCCGATATAAGATTGAGGTGTATGACTAGAACATGCCTCATATTTTTTACTTGAGGTTGCATCATGTGTTGGTTATTAATGTGATGTCACCAATACCAATGATTTCGCTCAAAACTTGATTTCCCATCTTTACCTTACTAAAATCACCACATCGGTAAGATGAGAAAAAATGTTTATGTAGAGTGACATGGAAGGCAACACCTGAGTCAACAATCCATGAACAATTATTATATGCTAGCTTGAGATAATTTTCTTCTCCAATACGGAACACATTATTGTCATCTTTTACTGTTATGGAAGTGGCACTTTTATGTTTTTTCTTGTGTTCAATCTAATATAGCTTAACTTTTCCAGCCTTCTGATCTCTCTTGTAATATTAACGATCAGATTTCTTGTGACCTGACTTGCTATAGTAATAATAAACTAGTTTAGGGCGAGATTTAGATCTCTCCCTGGGTTTATCACGTCCCTTATTTCTCCCGCAGTTCTCACTTCTACCATGGTTGTCAACAAAGTTGGCTTCAAATTGTACTATGATGCCTCTTTCTTTCCTCCTTGCTTCTTCATTTAAGTGGTTGTCTGTCACAGTATCCATAGTGTGCTTTCCCACTAGGGCGGCGTTACTCAGTGTAACTACCAATGTGTCCCAATTCTTGGGCAATGAAATGAGAAGCAGTAGTGCCTGTAACTCATCATCAAGTTTCATCTCGATCTTTGCCAGTTGATTTATAAGCCCCTTGAAATTATTCAAGTGCTCAATCATAATTTGTCTATCACTGCATTGGAGCTTCCCCAATCGTCTTACAAGTAGTGCTTTGTTACGCGACATCTTGTTTTGAATTAAGGACTCGAGTTTTATCCAAAGTTCATATGCGTTGTCAAAATTTGACACATGCTCAAACAAACTTCTATCATTGTAACTTTGAATTGTCACAATTGCTTTGTGATTTAACAACTTCCACTCATTTTTATTTCTACGTTCTGCCATTATTTTTTCAAAATAGGCTCAGCAAGGTCTTTGCAAATTAGATGGTCCTCCATCATGGCCTTCCAATAGGAGTAATTATCTGCAGTAAGTTTGATCATGTCATCATCATAAGTGACAACACCCTCCATCTTAATTACACAAGAACATGGTTGCTTAACCTAGGCTTTGACGCCACTGTAGGAAAAAGACGAAATAATGCGGAAGTAAATTCTTTTCCCTATTTGTGTAATTAAGATCGAAAATTAAAAATAAATAAATATTATAGATGGGAACACAAGAATTTTACATGGAAAACCCTCCAAAACAAAGGTAAAAACCATGAGACCGTCAGTCCGAAAATACTTTCACTAGTTTATAGTAGGACTACAAATGCAATTCCTTTAAACAACTTAGAGGGTACACTCTCAATATCTCACCCACTTGGATGGTATGCAAAGGACACCCTCACCAATTGTTAGTGGTTTCCTCTCTAGTGTTTCTCACTTGGCTGTATTTGCTATTTTTATTTTTTCTCTGGGATGATTTATGAAGGCAAGTGTTCCCTCCATTTATAGGAGTTTAGGGTAGTTTCCCACCACAGAATAATTAGCATTAAACTTCCCCCAAAAATAACTATTGAAACATTCATTTTGTTTTGTGCTTTGTCTTTATTTCTCTCTCTCTCTCTCCCCCCCCCCCCCCCCCCTCCTCTTTTTTTTTACTGTTTTTAATTAGAAGAATTCCTACCAATTAAGGAAGGAATCTCAACAGGACCTTCTAGTGGAGGTGACCTTTTACAGTTGACTACGAGAAATCTATTCTCTTCAACTTTAGCCCCAACATTACCATACCATTTGGAGGGAGTTGCTCTTGTATAACCTTGTTTCTTATATGACCCAAGATAATCACTTGATAATGAAAATATGGCAATGGAAAGGAAAGCAAATCTTGAGGACAACCCTTAGGAAAGAGAATCCATTAGAAACATTATTCTCCCTTATCAAGGGATGTCGATGGTACCGATCACTCTATTACCCCATTTTAGGCCTACATGTACGTTGAGAGGTCTTTACATATTGTCTCTAAGACCCCCAACCTTTGTGCTTCTTGAGACTACTTGATATTATAAAACTAGCTTTTCTTGAATTTTACACCACTTCTCAAACCATGAAGTTTCAGGGGCTCATTTCTTATTCTTTTATCTCTACTTTAGATGCTACCTAGTTAGTTGAGAAATAGTTAAAGTTTCTAACATGTTGAGTCATCAAAATTGAGGTATGGCTATGCTTGTGTATTCCCGTTTTAAAATGTTGAAAATAGGTTTGCTCTTAAACCCTAACACAACTAGATGCGTAAAAATCTTGGATGCAACTGGTTCTTATAATAATGAGACTTATAACTAGCTAGGATAATAATCTTAGATTTTGTGGCTAATTTTTTCAAGTTGTCTCAGTTCATTGTGAAAGCAATTAAAGCTAATTTGACCTGAAGGAGATAAATACCATAACTATCACAATAGATACTTGTTTATCTCATACTGAGAATTTATCAAATTTATCATGAATGTGGAATGATTAGATAGTGATTCTCGGCTAAGAGAAGAAATGTTAGTGAATAAAACCCTATGCTCAAACCTAAGGGAAACTGAAAATTTACACTCTACCACTTGCTCCATCAAGAAGGCCAACACCAAACCACATGGGTAGTGTTCAAGGTAAATTTCGTAATATGAAGAGAGAGATGGGCCGATGAACATAAAAATTATGCACCAACCAACCAGTAGCTCCTAGTAAGACCAAAATTAGGGGACATATGTAAAGTTTGTATGTTTGTAGGTGCCAAGCTAAGAATCACTAATCTCAATAACTTTAGAGAGAGAAAAAAGGCAAAAACATAAGAATTAGGCTGGGGACATTATAAGGAGAAGCCAAGAGAAGCCAAAGGACACCTACTAAGGGAAGCGTAAACATGAGACCCACTAGAGACTTGGCATAGCCAACCCGTGCCATGTGGCATGCCTATGTCATGTCTATTTTTCATAAAAAAAACCCTTGAAACAGAGAGTTTGTATGGCCTACCCATGCTGGGTGGAATGATAGACTGTGCCAAGCTTGGATATGCTATTCCATAAAAGCAATCCTAGGCTCATTCTTTGTATTTTTTTTTTCCTTCCTTTGGGTTTTTACTTATTTTAGCAGCTATTTTCTCTCTTGAACTCTCTTGTGTGCTCCATTGTTGAAGTAATGAAAGATTAATTCTTTGCCTTCGTATTTGATTTTTTGGAATGTTCTTTTGTGAATTATTGCTTTTCTTAACATTCTCCACGTATAATCTCCCCAATACTTTGGTTTTAAACCACAAAAACCACCAAAAAATGATGATTTTTTAAAATCAGAAGAAAGGTAAGAAGATCAAAAACTCATATTTAGAAGGTTAGAGTCCTTAAGCTACCTCTAACCATCGTAAGCATCCATTTCTTCTTCTCTATTTCAATTTCTCTCTTTCCCTTCACTTTCTTTTAGCTTTAACATTTCTTTGCTTAAGATAAACATTCAAAAGTAGTTAATTAGAGCTTAGCATGCAATGAGAAGAACTTTAAAGGGTTTTGAGCCAATTTCAAGGCAAAAGTCATAACTTTATGTTATAGATTTTTATAGGTATTATCACTTAACGCTCTATTTTATTGGCTCAATCTAGGTCGGTGAGTTATGGATAAATGTGATGTCTTCTTTTGTCATGGTGATCTAATTTTGAGGCGAAGTTTGCGTTGTTGAGGTCATGTCATTCCTAATGATCACATTGGTTGTTTATTGGGTGATACTTTTTGATGCCTTTATTTGTATGTGGTGCTTAGTTTAACTATTAATCTTGCTTAAGTGTTAGTCTAATATAATAATAGATAGTTGTTAGTTTTATTTGTGGTAATTAATTCTCTTAAGTAGATTCTTAAGTGTTAGTTTAGTTTTCCCCAACATAGATACTTTAGGGTTACGTCAGTTTCTTTAATCACAATTTTTCTTTACAATTATGTCGGAATTAGTTGCAAAATAACTCCATCCTAGAAGATCACATCCATTTCTCCCTAAAATCATATGTCAACACTATTCTTCCATTGTTATAGAAGATGGATGCATTAATTTGTTGTCAATTATGACAAGGTTGTGTGCAAATACTTATATCTTGCTTACTTTTAAATGAAAAAAAAAACCCTAAAACATAAAAAGTTTAAAAATCCAACAAAAAAAAAGGTTAAATAAGTGTGTGGATTGAGTCATACAATTATATGAAATTGATCCAAATTGAAATTCCTAATCCCTATAATGAAGATGACCAAGCCCTTATATTTGAACTTGAATCCATGGTAGATGGAGAAAAAGCACAATCTTCTCCTCCTATAACGATTCTAAATCAAATCTTTTACTCTATGAGGTCCACGAATCGATCACGGTTTAGACTTCCAGAATCAAAAGAAATGTACAATTTGAATTTAGACCTCAATTTTCTAACATGTTGCCCAAATCCACTGACGTTGAGGATGCCTACTTGTTTTTGAGTGATTTTGAGGAAGTGTGATAGATGATGCACTTCCCTCATGTGCCTTAAGATCTGGTTAGGTTGCATTTCATCCCTTTTTCTTTGAAGGAACTTGCCAAAAAATGGATACAAATCCTTTTGCAAATTCCATCTCTACTTGAGATGTGTTTATTTAGGTATTTTTGAGAAATATTTTTGGAATAGAAAGATGGTCAAGCTAAGGAATGAGATCAACCACTGTGTGCAACTGGCCAAAGAGTCATCTTCGCAACGTTATGAAAGATTCAAAAATTTGTTGGCATAATGTTCCTAAAATGGCCTTGTAATGGTGCTTATGCCAAATCATCTATGAGGGACTTAAACAAGGTACTCTGCCCAAGGTAAGGACCTTGTGTTAAGGGGTTTTTGTTAGGAAAAGTAAGCCTAAGACTTAGGACTTCCTTGAGGACCTATCCAAGAAAGTTTTGTAATAGGAGCCTACTCAAGATAAGAGTCAACATGCTAGGATATATAGCAAAAAGAGTGGGATGTATATGGTGTTGGACACTACTTATATTGATTTAACATTTATCGACTTATAAAGTATGCTAAACGGGTTAGTCCTTTCAAAAACTCCTAGCTACCCTCCCTCTCCCCAATTGGTCTCATGTTTTTAATGCCAAGCATAAGACCATACTTGGAGTGCTTGTCACATCCTTGCTTAACAGTAGGCCATAGGCTAAGAACAACTTTAAGTCAATGTAGGCCCAAATTTGACCCGTACTTTCCTATCTTCAACCCGGGGTTGTCTAAATGGCCCAGTTTCTCATACACCAGCCCTAATGCCTTTATGTTAAATTCCCAAGGTGGTGGTTTCCAATAAAACACTTCTTCTTGTTCTTATCAAAGGCCTAACATACCAAGGGGCATATAAGACACCTAGGGGTCCTCCCAACTAGTTACTGCTCAATCACATCCTACTCTTGGTAACAATGAAATTAACAAAGTAATGAAGAGAGAGATTGACATGAAGAAAATGATGATAGAGATAAATAGTCTAATGGAAGGATGATAAAGACTATACGTGAACAATTTACTCAATTTACCTTGACAAATAAGAGAGAGAGACCTCTCCTAGTCAACCTAGGTAAACTTATTAGGGGGACTAATGATGTGAGAAAACAAATTCCATGATTGCTCCTTGGTCATGAAGGAAGACTAATATGTATATTGATGATAATGACATGAAGCTATCTCTTCCCTTATCTTCTACTCCGCCCTCTTCCCACGTATGTGATTCTCACAATGTGCCTACTTCTTCATCAATGTCCCCTCCTTGGTAATATTCAATAAATGGCCCCTATGCCTATTTTCTTAAATACTTGTGCTAAGCAGGCTACAAATATTGTCCAAAAGACCCTTCTTGGCCTCCAATGTGAGATCGATTACTTCTAATCAAGTATCGATCAAGTATAAGGACTCGAGATTCCCTTCCATTTCAATTATCATTGGTCAAGATACCATACAGAGGGCCTTACTTAACCTTGGGCATAGTGTAAGTCTCTTACCTATCACGATATATAAGAGATTATGACTATGGGAGTTTAATTTGATCATAGTGACACATCAATTGGCCAAATGTTCCCCTAGGCTACCAAAGGGAATGGTAGAGGGCTTATTAACTAAGGTAGGAGAACTCATACGTCAAGTTGGCATTATTGTGCATTAAATCGAGATTGTTGTTTGCCTTGAGAATAAAACTCTAGTCATCTCAAGCCGTCCCTTCCTTACTACGTCTGATGTTCTCATAAATTATAGGGAAGAAAAATTGAAGTTAACTTTCAGGAATACGACAATGGCATTAAATGTATTTAATATACAAAAACAACCTATAGGATTTGATGATGTCCAGAACTCTACAGTTGATTGGGTAGTGACTTTTGTTTGGAAGAAATAGATTTTGATAATGAAAAGAAGTTGATGTCATGAGTGTTTGAGTCATTTTGTATTGATAGATTAAAATTTGATCAGCAATGTGATGACTTGTTACTTACATCCATTCTTGTATCCATCTCCACTTCCTCCTCTCCATGTCATGGGACACCTTCTACTGTATCCTCATCTTCATCTCTTGAAATAAAGCCTCCTAATGCTCTGTGCTTTCTTGGGTCCTTTGAAGTCCTTTCCCGTGATGATTATCAAAGATTTAGACTTAGACCAAGAAACCAAGCTCCTTGATTTGCTCAGAGAGAACAAATTAAAGAGGCTTTACAGTGGATCCTAAGAGACATTAACGACATTAGTCCCACAATTGTGTAATAAATAATTCATCTTGAGGATAACCCCAAGCCTTACCAAGTTTGACAGAGAGATTGAACCTTACCATGCAAGAAATAGTATAGAAAGATATTCTTAAGTGTTTATACCATGACATTGTCTACCCTATCTCAAATAATAGTGGGTGAGTCCCGTTTAAGTTGTTCACCTAATAAGACTGTTATCACTGTGATTAAGAACGACAAGGATGAGCCTATTTCTATAAGAGTTCAATTCTGGCAGAGAGTATGCATTGTTTATTGAAACTCAAATGCCACAACTGGAAATGATCATTTTCCTTCATGGATGTCCTAGCTATACTTAAGTTCCCATTGCCTCTGAGGATTAAGAAACGGGAACATTTACTTGTCCCTTTCATCCTTATTCCATTAGGAAGATCGTTGTTGATCTTTACAATGGTTTTGCGCCTTCTAAAGGTGTATGATTTTCCTATTTTTCAATTTAGTTGAATAACGTCTAGAAATTTTCATGGATGACATCTCCATTTAAGATGACTCCTTGATGATTGCTTAGTTAATTAGGAAAAGTTTTTAAAAGGTTAAGATAAGCATTTCATATTAAACTTCAAAGAATGCCATTTTATGAGGAAAAAGGGAATTATTTTGGGCCATATCATCTCTCAGGAGGGAATAGAGCAAATAAGGCAAAAGTGGATTTAATTGCAAATCTTCCCCTCCCTACTTGTGTAAAGGACACACGTTCTTTTCTTGGAAATGTTAGCTTCTACCAGAGATTCATTAGGGACTTTAGAAAGATTGCTAAGCACTTATCCCCAATCCCAGCTAAGGATGTTCCATTTCATATCTCCAAGGAGTGTGAAGTGATATTCACTAGGCTTAAAAAGGTTTTGACCACTGCTTTCATGTTGCATAATCTTGTTTGGGGAGAACCATTTGAATTAATGTGCAATGCATCCAACTATGCAGCTGGGCTAGTCTTAGGCCAAAGAATTGATAAGAAACCCAAGATCATCTACTATGTTAGTCACATGTTAAATTAAGCACAAGTAAATTGCACCATAATCAAAAAAGAGTTCTTAGTGTAGTTTTTGGATTTGAAAAGTTATGGCTCTAACTTATAAGGCCTCATGTGTTTTTTTTCCTACCAATTATGCCACTTTGAAACATGTTGCTAATAAGAACGATTCAAAACCTAGACTCATATGATAGATCATCCTACTCCAACAATTAGATTGTGAAATTAAAGATAGGAGCAATCCGAAAACCATGTAGACCCCTATCTCTTTAGGATTATGAATCATGATACATATAGAGCCGTATTATACTGACATTGTCAATTGATTTGCCATGGGTGAAATGCCGAAGGGATGGACCAAAGACATTGGTTAGGTCTTTTATATGGGATAATCTATATTTGTTCATATATTTCCAAGGCCAAATCATAAGGAGGTGTTTGCTCGATGAGTAGATTTTAAAGGTTCTTTCTTTTTGTCATGGCCACACCTGTGGGGGGAGCTTTAATAGGAAAAATATTGTCGCAAAGATTTCCCAATGTGACTCCTATTGGTCAACCTTATTTAGAGATGGCTAAGAGTATTCTAAAAGGTGAGTTCGGTCAAACAATGGGTAGATTTACTACAAGGGATGCGATGCCTCTTAACCACATAATTATTGTGGATATTTTTCATGTTTCAAGCATAGATTTCATGGGATCGTTTCTAAATGAGTATGTCCTCCTTTGTGTGCTCTATGCCTAATTGGGTCGATGCCACCTCCACGAGGACTAATGAGTTGAAGGTTGTCATTAAATTTCTAAGGGAGAATATCTTTGCCTGATATGGGATGCCATGTGCTATAGTTAAAGATCAAGCAATCAATTTTGACAATCAATCACTTGATGTCTTATTGAGAAGATATTTCATAATTCATCGACTTGATACCTCATGCCGCGTAAAACGAGTGGCCCGGTAGAAGTGTCTAACAGGTAAGTTAAACAAATCTTTAAAAAGATGATTTCCAAGAAGAGGAACGATTGGGCAAACAAGTTCGTAGATGCATTGCAAGCATATTGGACGACCTTCAAGACCTCCTAGGGCATCTTGCCCACATGGTGGTTTATGGACGGTCTTGTCACCTTCCGGTTGAGCTCCAACATCTAGCTTGGTAGGTGATTAAAACTCTCAAATTTGATTTGAGTGTTGCGGGAGAGGAGATGAGGCTTAGTTTAAATAAGTTGGAGGAGAGGAGCATATGATAATGTAAGTTTAAGAAAGGAGAGAGTCAAGGTATTTTATGATAGATGTAATAATAGGAAAAAGTTTAGTCCTCATCAAAAGGTTCTCCTCTACAATTCAATACTTTACCTATTTCGCGAAAAACTTAGATCAGGGTGGACTGATCCTTTCATTGTTGTTAGTGTGCTCCCACATGGTGCTATTAGTATTAAGGACTACACTACAAGCTAAACATTCAAGGTCAATCACCATCAATTGAAGAACTTTTGGAAAATATCAGTCAAAGGAGATGTGGAGTGTTTCATACTCTATAAACCTCCTCGAGAATGAGCTATAGGAAGTCGGCACCCTTGTGTATATATGTAAATATGTTATTATTTTTGTGATATTTGAGAAATTCTAAAAAAATGAGAAAAGCCAATTTTGAACAAAAAAGAAAAGATTAGGGACAGAATGAAATAAGAATGAGCAAGGAGTGTGAATAAAATTTTAAAAATATGAAAAAGAAATGAAGGCAAAAAGAAAGGAAGAAGTAGTAGACAAAGACTTAGCATAATTGAACCATGCTAAGTGACACGACTGTGCCAACCCATAGGAAAAAATATTTAAATAAGAGACTAGGCATAGGCTCCCCGTACAATGCGTTAGACCCGTGTCAAGCTCAGCCCTGCAAGAAAAAGGGGCTCAACCCTTCTTTTTTCTCCTTTTCCCCTCTTCACTTTCTCCTTTATTCGACTTTCTCACCCATATACTCATATCCCTATCACACCTAAAATTTAATCAAAATTGCTCAAATTTCCACTCAAACACTTCAATGCTTTCACCCTCTTCCTTTTCCCAGAAACATTTCACCTAATTTCACCCCCTCCTATGCCTATTTATCCATTTTATGTCACTAAAACCCTATCCCAACATTGTTGAGGTTGAAAGTCATAGAGAAAGAAAGTTTCTTGTTGTCCTTCGATTAACCCTCGTCTTAAACTTTTAAATGTCCTAGCGATGCTTTTGGGCATCAAGAGCAAGCTTCCTCCACTCCACCACCTCAAATCGAAGAACTATGGGAAAAAATTAAATTGGAGAGTCATCCCACAAACCTCCAAATCCCAAGAGGTCCTTCAAAGATTCATCTTCATCTGATCCTCCTCTAAAGATGAATCAATGTGAATCTAATGCCCAACATTTAATGCTTTCACCTAGTCATGGAGGATGCATTTTGGAAATGATAAGCAAAGGCAAAAATTTGAGATTTTATCCATTAGGTTAATTTACGAACCCAAGCATAAGTAGGAGGACACATTAAGGGAATTAGGTATGTTGATTATGGTGACTTAGGAATTTCGGGTTAGTCGTAATTCATCACCTTGAATTATAAGGTATTGTCGTTTAGTGTTGGAATTCTTAAGTTCCCTACATGTTGATTGAAGTGGTCACTAAAAGAGTAGGGAAGTATCAATCAAATTTAGGATGTTCAGTGGTGACTTCACGATGGCCTTAGTATGACATACGAAAAGAGAAAGGCCTACTATAATAGATGGGAATGACCTAGAGTTTTTTATCCTAGGCAAGTGAAAGCCACTGATAATTATAATATCAACATTTGATACCTCTAATGTATTATGGCCAATATGGTGTTTATGGGTCATTATTTGGTGTCCTTTGAAAGGTGAGCATGTGGACACTATTGCCTTTATCCTCTGCCACCTAGTTTCATCAGGGTGATTGCTAAGGGATTAGGCATGGAGAAAAAGTCCAGCATGTTATAGCCACACTTTATATGAGGGACTTTGGACCTAGCTACCTTAGCCCACATGATAGTCATTGAAACAAAGGGTGGTACCTGCTTCTATCTTCACCATAAGAAAACCCTTTTCAATTACCCAATCTAAGAACAACCATGATTAAAAATTTTGAGAACTTTTTCTTGTGATGAAGAGGGAGGTAGATGACATTAATGAAGAGGCACATGAAGGGTAAATAAAAAGGAGATGGGTGGAAATGAGAATGATGATGATAAGGGTAATGATGTTGGTGAGAGCGAGGCAAATGACCTCATAGCACCGTAATGACCTCCACCGTCATTTAAAATGGGTTGGATCTTATTCTTCGGTTTAAGTCCATTGTGATAAGGTGCTCTTTCAATCAGAATTTGCAAACATCAAGCATAAGATGGCCAGCTTGTGCACCAACTACAATGAGATGCATCAAGATTTGATATGCATGGTTGGCGGGATTGACTCTATAGATGAGGGAATCACCTACATTTTGGGGTACATGTCTAGATAATAGGAAAGGAAGATAGTAAAAGCAAGAAAGGAACAGGAGAGAGCAATTAGGAAAGCAACAACATTGGAAGATACGAGTAGACAAAAAGAGCAAATTTGGTGGCAAGCAAACGCACTAAGGCAACAAGAATATTTGCTTCGCAGATGCATGGAAATCAAGGAAGTTTTCCTTTTCACCCACCATACTGGCCATCACTAGGCCCAATAAGGCCCACTTAGTTTATAAGTTGTATCTGCCTCCCACCTTGCTCTTCATTACATCTGGCATTTGTGGGGAACTCACATGTGTCATGACAAATAGGGGTTACTCATACAGGTCCAAGCGATATGGTTTTCTACTCTTTGGATTATTTCTTACTGTTGACCTATCTATCATAATTAAAGGTGATTGAATTTGATTGTGATAATAGACAAAGGCCTTTTAACAAGAAATTTCATTGTTATGTAGCCCTCATGACGAAATAAATCTGGTATGACATTTGAAAGGGTGTGTTTTATGTTAAGTGGATGTGATTGTGATTGCTAATGGGATCCTCAGAGCATAGGCAATGTAAATAGCGTACAGGTAGGATAGGTGTTGCATTCACATTGGTAAATGTGTTTGGACTTTCATGTGCATTTGAGATAATAATCTTTCCATCCTTCCTTCTTGCAAGATATTTTCTTATCCTTTATTGTACATATTAATTCATTTTCTTTCATTTTCATCCATTTTCTTCCATTGTCGCCCTAATTCCCATGATGAGGATTTTGTGTAATTTTAGTGTGGGAATAAGGAGGCCATATCTCTAAACTTTTGAAAAACATATTTAAAAAAGGAAAAAGTTCGGAAATAAAAAAGATTTTTAATTTTTGTAAATAGTGTGTCGTGTTAGGGATTTTGTGTAATCTTAATCGATGTTGATCCCTTATGGTTAGATACAAGTTATATATAATGAAGGTGTGCATGATAGGTCGTGGTCCACGTTTTTGTCAACTTACATACCAATTCTTACCCCAAAATTTGAGAGGAAGTATGGTAGGTGAACCTATGAGACTCCTGAGCCTTGATACACTAACTTCACCTATAGTCTCATGTTTACTTCCATGAGTGTCTTTTCCATCGTTAATATTCTCTAAAACTTAACTCGACTCTCTTTGGGATCACTTCTAGTGTATGCATGTTAATGAAACAATTAAGGCATTATTTGTGCATTTTGAAAGTTAAACTAGACAAATAGGCACCCTTTAATGAATATGTACCCCTTGCTAACCCTTTTGAGCCGTTAATTGAACTTCTTTTTTACACACTATTTCGATCTCCCATTGGTGGATTTTTTTATGGGTAATAAGGTAATTGGTGGTTTGGAAGTCCTTATTGTATATAAGGGATGATGATAATATAAAGTAGAGAATCTTCCCCTTAGTGTTGAGCCTTGGCTATAAATATCATCTGACAGGACTTAAGTTGGAATATGTGTATTCCTCATGATCTCCCGTGCCAATTTCTAATCATATCACTTTAAGCTTTGGTAAAAAAGGGGGGGTTAAGAATAAAATTGTTGGCGCGACGATTGTACTTTTGATTGTCCCAACTCATTTCTCCTAAGTGTGTTTTGGGGATAGTTTTTGAGGTTTATAAATTAAGGTGTGATGTTGTGCCTATATTGGTTGGCATTGTTGGTGCCCCTTAGTGTTTTGGCTACTTATCTCTACATTTTTCTAAATTTCTTGCCCACTCTTTACTCTCTACCTTGAGCCTTATTACAATCCTTTTTAAGTTCTCTAGAATATCATCCTATATTTGCATTTAAGTGGTGGAGAATTGAGATTTTTGGCAAGCTTATGTATTAGAATGAGCTTTTGAGCAATCCCTTTCCATCCTCTAAATAGATGAGAGGAGAGCTCCATTTTTCCTCAAATGAGGCTTTGCCATTAGCTTGTTCATCATTTCAGTGGGTAAGATTTGGTGTGTGATTGCCATCAATAAGGACTAAGTTTCATGATATGTGCATTTTATGCATGTACAATTAGTGGCTTGGTTCCTTGGGTAGCTTGGTTTCTTGGGTGACTTGGAAGATTAAAGGTGTACCTTTCCTCCACCTTGATATTGCTTTATGAAATTTTTGGAAAACCTCAAAAGATTTTCCATTTTGCCTTTTCTTTTCTTATTCCTTTTTTGAGATTTTATCGGCATATCTTCTATCCCTCACAAGACCACAATGGTCCACTTGTAGCTTTCTCTTGTTTTAGTCTTCAATCTTTACATGTATAACAATGTAACTTCCTCTTGGATAAGCAAAAATTTAAGTGTGGGGTATTTGTTCGGCTTCAAACGAATACAATTTTTACACCTTTGACACTTAATTTTAGCTCTTAATAAGATCAAAATTATGTGACTTATGTAAATTTTGTATGTTTATAGGCAGCAAGCGAATCTTGGGGTCTCCAGAGAGCAAATGAGATAAATTACAGGGAATTAGGCTCGAGATATAATGTGGAGAAGGCAAAAAAAGCCAAAGGACACCTACGAATGGAAGCAAGGCAATGCTAGGTAGCTGAAACAAAGAAACGGCCAAATAGAGACTTCACATGGGCTAACCATGCCATATGGCATGCCCGTGGCAAGACTTTTTTTCACGAAAAAAGATAGCATTAAGACAGAGAGTTGGCATGATCTGCCCATGCTAGTTGACATAACCATGTCAGGTTAGACATGCTATTGTATACAAGCAATCTTAGGATTATTATGTCTACTTTTTTTCTGTACTTTAGTGTTTTTGCTGAGTTTGGCAACTATTTTCTCTTTCTATCTCTCTTGTAACCTCTATTTTCCAAGCAATGGAAGAGTAAGTCTTTGCTTTATTGTTAGATTTCTTTGAATGTTCTTTAGCTAGTTATTGCTTTTCTTAACTTTCACTCTCTACAATCTCACCCATATTTTGTTTTTAAACCATGAAAGTCGTCGTCAAAATGATGGTTTTTGGTGAGATAGAAGGTGTGGGAAAATTAGAGACTCTCTTGAGGTTAGGGTCATTAATCTATCTCTCACAATCCCAATTATCCGTTTCTTCTTCTTTATTGCAACCTCTCTTTTCCCCGTCCCTTTCTGCTAGTTTTAACACTTCTCAGCTCAAAGTCCACATTCAAAAGTAGTGAATTGGAATTAAGCTTGCAATTGGAAGAAATATGAAATGTTTGGAGGCAATTTCAAGGAAAACATTAGTACCTTGTGTTATGGGTTTTTATAGGTGTTATCTGTTAACTCTCTCTTTTATTGCTTTAATCTATGTTAGTTGGGATAACTAGGATGTCTTCTTTTCTTATGTTAATCTAGTTTTAAGAAGAAGTTTGGGTTGTTGAGGCCTATGTTATACATGATAATCACCTTGGTCGTTTCTTGTGTGATGCTTTTCATGTGTGTATTTGTGTATGTTGGTTGGTTTATTATTCATCTTGCTTACATGTAAGCTTAGTATAGTAGTAGATAGCTATTAGCTTTATGTGTGATAACTGCTTTTTTCCCATCTTAGTTTAGGGTTTGCTTAATTTCATTAATCACTACTTTTCCTTGCAGTAAGTCACAAATTAGCTCTGTCTTGAGGATGACATGCCTTTTTCTCCAAAAATATCTCACCATAATTTTAGCATCGTTGTCGATAATAGAGGTGTTAATTTGGCATCGACTGTCACTTGGTTGTGTGTAAACTACTTGTGTCTCGCTTTATTTTAAGTGGAAAAAAGAACCTTAAAAATTGAAAAGTTTAAAAATCCAAAAAAAATGGTGTATGAGTGGTGGATTAGGTCATCTAATTGTGGGAGATTGATATGTGGTGAAACTCTTAATCCCCATATTAATGTTCACTAAGTCCTCACACTCAAACTTAAATCCATGGCAAACAGATAAGAAACATAATATCCGCCTTCTCTTCCAAGGAGTCTAAACCAAATCTTTTGCTCTCCAAGGTTGAACAATCCACTGTGTCTGCGACCTCCGAATTTAGGAGGTGATGTAGAAATTGAGCTTAGACCCCAATATGCTATTGTGCTCGCCAAACCCACTAGTATTGAGGATGCCTATTTGTTTTGGGGTGATTTTGAGGAAGTGTGTTCAATGACATGCTTCCCTTATGTGCCTCAAGATATGGTTAGGTTACATTTCGTTTCTTTTTCTTTGAAAAATCTTAGCAAAAAAAAAAAGGGATGCAAAGCCTTCCTACAAAGTCTATCTCTACTTAAGATGGGTTAGTATTGGGTATTTTAGAGAAAATGTTTTCCGAATAGCATGGTGATTAAGCTAAAGAATGAAATCAACTACTTTGTACAAAAAGACAAATAGTCATTTTGGACGTGTTTTGAAATATTCAAAAATTTGTTGGTTCAATGCACCCTACTACTGCCTTGAGTGGTGGCTTATACCAAATCATCTATGTGGGAGTGAGTAAGGGACCCTAACACTGGTGGAGTCCATTTGCCAAGGAGGTTTTTCTAATAAAAGTGACATCGAGGCTTTGGACTTCCTTGAGGACCTAGCGAAGAAACCTTTGCAATAGGAAACTACCAGGGATGAGTGTCTAAATCTTAGCGTCTATAACCAAACGGTGGGAGTCATGTGGTTAGATGCTACTTATGTTGATTGAACGTGTGCGACCTTAGAAATTATGCTAAAGAGGTTAGTCATTATGGAACCACCAACCCATGTTTCCCCTCCCTAATTGGTCATGTTCTCAATGTCAACCATACAACCTCACGTTGAGTACATGTCCCCTCTTTGCTCAACAATTGGTTATTGGCTAAGAACAAGTTAGACAATCCAGCTTTTCAAAGGCTAAAATTTGACATGTACTCTCTTATCCTCAACACAGGGTGGTCTAAAATTGTTGTGATTTTCCGCAAGCGCACGGTATATCGTTGTAACGCTAACGGGTGTCGATTCTCAGGGATGGTTGTGAAATTCGATTTGCAAAAATTCTAAACTAAATTAAAACTAGATGCTAATTAACTAACTTCAAAATTAAGTTATTCCAATAATCAAGATTAATTCTTGAATTGGCGAATCATACTTTGCAAAGCACTAGCCAAAATGAGGACACCGAAACAGCAACTAATTTGAACTCACCAACACTTAGCTATAATTAGCCAATCAAAGCACTGGAATTGGAAGCAAAAATGAAAAAAAAAACTAAGAAAAGGACAAAAAGAAGAAATTAAGAGCAGAAAAATGTGAAATTGAACGAAAGCCAACAAAAGGTTAATGCTCATGAAACCAACGAAGGTTCAACGCAAATTGTGAAATTGAATTGCAATCTCAATCAACCGACAACTGATTATCAGATTACACCAATTTGTGAAACTATAATCTAGATCAACACGGGAAAGAAAATCAAAAAACAATGCTATCCTCTACTCTACTCTTACCCTCATCTGCCCTCTCTACTCGAAGCCTCCATTTTTAAGCTCGCCTCTCTAGTGTCCCTTCAATTGCCAAAAAAAAAACACCCAATTAATGATGAGCGATGACGATCACCTAATTCGTAATAGTCGAATGAGCAATGAATGCTAATGGACGATGAAACAGGAGAGAGAGAGTAACGGCTATGGCGTGAGGAAGCGAAGAGTCATGCTCGAATGCCCTGCTCGTGGCGCTGTTTTGCTCTCTGTGTCGGTTTTTGGGCACAGAGCCATCGTGGGTAGAGGAAGAAGAAAGGACAGGGATGAGAGAGAATGGGGACGGTTATGGTGGGGAAGACAAAGAGCCCCTGTCATGGTGCTCTATTTCGGACAACGAGGTTCTGGGCTGGGAGTCGAAGGAGCAAATGATGAAGAAGAAGAGAATGGGGAGGGGGACTGGGAATCACGTGCCTGGCACGTGCCCACTTAAGTGAGAAAGGCGGGCTGGGCTCGGTCTGCAGACTGGGAATCAAACGAAGCCCAGGCCCACACGTGAATGAGGAGGAAGAAAGAAGTTGGGTTCGTGAGCTGGGCTGTTGGGCTTCTGCTGGGTTCATCTAGCTTCTTTTTTTTTTCTTCTTTCTTGTATGCTTCAATCTGATCCAGCTCTAGCACTTGTTTGAGTAAATTTATTTATTTTCTTCAAGTTATTTCCAACTCCTACAAAATAAACAAAAACATTATTAAAAATCTAACTTAACAATTTATTTAGAGCAAATATTAGATAATAAAGGGTATAAAAATGTAATAATTTCAGGCTGAACAAATACCCCCACTCCTAAGTTTTGCTCGTCCTCGAGTAAAACAAAACTAAGAATCCTAGAAAAAGAAAATAAAATTCTTAACTCACTTTCGTAAGAATCATGGTTGTACTTAGCATGTGCAACAAGCCCTTTAAACCCCTAGGTTACGCCTAGTGGATGGGGAAGGTCTCGTGAGGGTTTTCAAAACAAATGCCCACAAAATTATTCCAAAAATAAAAGAAAACCTTTTTGATTTTTCACAAAACTAATATGTACAAAACTAGAGAGAGATATATACACATTCTAATCAACTAAATCAACCTTGTAGCAAAGATGTTAGCCTCCATATAAACATATTGTACACATCAAGGCTCTCTACCCCGTTACTGACATCAAAGTCTTAATTTTTCACCCCACTTGTACATTAAAGCTTTAAATCCTTCCCTGTGCTCGTGTGCATGTGTCTCATCATCCTAAGGCTTAGGTTTCCAAAATCAAACTCAATCCCACTTGATTAACACAAATTACATTATTGATTAGTCAACATAGGAAGCAAGCTTTCCCAGTAGCAATATTGCCTCAAAGGGTAACACTCAGTAGCGCATGCCTCAAAGGGTTGCTTGTCATTCCAAATTTTATTTCATTTCTTTTTCGTCTTTTTTTTCCAAATTTTTGCATTTTTCTCATTCTCATGTTCCTCTTTTTTTTCCTTTTTTTTTATAAAAACCAAAGTAATTGTGTCAAAAACAAGTGGGAGAGCCAATCATGGAAAACTAAGACCTTAAGACAACGAGGATGATATAAATAGGGATTGGATTGCACAGGAAAAATGAACAAATGAGATTAGAATTAGAGCTAAGAATGACACACCGAGGACAGAGATCTAGCATGCACATCATGCGTATATACAAGCTAACAATCAAAGCACGGCGGATTTAAGCTCATTAGAAAAGTACAAATGTTCCCCAAAAACAAAACAAAATCTTTTTGGATTTGTCAAAAAAATTTCAATTTTTTTTTAAGGATTTTCAAAAAAAAATTTCAAGTTTTTTTAAATTTTTTTTAACGCTCTTCATCTTTTTTTAAGATTTTTTAACGCTTTCCCACCCCCACACCTAAATCTCACAATGTCTTCATTGGAAGTGAAAAGAAGCAGACAAAAGAAAAAAAAAACTAAAAAGAAAAACGAATATACAAAAAGAAGACAAAGACTCAAAAAGAAATAAAAATGACATGACTCTAAAACTCAAAAAGAAAACAATAAAAATAAAACAAGGCAACAAATATATATGCAAACGAAAACAAAATAAAAAGAAGAGATAAAGATAAACATTTATACCAGGTTAGGTGCAGAATTACACCTAAGCTATGCCACTAGAAATTTGCGCAAATAAAGGACTATGGAGATCAGCCACTCCATATCGAAGGCAACATAGCTACTTAAATCAAAACTCGTTAAAGTACGAAGTAGCTTGTCAAACACAGAAGACCAACTCTCGGTAAAATTAAGACAATGAACATGAAAGAGTTGGCACCAAATAGAGTACATCCATCACAACAATGCAGCACAAGTGAGGGACCGTTTTAATTTGTCAAACTATTGGGCCCAATCAGAAAATAGATAGACATACTTAAAAGTAGCCAGCAAGTGGGTCATTGACCTAGAAAGTATATCATCATGAATGAATGGTCTAGGCAAATTAGTGAGCCCTAAATCTACAAGTCCTTTAAGTTCAATATGCGGAGGAGTCTGGTCTAAATCAAAATGTTCAGTGACAATGGCCTTAGACTCAACAAATTTAGACTCGTGAGATTCAAAAAGAAAGTCAGGGTGGCGGGGTCAAAAGAAAAAGATTCGTATTCGGCACACATGTCCACATCCAAACCCACATTGACTTCAAACCCACATGAAAAAGATTCATATTCTATAGAAAGAATATCATCATTAAATTCCAATTTAGTGGGTTCAAGTGTCTTCTCGCATGACTCATGTGAACAAAGATTGGACTCATCTGAATCATGATGCTCATTAGTTATGACGCTTAAATCTAACTCACTAGGGTTCCCGCATTCATCACCCTCCTCAAACTCAAAAGAATCATTTAAAGTGGTGAGTGGGTCAGTAGAAACTAGGACATCCTTAATGACGTCCGTAGGTGAGCTAAATTCAGGTGCAAGGGCAGGGGATAGAGACAAAGGGAAATCACTCTCTTGATCTAGACTAGGCAAAGACATCTCTTCATTCAAGTTAGGCCTAGCAGAATAAGAGGGTTCAAAATCATCATAGAGACTAACTCCAGGTTTCGGAGATCCTAAACTAGAGTCAGGCCCATTACAATTCTCTCTACTTTGATTAAAACATTGAGAACATTCAGCAATCCTCACTTTCTTGTTCTCTATCATTTTATTAGTCAATTCATTTAGCTTCTTTTCCACACTTGCACAGGTAGCATCAACATAAGTATGAAAAGGGCAAGTAAGAACATCATGGTCAGAAGATTCACAAAAATCACACAACACAGGAGACATATAAGAATAAGATGGGTCATATGAGTTTATAAAATGATCTTGGGGGGAAGGATTAGCAGGAAAAACATACTCATCAAAAGTTGGGTATCCAAAATTATTTTTAGCTTGTTCAAACTCATAAGTATCCCAAGCTAATTTTTCAAAGAAATCCCAAACTTCATCTTGAGTTTTAGATAACAATCCTAATACACCTCCAGGATAAATGGACTCAACATAACTCCAAGATTCTGAATTCAGACCAACAACAATGACCTCACAGATTTTTCATTTTTGAAAAGTCCGATTCAATTGAGCACGATAATCATTAAGTCGCGATAAATAGCTCCAAAAAGGTTCATGCTCGAATTGTGGGGAATTAAAAAATGGCATTCTTGAATCTAGTGTTTTTTTTCAATTTTAAGAATTTCTCAATTTTTTGGGATTTTCAAGTTTTTTTTTTTAACTTTTTTTTAGGAAAGAAAATGCGTCTAGGATACTATTTACAAACTAATGACGAAAACAAAAACAAAAGACTCAGATAATTAAGTGAACAAAACAAAATGAACTAATAAAAAAAAAACTATACTACCAAAATAAAAGAAAGACCAAAACGTCTCAAACATCACACAAAATATAAAATGAACACAAACACAAAAGAAGAGCATTTATTTAATATTTTTGTCTTGTGGACACACAAAAAGGAAAATAGAAATAAACTCAATCTCAAACAAAAACAAAAACAGAAACACAACTGAAACTAAAATAAAATAGAAAATAAACTAAAACCTAAACAAGCTAAATCTAAAGAATAAAACTAAAACAGAAAATAAAATTCCCAAAATCAGAACGAAATAGACAGAAAATTCTACACAATCACAAGGGATATAAATATATTTTTTTTCGAGTTTTTTCTATCCCCGAACAGTGCAGAAAAATGCAAACAGATTATTAAGTCAAAAATTCACAGAAAAATCATGACAGTTCCACAAATTCCACAAAACTTCACACAAACTCTAAAAATTATTCTGAATCTAATAAAAATATCAAAATAGCAAAAATCACACCAGAATTTCCCCATAAAATTCAAACAGATGCTAAAAGTAATGAAAAATCTGCACTGACTTTTTCTCCAGATCAGTTCCACTTTGTGTCCTTTGCTGCACATAAACCAAATACGTTAGTACCGTTTTTTTCAGCAAACAATAAACTCTAAAACTAATCTCGACAAACATCAAAAATTGAAATACTAACTAAATTCAAAATTAAAACTAAACTAAAATTTTGAAACGAATTAACAACACAACTAAACTAAAAATCACAACTCTAAAATTAAAACAAAAATGACTCGAACGACTCTAATAATTAAACTATGACTTGAGGAAACCAAATTTCACAACGCTATCCCTGGCAAAGACGCCAAAAACTTGTTGTGATTTTCCGCAAGCGCACGGTTTATCGTTGTAACGCTAACGGGTGTCGATTCTCAGGGATGGTTGTGAAATTTGATTCGCAAAAATTCTAAACTAAATTAAAACTAGATGCTAATTAACTAACTTCAAGGTTAAGTTATTCCAATAATCAAGATTAATTCTTGAATTGGTGAATCATACTTTGCAAAGCACTAGCCAAAATGATGACACCGAAACTACAACTAATTTGAACTCACCAACACTTAGTTATAATTAGCCAATCAAAGCACTAGAATTGGAAGTAAAACTGAACAAAAAAAACTAAGAAAAGGATGAAAAGAAGAAATTAAGAGCAGAAAACTGTGAAATTGAACGAAAGCCAACGAAAGGTTAATGCTCACAAAACCAACGAACGTTCAACGTAAATTGTGAAATTGAATTGCAATCTTAATCAACCGACAACTTATTATCAGATCACACCAATTTGTGAAATTATAATCTAGATCAAAAAGGGAAACGAAATCGAAAAACAATGCTATCCTCTACTCTACTCTAATCTGCCCTCTCTACTCGAAGCCTCCATTTTTAAGCTCGCCCCCCGAGTGTCCCTTCGATTGCCAGAAAAAATGCCCAATTGATGATGAGCGATGACGATCACCTAATTCGTAACAGCCGAATGAGCAATGAATGCTGATGAATGATGAAAGAGAAGAGAGAGGGCAACGGCTATGGCGTGAGGAAGCGAAGAGTCATGCTCGAATGCCCTGCTCGTGGCGCTGTTTTGCTCTCTGTGTCAGTTTTCTGGGCACAGAACCATCATGGGCAGAGCAAGAAAAAAGGATAGGGATGAGAGAGAATGGGGACGGTTATGGTGGGGAAGACGAAGAGCCCCTGTCATGGTCCACTATTTCAGACAGCAAGGTTCTGGGCTGGGAGTCGAAGGAGCAGATGATGAAGAAGAAGAGAATGGGGAGGGGGACTGGGAATCACGTGCTTGGCACATGCCCACTTAAGTGAGAAAGGAGGGTTGGGCTCGGTCTGCAGACTGGGAATCAAACGAAGCCGAGGCACACGCGTAAATAAGGAGGAAGAAGGAAGCTGGGTTCGTGAACTGGGTCGTTGGGCTTCTGTTGGGTTAATCTAGCTTCATTTTTTTTTCTTCTTTCTTGTATGCTTCAATCTGATCCAGCTCTAGCACTTGTTTGAGTAAATTTATTTATTTTCTTCAAGTTATTTCCAACTCCTACAAAATAAACAAAAACATTATTAAAAATCTAACTTAACAATTTATTTAAAGCAAATATTAGAAAATAAAGGGTATAAAAATATAATAATTTCAGGTTGAACAAATAACCAAAAACTTGTTGTGATTTTTATAACAATTCGTCTTAACCGCAAGCGCACGGTAGTAAGTCGTAGCACTTGAGGGTCGATCCTTAGGGAAGGATTATGAACTTAGGTTTCTACACTAGAATAATTGTATTGCGCGAGGCAGAACAAGCATGAGTAAAGATTATAATTCAAACTTAGATGCAGCCACTCCAAACCACCATAAATCAAAAGTTCAACCCAACATCAAATTCACAAAACTAAATTCTGGATTCTGTAAACTGAATAGGCAAAGAAGACAATTGGAAAAAAACAAAACTCAGGACTCCTACTCCTAGTGATGCCCCCATTTAGAAGCCTCCCCAGAATAGAGGACTCGAGCAGAATAAGCCAATTCATGAAATTGCATTCGGAATAACAATTAGATATAATCAGCAGAAGCAAGAATCCTCAATTGCAAAAAAAGAAAAAACCCATAATAAACAGAACATCAAAACCGAGTCCCATGACGTCACGATTGCAGAACCTAGGCCAAGAATCAACTTCAATATTAATTAGCGAAAGGAAGCTCAGTTATAAAAAAAAACCCAGAAGAAGATCTGAAATTGGCGAATGGAATGAAGAACAAAACCCAAATATAACTACTTCTATCCTAATCTGAAATTGGAAGAGAAAATAAAGATTAAAATTGGAAAACTAACTCCGGCCCCTTACTCTACTGCTCAACCCGCCATTAAAACCCCACAGAGAACCGGTTCTTTGCTCCAATAAATTGCCTTCATTCACTCCATGTAACCGTTACATTGATGATGGTGATAATGATGGAAAATGAATGAGGAGAGAGAAAGAGAACGAGCAATGGGTGGGGGGGAAGAAGAAGAGCCACGAACAGCTCTGTTTTCGATTCTGGGGCTGCACGAAAGAACGAAGGATCAGATGATGATGAAGAAGAAATGGGGGGGCTGCTAGTCACGTGCCAAGCACGCCCCACTTAAGGGAAATGGGAGAGAGAAAGAGCTGGGCAATGAAACTGGGCCAGAGAAAAGGAAAAGAAAGAGGGACCGGCCCAAAAGAGAAAGAAAAGAAAGGAAAAGAAAAAGAAGAAAAGAAAGAGTAGAGAGGTGGGCAGGTCTGATGGGTTCAAGAAACTGAGCCGATTCTTCTTCTTCTTTTCTCAATCAATTGCTTGTTATAACCCAATCAAATTTTGATTCAATTTTCTCTCTTTTTCTTCAAGCAATTTATTTATTCTTCAAATGTCTCAAATTCCTACAAAATAAATAAAACCAATATTAAAATCCTAAATTAATAATTTATTTCAAGCAAATATTATGTAATGAAGAGTATAAAAATGTCAAAATTTCAGGTTGGACAAAAATCGCCCAACTTGTTGTGCACTAGCCCTAATGCCTTGATGCCAAATACCCCAAGGTGATGGTTTCCAAGGAAACAACTCTTCTTATAACTACCAAAGACCACCAAACCAAGGAGTACACAATACACCTAGAGGGCCGCCTCAACTGGTTGTTGCTCAATCACATCCTCCCCCCGGTTAAAATGAAATTTAAAAAGTAACGATGAGAGTGATTAACATAGAGAAAATGATGAGAGAGATAAAGTGTCCAATGAGACGATGATGAAGAATCTGAGTGAACAATTTGCTCAATTTGTCTTGACAAATAGGGAGAGAGGGACTTTCCCTAGTCAACCCAAGGTAAATCTAAGAGGGGGACCCTCTTCTTCGTTCCCGTTGAACCCTAATGATGTGAGAAATTTGAATTTCGTGATTGGTCTTAGGTCGGAAAGGAAGATTGATATGCTTGTTGGTGACAATGATGTGAATGTGTCCCCTCCCCCATTTTCTACTCCTCCCTTCTCCCAATAATGTGAATCGCATTATGTACCCACTCTGTCAACATCCCCCTCCTTGGTGCTATTCAACAAAAGCTCCCCATGCTTGTTTTCTCAAATAGTTATGCACTACCAAGTGCGCAATCAATGTTCCTAAGAGAGCTTTTTTGGCCTTCAAGGTGAGTTCAATAATTTTTAATTAAGTACCCATCAAGTATGATGACTCGAGATAGCTTACCATTTCTATCATTGGTCACCACACTACATAGAGGGCCATACTGGACCTAGGGGCTAGTGTAAATCTCTTATCCTTCACAGCGTATAAGAGATTGGAACTAAATAGCTTAACCAAACCATAATGGTCTTCAATTGACTTACTATTTCATAGGCTAATTAGGGAATTGTGAGGATGTATTAAGATAAGGAAATTCATATTTTCGGCTAACATTATTGTACATGAGACCAAGGTTCTTGTCTGCCCTGAGAATGAAATTTTGGCCATCCTAGGTCATATCTTCCTTGATAAATCTAATGCTCTTATAAATCGTTGGGATGGGGAAAATGAAGTTAGCTTTTGGAAGTATGATAGTGAAGTTAAATGTGTTTAATATACAAAAACAACATATGGGATTTGATTGTGTAGAGCACTCCACCCTTGGGTACGTGACTTTTTTTGGGAAGAAATGGGTGTTGATTATGAAGAAGAGATAATGTCATATGTGTGTGAGTAGGGCTGGAAAAAATTCGGGTCCGGGTCAATTCGGGTCCGGACAAATCGGACATTCGGACAAAAACTTCATACTCGGACCCTGTTCGGATTACAAGTCGGACACTTTGACCAGACCTGGACCCGGACCCGGTTGTCCGAATGTCCGAATTGGTAATATGATTTTAGGAGATTCTGACCGAAATTTTGTGTGACCGAACCCGAACCCGATTTTTCAATGTCCGAACCCGGTTGTCCGAATTTATTTTTATAAAATTTTCTAAAGAATTTGGACTAAAATTACATATAAACATAGTTATCCGATGTCCGAACCCGGTTGTCCGATTGTCCGAATTTGTCTAAACCCGAAACGGTTCAAAAATCCGGACAACCCGAACCCGAATGTCCAAACCCAAACCCGACCCGGTTTAAATTCGGACATGACCGATTGTCCGAATTTTAAATTCGGACATAAATTTGGTGACTGTACCCGGTTTTTTCCGGGTCGGACAAATTCGGGTAATCGGGTCGGACAAATTTTTGCTAGCCCTATGTGTGAGTCATTTTGCATAGAGTATGACCGCAAATGTGATACAGTTGACTTTGATGAACAATGTGATGAACAATGTGATGAACAAAGAGGCTTCAGGATGGATTAGGAGACATTAGAGGCATTGGACCCACCATTATGCAATATAAAGTTCATCTTGAGGATAAAGCTAAGCCTTACTGAGACCATCAAAGAAGATTGAATCTTATCTTATAAGTCATGCTGAAAACAGAGAATCTCAATTGTTAATCTTGGTTAAGCATTACTTCAGTGTAATGGCAAATAGTTGACCATTTTATTTGTGATAATAGATTCTCTTAAGTAGGTTCTTAAGGTTTAGTTTAGTTTTTCCCATCTTAGATAAATTAGGGTTAGGTTACGTTTATTAATCACTAGTTTTCCTTGCAATGAAGTAGCAGTTAGTTGCAAATCACTTTTTTTTCTAGAGGTTGACATGCCTTTCTCCCTAAAAATACCTCAACATTATCTATCCTTTCCTATTGTTTATGGTGTCAAAAACCTTTTGCCCCTGCTATTATAAGGGAACTTGAACTCATTTTACACATTCTCTGTTTTATGTTTTTCTCCCCACTTAGGTAGGGTAAAGAGTGTTGAGTATGAAGTGAGATATGTGCTAAAGGTACTAATTCACATTAATTCACATTATGAGTAACACTACCATCCTATTGAAGCAAAAAGTTTATGCATTTCCATATTCGAAGAAATTCCTTTGGTTGTAGGGAGAAACACATTTGGTTGAATATGTTGGAGTTGCATTGCATGGCATGAGAAACCACTTAGTCTTAAGCAACAAGTTATTCAAATTCTAACTTGATGCCAATGGGCAATGGCCTAAAAGTAGATTTTACGAAAGCCCTTCTACATTGCATAACTAACTGTTCTTTATAATTCATTCCTTAGTGTACTCAAGCCAAATAAAAGTTGCCCAAAGTCAATAGAATAGCTATGCAAACAAGAGGTGTTGGCCACTGAGAGTTGACAACGAATGACCAAATATTCTTAAAAGTCTTACCGGCCAAGGTTGCAGTATATTTTAGCCTATATAGAAAACTCACAACAAGATAAGTCGACCAATAACAAATAATATAACGGGTTGGCACAATTGCTTACTGATTGGAACTCTTGTCTAATTTGCCTAGGATTCACAATGTGTTCCAAATCTATTCGTACGCAAATATGTTCCTAACTCAACGTACATGATATAGATGATCTCGTACAGTTATGGGAGGATCTCGCGTAAAAGGGACAACCAACCTAGATTTTGATCATAAAGAGAGGACCTTATGCATAATAACTATTCCATTAATCATGGTACTCTAAGCATATCATATCATGATTGATGCCAAGCTCCCCACAAATATGACAAAGACATATCCCAACCTATTCGCTCCTTTGGTACATTCAAGTTTTAAAGACAAATCTCCTTTAAGAGGGTTAGGATGTAATGCCCATGAAACCTATAGAAAATTGAAAACAAAAATTTTTGTGAATTAATCACAAGGAGAAATTCTTAATCTCCTGAATTAAATGCAAAGGCGGAATTCCTGATTTTTGGAGTTGAGATCTAAAAGCCATGTCTCTTTACTGGAGTTTAATAGGTTAAAATTGATCTAAAAGCCATGCCTCTTTTTGTAGTTAAGTCGTTAAGATAACATGTAGCCTTTGTGAACTTAAACAAAAAAAAAAGAAGAAATAGTGAAATGGCTCCTTTTTGGCCAGGTCTATTAAAAATAAAAAATAATGTCTCTTATGCGTTAAAAATCTGCCGCCTTTCTTAACCCAAAGACCAAAAAAACAAAACCATGAAAAGAGAAAAATAAAAATCTTTCCTTTGTATATGCAACACACGGCTGCCATCCCTTTCCTCTATAAGAAAACTCTTTCCTCCTTTCCATCTCTTGCACGATTAAGGAGGCATTTCTGTCGATCTATCAATGATGAGTTGTTTAAGAACCCGATTTTTCTTTTATATAGGAGAAATCTTATTTAAATAATTTCTAGAAGATTTTTCAATTCTCTCTTTAGATTCCCAACATCTCTATTTTTTGGATAATATAAAAAAATGAACTGACAAAATTGGAATTCTCTTAGGGAGGATGAACCACTGGCATTTGCCATATAAGGTAATCAGTTTCTAGGAATTTTTCAGATATTGGCTATGTGACATCTTACACCTTTAAACCTTGAAAAGCGTCCCCTATATTATTTTTCTCATAAACATAAATGTTTTCCCAAATCAATTTTATTTACCCCCTCAAGTTAAGCAAATGCATGCATGCTGAAATTCTACCAAAACCATCGGTTAAATTTCTGAAATTACTGCAAATAAGTAGGAGGGAATTTACATTTAAGTTCTCGGTATGTTCTATCATCAGATGTCTAGCTTTCTCTAAATTTTTAAATGACAATTTGGAGTTGTGTGGAAGGAGATATATATGATTGATATCCTAAGATTGTGCAAATCGGACCTTAACTCGACGCCCTGTACATTTTGGTGTTTTTACCCCTCTTAAAGTTTGAATCAAACTAGTTTCTAAAGAAAAGTACGAATCTGATCATAGAGTTTGAAATAGAGTGCTTAGATTGCATCCGAGGGATTCCATTTTGTTGGTCTTCTTGAACCAATCAAAGTTGTGTGTGGTTTATTGAAGAATTTTGAAGCAGACTTTAGAATATCACCTTGTAAAATCCTGTAACCTAAAAATGTATTAATAAAAGTAAAATAGGTTCTAAGCCTAGCCATGCAAGTACATTGCAATGAAGTATAACAGGAATTTAGGATACCCTTAGAGGGTCCCAGGCAAGTTAGTCACTTAGTGTTGTGTTACGTTGAGCTGGGGTTAGAGGCAGACAAGCGAGAAGGTAACGTAGATGCCGAAATATTTTGGTACCTGTGCGCAACTATGACTGATACTTTTGCTGAAATTATCACGTTATCTTCTTTACTGCTTCATCTTCGATTTGTCAAGAGTTTATGATTGAGTTGATTTCAACACTATTATTTTGATTAATTGTATGCAAACAGTATAACTTTTGCTTTTAAAACGAAAGGATCTGACTTCTGTTCCAAAAATTATTTAAGTTTTAATTCATTTGAGAATGTTTTTAATGCAATTGTAAATTTTTTCTTAGAACCATATTTAATGGATGGCATACGTTATTTTTCTGGTAGGCATATGCCCTAAAACGAAGTCTCCCTATTATATTGTGTATGTCTCGTAAACATAGCAACATTGCAAAGATGACTTGCTCATTGATCCTGTTAGTGCTTATCTGTTTATTAATGTTTCCAGTTTAATGCCATCTAAGAAAAGTTTCATGGAAAACAATATATCTTATTCTGTTATTGGTTTATAAACTGACTTATGATCTATGGAATTATTTCCAATTATTATTATTGTTGGAGTATAAGAGTGGGTATTGTCCCACATTGACAAAATTCCAAGAATATGATAGTGACTGTTGTCCCTCATTAATGAAATTAAAGGCTTTGAGCATGTATATAAGCTTCTGAGTTACTTCACTCAGTGCCAATTGATTTTCGATTGGAACCTCATTTGAGCTTATATGCATGATTTATTGTTTATGGCCCAATTGAGCTTAGAGTATAAACCTATTCCTGGGCCTTCAACCATCAGTTTAAATTTTTGGTTGAGTTGGTTCTTGAACATGGTATCATAGCCTTTCTAAACGAGATGTGCCAACTTCGAATCTTAGCAGCCCCCATATTGATTTATTGCGTAAGGTATGGGAAGCATATGCAGCATCCACGTTTCAAGCTCAAAAGGCATTTGCGTGAGGGGGTGTGTTAGAGTATAAACCTATTCATGGTCTTCAACCATCAGTTTAAGCTTTTGGTTGAGATGGTTCTTGAATATGTTTGAGTATGATAGTGGGTGTTGTCCCATATTGATTAAATTAAATGGCTTGAGCATGTATATAAACTTGTGAGTTACTCCACCCATTGCCAATTGGTTTTTGGTTGGAACCTCTTTTGAACTTATATGCATGACTCATTGTTTATGTCCCAATTGATACATAAAAAATTTAACATAAATAATATATTTTGAAAATTATTTTTCCAAGTATTTTTGGGCAAGCTCTTTTAAATAAATTTAATGCCTGTTTTCTTTAAACCACTCTTCTAAATTTGTTTAAGTTAAACTAATTTTATAATTTTGTGGTTGCATTATTAGGTTCATCAAACTCACTTCTGAAATTGTTTTGCTTTCATGTGAGGTGTGAGGTGTCTAATAGGGATCAAGAACCGAGGCAGTTTGCAAGGTAAGCTTCGCAGTGAGCTCATTATAGCATGTGTATTAAATAGCGATCATTAGTATTATTGACTTAAGTTTCGGCTCAAGGCTCGTTCCTTGTAAATAGTTCTCATTGTTTTATGATTTCTTAGTTTAAATTGACTTCAGTGATATCTATTACAGGCATTCCTGGATGAATGCATGGGCTGCAACATACTTCTTCACATTTTCTTGATGCTGCATGTCCATAGTTTCATCTCATAATGGCTTGTCTTGACCATCTTTTTTCTTCTCTTCTCCATCCTTCTTCTCATAATCCTTAAGGGGTTGTTCATACCCCTTCTCTACTATATTCCATAATCCATGAGCCATGAAAAAGGTTCTTTTTTTTTTTTGGTTTTGGATCCTCTATCTTATTGGAGTCGAGTTACTGTTGGCTCAATAAGGGGTAGAGTTCTCTGATCACATATTTTCTCCACTCCCAAGACTTGAACTCGAGATTTTACTTAAGAAGAACAAGTGCCAAATCACTTAAATCAACTTGTGTTGGCGAAAAAGGTTCTCATTTGAATATTTCGTATTTGATAATTCTCCCATTGAATATTGGTGACCTCAAATTTGATATATAGGTAAAGGTTGATTGATGGAGGAAAGGAGGCCATTGTTTTGTGGAGTTAGATTTGAGCGATACTATGTTATGAGAGATGGGATATGGCTTGTGAATGGATGATTAATATTTTTGAAGGTGGAACTAGGAGGAGGAGTTGAGTTGAAGTGGCTCTAACACCACTGATGGAAAATATTGAAGATGTATAGAAGATAGAAATTGTAGAAATGGATGCTTTGTATTACTGAACAATTGTTTTCCTTTTTGCTTGGTACAAATGACCCCTCCTAAGGGTATTTATAGTCATCTACTTTCTCAATCGACAGTGGAGAATGATTTGATCCTACATCTATTATCAAGCTTCTATAACCTTTCATCCTAATATCTTCCTAAATATCTAGATATTATATTAAAAGCATTTAGGATATTTTTCCTAGAATTATCTACATATTATAAATATTTACAAATATATATTATGGAAGATTCTAGACAATTCTTTTAGAAAGTTCTAGAAGGATTTAGAAGACTCTAGAGTAATCCAGAAACTTCTACGACTGTCGGGATAGTTTTGAAATATTTTGAAAGGTTCTAGAATATTCCAGAATGTTCCACGATAATCTAGAAGATGCCAAAATATTTTAAAAGATTCTAGAACGTTATCATCAAGGTATTTCTAGATTATAGTTTCTAACAGATTTCCTGATAAAAAAATGAATTAAAATGTGATTTTATTTTATTTTTTGGTCGATGAAGGAAATGAGTCGGTTTTATTTTGTTAATTCCAATGTTGATTTTGGATTTTAATAATAGTTCAATTTAGCAAAGTGTTGTTTGCAATTTAGGACCCTTTTTTTTTTTCATTTCAAGAGAGATTAGTGACTTACAGTACGTTGCTTGACTCAATGCCACATACATGTTATGAACATTCTACTTCAACATTAAGTATTTGTTAAAGAGTTATTCGACCTAAATAATCCAAAATTTGGGGGTGTTGGATGACATTTCAACTGGAGAATTGGACACCAGCACTCTCAACATTCTCCCTATTTATTTTCGTTGCACTGCCACCTACTCGGAATCGGTTGTTGGATGACGTGGACTGCTCGGAGGCTCATGTGGCAATCATTTGACCAAAAGGTCAATATTTTTTTTCAATCACACATAAGCATATATATATATATATATATATATATATATATATATATATATATATATATATATATAGGTAACTTTGGTAAAAAAATGTAATCATTTAAAAAAATAAAATGAGTCACAAATTGAACATTATTTTAAGAAAAATACAGGATAATTAATTATTCGAAGAAAATACGGGTAGGAATGCCAGTAGAGATAAGATTGCCTACAACTGGATCTCCACAGACACTGCGAAAGCGAGACCCACACTGGGAGGTGGTGGTGTTGTTGTTTTATACACACACACACACACACACACACACACACACACACACACACACACACACACACACACACACACA
>JACYFF010031955.1:48899503-48932299 GCA_017589665.1 Selenicereus undatus | reverse complement strand
TATATATATATATATATATATATATATATATATATATATCTGTGAGGAAGGAGTAACTTATGTGGTCATTGATATTATGCCTATTGGTCACTAATGACATTGCTGTTGGTCACCAAAATCACATATATAGAGTTGTAAGCATTGAGTCAACCAGTAAACTACATTATGAAGTTTTGTAGTTTCACATACTTGCAGTGACCACTAATTTTATTCTTATAGATCACTAATGACATGTCTGTTGGTCCCTAATTTTAATCTTATTTTGAAGTGGACTCTTTTAATGTTGTGAATTGTGGATGCTTAGCCTTCTTTGTTTGCATGATACTTCATCGGTGCATTCTATTTTTTTTCTTGTAGCTGCTCTAACATGGCAAAAAATGGTCATGACATTGTCATTGTCGAAGGCATTGACCAAGTGCAAGTGTTGCAGAGAATTCCTCCACTACAGACTAATTCTGATGCGTTAATTGTGCAATTGATCTTGTTAGTGGTAGTGCCTGAGACGTTGTATGCTTTGTCTTTGATAGCGTTAACCTTTGTGCTTTCCTAATGTTTACCTGGCACATGCCAGGACATTGAATCTAGTAGTTACTAATTTGTCAATTTATGTTAAAAGTAAATGGGTATCAAACTATGATGACAGGATGCTAGTATCGAGGTTGGACATGGTGTTTCATAGGGATGAAGAACACCTTGAGTTCTACAAGAGATAGATTGTTTATGTTGGCTTCAATATTCGCGGTGGTCCTACTGGGAAGAACATGTTGGGCAAGTATTGAGAATGGCATGTGTGCGCTATAGAAGGATTCCATTAAGTTGCAAAGACACTAGAAATTGCTACAGTTATGGTCGAAGTCATGCCCCAAGCAAGAAACAGATATAAAGGGAGAAAACTGAAAAGAAAGTGGGTCGAGACAAGAAAAGGGTGCCAAGGTTATATTATTTTGAGGCCGACCGACGATGGCAGCTTTGATATAATCAAATTTCACAAGGGTCATGTTCAAGCCCTATGCCCACCCAGTAGGAGGTAGTTCCTCACTTCAAAGAGAATGTCAGCTCTGTGCATAAAGACATGGTCTGCAAGTATGCTCAAGCTAATATAGGATCGTCAAAGGTTTATCACTTCCTGAAAGAGCTACTTGGTGGGTACAAAAACATCACCTACATGCATAAGGACTTGTAGAATTACCACAGAGACCTAAATGATCTTATCAAAGACACGAATGCCCATATGTTTATAGACGTGCTAAAGAACAGAAATGAAGTCAATCCTGGCTACTTCGTTGACTATCATGTTGATGAAGAGAACTGGATGAAGAATGTGTTTTGGTCAGACTCTCTAAGAAAAAGAAGCTATGGCCTATTCAGAGACATCCTATCATTTGACACGACCCACAAGACCAACAACTATGCAATGTTGTCTGCACCCTTCATCGGATAAAATCACCATAGGTAGCTCATTTTCTTTAGGGCTGGTTTGTTCAGGGATGAGAAGGTGGAGTCATTCCTATGGCTGTTCAACAATTTACTGATTGCTATGGGAAGCCACAGTCTGAAAACCATAATCACAGACGAAGATCTAGGGATAAGACAGACAATAGCAAATGTTTTTGATACGTCAATCCATCGATTCTACATGTGGCACATAATGAGAAAGCTTCCTAAGAAATTGGGCTATACGAAACGGCCGTGAAGATTTCATTGAGCACATCAGGGGACGCAAATGGGCATCAGACTCTTTCTAGAAGTTCGAGGACTCTTAGGAGGAGATGCTAGAGGAATTTCACCTAACCGACAACGAGTGGATGTGCTAAATATATGAGATTCGAGACCTTTAGGTGCATGCTTACTTTAAGTAGGACTTCTTTGGGGCATCTTGAAACAATGTTAGGTTCGAGAGTCAAAATTCTATATTTGGTTCCCTAACGTGTCCCAATCTCAGTCTAGTGGAATTCTGGATCCGATTTGTGCATGACATGGACTCAAAATGCCATCGTTGACGGAAAGCCGAAAATTCTTATTTGACATCTTTTCTAGAGCTAAAGACGTCGTATGAGATCAAGAAGCATGCTAGGGACATCTACACTAACATAAACTTCTATGTGTTCCAAAGACAGTTATATGTTGGTCAAATATACAGCGCAAGCCATCGCTAATGTAGAGGGCAATTGTACCTATGAGATCAAGCACAGTTGTGATAACAAAATGAGGATCTGCTATATACTGTATAATGATAAATCTTTTGAATGTCAGTGCTCATGCCAATTCTTCAACTCGGATGGAACTCCATGTGCTCCTATGCTACTCATTTTCACATCCAATTTGTTAACAAAAATTCTGCCTGTACATATCATTAATAAATAGACAAAGACGGTAGCAAAAGCACTAATATACTGGCTCAATAGTGTTTTAGCAGATGCTTATGAAGAAATATCCACGCAAAATAAGATGATAGGTGATCCAGGGAATCTTACAAGTATATGAATTGGGCTGGGTGTGCTCCTGCAAAGTTGCAGGTGTTGTTGAGTTCTATGATTTTGTCCGACCGTGAACTTCACTAATTGGATGGTAAGTCCACAAGTAACACAAAAATAGATCTACAAACCTACTTGGGATGTGCGATGCTAGAACACATTGAGATACATCCACCCACGACATCCATAACTAAAGGAAGAGGGAAGATGATGACGACAGGGGGTTAAGAGGACCGTTAAGCAGCAACCACACATGCTGATGTATGCACTGTTGCAATCAAGCTGCTTCCCATAACAGTAGGAATTATCTAGAGAGGAGATGATAGTGCATTATCTGTAAGGTATGTATGCCTTCTGTGTTTCTTTTACAAAAACAAATAAAAAAATTACATCAGTTTTGTGTTTATGCGTTGGGTTTTTTGTGGACATTTTATGTGCTTTGTCCATTATTTGCAAATTATCATCTCTCTCAGAAGTGGTAATTGATCTTGGACAAGCCCCTAAAAGTCTTCAGATTGTGTTAAATACATGGTATTGGTTAGTGATTAGTAGGATTGCTTCTAGTGATCATTAGTGTTCCTTTTGGTGATCAAGTGACTTTTTTTGTGTGAACGTGTTTGCAAAGTCATAATACATGTCCTCACTTATAAACTGAGTTTGTCATCAGCTGCATAGGTTTTGGTGATCATTAGAACTGTGTTCGTTGATAACAAGATCTTTTTGTGGTGATCACCATAAATATGTTGGATTTCCATGAAAAACATATTCTCAGTGATAGTTGGACAACCTTTATTTTCCTATATTTGGTTAGCCCTCTCAAGAGTCATGGTATATGTTCTATGAATGGTATCAATTGGTGATCAACTGTTTCAGTTTTGGTCATCATTATGGGTACGTTTGCAAGATTTAGTGATTGTTAGTGCAACAATTACTAATCAACAGATATTGCAGCATATTAAATATAGAATCTACATGTTATTGGATTGGAAAAAATTATGAAAATTTTACTATAGAATCAACATGTTATTTGAAAATTTTTCAATAAATTTTTCTACATTTTGGATGTTTAATTTGTGAGTTATGAACTTTTTATTGAAATTGCCCTGATTTAGTGCATGATTTTATCTACTATTTCAATTTCTAGGAGTTATTTGCTTGGAGAAAAATTATGAAAATTTTACTATATATTATTTATGATGCTTGGCTATTTTGGTAAATTTTCATGAATTTTTGATGTGTATCTTATGATTTATGCGTATCTTATGATTTATATATATATCTTATGATTTATGTATTTTTGAAATCACCCTTGTTCTAATGTATATCTTCGGGTACTGTTTCAATTTTTGTGGATGATTGGCTCGAGGGAAAATTATGAAAATTTTATGATGAATTTCTCATAATATTCTATATTTTTCTACAAATTTTTGTAGATGTAGAATGTGTGTTCTTTAAGTTACTTATTTTTGACTAGAATGTTATGTTTGGTGTAATTAGGGGTTATTTGTATGCATAAATCATACATTGATCATGTTTGTGATGATTTTAGGTGTTAAAATAGTAAGGTATTGTCTGCTATTTCATCTTCTTACTAGGATGTTTATATTTTTCTTGCACTCATTTTTCTTTTATATTTTTGTAATTTTTAGGAATTAAAATACAATAAGGAATACCTCTTCATCGATGCCCTAGATACACTCCCATATTATTAATTCTTTTTTAACAAATTAAGGTATTTTTTAACTAACTTTTAAACTATTAATTTTATCTACTTGCATGCGTGTATGTGTATATGATTTTGATTCTTCCATTATTATTAAATATTGTGCGACTTAATTAATATTTTTCTTACTTGAGTGTGTGTGTGTCTGTTAGAATAATGGCAACAAGATAAACTTTTCTTCCCCCTTCTCTCTTTCACACTTGTCCCACATGGAACTTTTGGGTGGTAATTTGAGGGGTTCATATATCCCATTCTCCTTGCCCATGTTGAATAACTTGAGACCAGGCTCTATGGGGTTGAGGGTGTCTGAGGCCAACACACGCGCGCCCGCTAGTCCAGTCCGGGCTAAGCGCAGCGCGGGTCACGGGTTGTGGGTTTTGGGCCTAATCTATCTTTTTAGGAGGAATCTGCTTAGATATTTTCGTAAGAGAATGCGCTAAATCCTCCATGAATCGCTCCCAACCGTTATAGACTTCCTGATTTTCCTCTCCGCCTTGAATGCTGCCAGATCTTCTACCTCATTCTTTGCTCTTAATGGCCAGATCTTTTGCCTCAACTCATGCCACTTTAATGGCTGTCTAATAGCTTCTTTTTCCCCATAAATAGAGGCTTCATCAGCAGGGCTAAAGACACCAGCTCTCGCATTTCTCTCCTCTCTTCTTCTTCTTCTCTGCATTTTGGGTTTTCGTGTGCTGCATACTCCAAACTCTTGCCCTCGGAGTGCACGCATTCAAGAGTGTGCTGAGTTAACCTTGGGGAGCAACCGGCTGAATCGATTTGCACCGTAGTCGAGCCGTAATTACTTTCAAGGCAGTGGTTTATCCACGACTCAGTTTATTCTGGTTATCTTCCACCCATTGTTCTTCTTATTCTTCTAACAATTTGAAAGCAATTATTTACAATGGCTGCATCATTCCCGAAAAATCTCCCTAACCTCTACAAAATCGAGCCCTTCGATGGAACTAACTGCAAACGTTGGTCCCAGAAACTACTTTTATGTTTTGAACAATTCGAGATTGATTATGTTCTATTCTCAGAACACCTTGACGAAGACAACACTTCTTAGTTTACTGATACTAAGATCTCCACTCCTACTGCCTCGAAGACGCCTGTTATCCCACTAGATGAGCCTGCTAAGAAGAAACTGGAAAAAGACAATAAACTGGCTCGAAGCTACTTGCTGAACAACTTGTCGAACCCTCTATTTGATCTATTTGTCAACTTCAAATCTGCAAAGATCATATGGACTAGACTGGAGGAAAAATATGGTTCAGACTACGCTGAAAAAAGGAAATACGTCGTTGGTAAATGGCTGCAATTCCAAATCATAGATGACAAACCGATTATGGAACAAGTTCATGCTTACGAGAACCTGTGTGCTGAGGTGCTGAACGAAGGCATGAAGATGTGTGACTTCTTACAAGCAAATGTACTGATCGAGAAATGTCCCCATCTTGGAGCAACTACAAAAATCACCTAAAGCACAAAAAGAAGGACCTAACCTTGCAAGAACTGATCAGCCATATGAGGACTGAAGAGGCGAATCGGCTAAAAGATAAGATGTCTTCCCTATCCCTGAATTCATCTAAAGCTAACCTTGTTGAATCTTCTATGCCTTTAAACAGAGATAGGTTCAAAGGGAAAAATAAGAGGGATCAGAAGCAATCAAAACCCCAAAGTCAGTTGAAAAGAACAAACAATAAGATCCAGAAGCAGAAGGTTGTCTGTTATGTTTGTGGCAAACCAGACCATAAGGCATATCATTGCAACCTTCGCAAAGGAGGATCCAGTCATACAAACCAGAAGCCTACCGGAGAGATTGCTGCACAAGCGAATCTAACCGAAGACACTGAGATCTTCTGTGCAGTAACACTGGAGGTCAACTTGGTGCCAAATTCCACGGAGTGGATTCTGGATACTGGAGCAACAAGACATTTTTGCACCAACAAGGATCTAATGCATGACTTCGAAGATGCTCCTGATGGCGAACATGTCTACATGGGCAATGCTGCCACCGCTGGAGTCATGGGTAAAGGGAAAGTACTCCTTAAATTTACTTCTGGAAAATCTCTATGCTTGAACAATGTTCTATATGTACCTTCCCTTTGTAGAAACTTAGTTTCTAGTAGTCTTCTTGATATTGCTGGTTTTGAGGTGAACCAGAAAGCTAGAAAAATTGTTATTCTTCGCAATGGGGTTTTTGTTGGGAAGGGATATCGTAGTGGGGAGCTTTTTGTTCTGAATGTTGCTTCTGATGCTGTTAATGGAAATGTTTCTTCTTTTATCTATATTGCTGAGTATGTAGACCTGTGGCATGGTAGACTTGGTCATGTTAACTATGCTTCGATAAATAAGCCAAAGAACTTGAGGTTAATTCCCAACATCATCACAGAAAAATGTCTAAAATGTGACATTTGTGTTGAAGCAAAATTTGCTAAAAAACCATTCAAGTCCATAACAACTAGAAAGACTAAATTGCTTGAACTTGTGTATTCAGACTTAGCAGACTTTAAGAACACAGTCAGTAAGGGAGGAAAGAAATGGTATATTACTTTTGTAGACGACTACTCTAGATATACCAAAGTTTACCTCCTTAAGTCTAAAGATGAGGCTGAGGAAATGTTATTGAAATACAAGGTTGAAGTGGAAAATCAATTAGACCAGAAAATAAAGAGACTTAGGTCTGATAGAGTTGGGGAATATGATGCCAACTCTCTAGCTATTTTTTGTGAGAAAAATGGTATTATACATGAGACTAGTGCCCCTTATACCCCTCAACAAAATGGTATAGCAGAACGGAAAAACCGTACCCTTAAAGAAATGATGAATGCTATGCTTATTAGCTCTGGGTTGCCTGATAATATGTGGGGGGAAGCTGTACTAACTGCTTGCTTTATCCTCAATAGAGTTCCTCACAAAAAACTAGATTAGACCCCATATGAACTGTGGAAAGGGTATGCTCCTAATCTGAATTATTTGAAAGTGTGGGGGTGTCTGGTGAAGGTTGCCTTACCTAGTCATCAACGTACCAACATAGGTCGTAAGACCTTTGATGCTGTTTTTATTTGCTATGCTCAAAACAGTGCTGCTTATAGATTCCTGTCATTGAGTGGCTATTCTATTTCTGAATATAAAGATGCAGAATTCTTTGAGCATGTTTTTCCTTTGAAAAGGAAAGCGCCTAATGTGGTACCTGATGTTATGCCTGAAAATGTGAACTTGCCTACTTCTAGTTCTGATGCTAGAGTCGTAGTGACTGAACCTAGAAGGAGCAAGAGACTCAGAACTGAAACCAACTTTGGGCCCGACTTTGTCATTGCATTCCTAGTAGAAACCTTTGATAACTTGGACATAGATGTCATAACTGAAGAATTGGTGTCCATTTTCCTGATTGAGGAAGATCCCAAAACCTATCAAGAGTTTGTAAGGTCCATAGATGCCGCATTCTGGAGAGAAGCTATTAAAAGTGAAATAGATTCTCTCGAGTCAAACAAAATATGGGAATTGACTGACCTACCTAAGGGTTGTAGACCCATTAGCAGTAAGTGGATCGTCAAAAAGAAGTTGAGGTCTGATGGGTCAATTAACAAATATAAGGCCAAATTGGTTATTAGGGGCTTTGACCAGAAAAAGGGCATAGATTATTTTGACACCTACTCGTCTGTGACCAAAAATAGCCACCATTAGATCTCTAATCGCTTTAGCTACAATTTTTGATCTTGTTGTACATCAAATGGATATCAAAACAGCGTTGCTTAATGGTGACTTAGAGGAAGAAATTTACATGATCCAACCTAAGGGTTGTGAGGTACCTGGTCAGGAGGACAAAGTGTGTAGACTGAGAAAGTCTCTGTATGGTCTAAAGCAGGCTCCCAAACAATGGTATGAAAAGTTTGATAGTTCTTTAGTGCAAAATGACTTTGTTGTGAATTTGTCTGATTCATGTGTATATTCAAAATTGATTGGATCAGATTGTGTACTTATATGTCTCTATGTTGATGATATGCTGTTTTTTTGTACGAATCTGCATGTTGTTAAGGAGACTAAAAAGCTACTGTCTTCTCTTTTTGAAATGAAAGACATGGGAGAAGCAGATGTGATCTTAGGGGTTAAGATTCGAAAAACCAACACTGGTTTTTCATTATGTCAGTCACATTACATTGAAAAAGTGTTAAAGAAATTTGACTGTTTTGATGTAACACTCGTGAGAACGCCTTATGATCCTAGCATACATTTGAAAAAGTACAAAGGACCTAGTGTGTTTCAAACTGACTATGCCAAAATTATAGGAAGTGCAATGTTTCTCATGAACTTTACTCATCCTGACATTGCCTATGCCGTCAATAGGTTAAGTCTCTATACACATAACCCTGGCGAAGAACACTGGGAAGCACTTCTTCGTTTACTTAAATATCTTAGAGGTACTATTGATCGGTGTTTGCACTTTAACAAATTTCCTGTTGTATTGGAAGGATATTGTGATGCAAACTGGGTTTCCGATAACGATAAAGTTAGTTCTACTAGCGGTTATGTATTTACTCTAGGTGGAGGGACTATTTCGTGGAAGTCTGCTAAACAGACTTGTATAGCCCGCTCTACCATAGAATCTGAATTCATTACTCTTGAGTTGGCAGGTCAGGAAGCAGAATGGCTTAAAGGTCTATTAGCAGACGCGCCACTCTGGGGAAAATAGGAAACACCTATTTCCCTACATTGTGACTCGCAGGCAGCAACAGGAGTGACGCACAACAGTGTCTATCATGGAAAGAGGAGACACATCCGTATTAGACACAGTGCGATGAAACAATCGCTGAAACATGGTGTCATATCCCTGCAATATGTGAGATCCGAGAAAAATCTGGTGGATCCTCTTACTAAAGGGTTGACAAGGCGAGTGGTGCTGGAAACGCCGAGGGGGATAGGACTTAAGCCTATGGCTTGAAGTGATATGGTGGATACCCACTAGTGGTAAAACGAAACCATATTAATTTTCAAGGTGCACTACATTCCTATCCCTATGGCGTGTGGTAGTGCTTAGAGGATGAGCTTACGCTCTTAATGGATTCATGCCCATTGTGGGGGTGCTAGTGAGAAGCACTTGAAGAATTCACCGATTGATGACTGTAAGGTTGAGCTATATTATGCTCTTAATAATCCCATAGCCATAGTTATGGTGGTCCATGCTGAGATAGACTTGATGGGATTACCTACGTAAGTGTGAAGGTTTGGCCACTGTTGAGTTATTTTATTTAAGTTTTGATGATAACAACTCCAAGTGTGAAAATTTGTCTAAGTAATGTTGCTTCAAACACGATCTCCAAACAGGCCTAACTGGTGTTCGTAATCCTTATTGTATTAACTGGTTTGCTACATGTGAGAACAAGTCCTTAAAACAGGTTTCACGTGGTGATTCTTCATTAAGTCAAGAACGCCATCTAGACAGTTGATTGTAAGGCATGTTCCTGAACTCTAGCAATGCAAAGAACAACCCCAGCAGACAAGATGGCCTTGGTGTTCTCAGCAGCCCTACAAATCTTGGACAAAATGACTGATTCAGAACAAGAAGTCTTGGGTATGTAGGTTTTATTTATTTAGACTCTTGTTAATATGCCAATATTGAAAATGCTTTTTAAACACCTCTTCAATCGTTATTCGCACTAAGTACTTCAGAACACCAGTTGCAAACAACCCTGCAAATAGGGTGCCTAGGGTGTTTCTGAACTGAAGTGGCCATACCCGGTTATCTTTGAAAATTCAATTCGGTTGGCCAAGATCTCCAGAATACTTCCTTTAATCTTCAAAGTTGCTATTTTTTTGGAAGGGATATTTCTTGAAAAGATTGTGGGAGATTTGCAAAAATAGGAGATTTGCCAAAACTAATAAGATTTTTTTTGCCCATATTTTCGGATTTGATAAAAATCCCAAAGCTGAAGATTTCTGGTTGCTTTTTGAATCTTCTTCACGGCTATGAGAAGATAAGGGTTATACTTGGAAAAACTTGCCACTAGCCGTTGGGAATATTTCTCTTGAAAATCCTTTTCCAAACTTAGCTGCTTTCTTCTCTTCTCCTTGGTTTTTGACCGTTGGGTTTTTGTGAAAAAAAGCTCAGCTCTTTCGCCCCCACAATATACCGATATATTGAGAGAAAAAGGGAAGAAAAGAAAGCAAAGAGTGAAGACCTGGAAACACACAACATATAGAAAATTTCAAAAAGAGGTTTTTCTAGAAGAGTTTTTTGAGCTATTCTTTAGAAAAGAAAAACCAACTCAAGTTGTGTTTAAACTGAGCTTTCGATATATTGGCATAATAGGATCTTCATTGTACCTTACATCTGCTTAGTAAGAAGCACCCCAGTAAGGTGTTTGCTGACCTTGATCTCAGATCAGTCAAAAGTGAATGAGTGTATCCTAGTCGTGTGGACTTTGGACGTGTCCTATCTGGTGAGATTTGGACGTGGTGTAATCTGCCTTAGAGAAGGAGATTACGTGGTTGCAAGGTTGTAACAAGGTGTGTTACAATTGTAACGAGTTAAGCCCGGTTTAGTGAAGTGATTAAATCCTACACGAGGTAGGTCGTGGTTTTTCACACCTCAGTTGGGCTAGAGGTGTTTTCCACGTAAAAATTGTGTGTGCTTTATTTCCGCATTTATCTTGGTGATTTTCGCATTTGCTATATCTGAGAACACCCTCTGCAAACAAGTCACAGGGGTGTTTGTTTCATTTACAACGCGAAAATCAGACACCACAATTCACCCCCCTCTTGTGGTAGTATACTCACTAATTCAACAAGTGGTATCAGAGCAGGTTCTCTCACAAAAGGCTAACACCTTGAGAGATTCTGAAGATGAGTACACCACAAGGAATTCTTGAAGGGCAATCCATTACTCGTCCACCTTATTTCAACGGCCAACATTATAGTTGGTGGAAGAATAGGATGGAAAACTATATTCAGGCCGAAGATTATGAGTTATGGATGCTCATCAAGAATGGGCCCCTTGTTCCCACCAAGGTGCTTGAAGATGGTAAGATGGTTTCCAAGGAACCTAAAGAGTTTGATGCTGAAGATTATAAGAAAATGGAGAAAAATGCCAAGGCCAAGAAACTACTATATTTTGGCCTAGGACACGATGAATACACTCGCATCTCTGAGTGTAAATCAGCCCAAGCTATTTGGAACGCCCTGTAAGTTGCTCATGAAGGTACGAGTCAAGTTAAACAATCTAGAATTGAGCTACTTATGCGACAATATGAGTTGTTTGATATGGGTGATCGTGAGACTGTGATGGATATGTATACACGGTTTACCCACATCACGAACGAGTTAAAATCTCTGGGAAAGTCTTTCACCACTGAAGAGTTGGTGAGGAAAATCCTCAGAATTCTACCTCGTACGTGGGAGGCCAAAGTAACAGCCATCCAAGAGGCTAAAGACATGAACAAGATCACCCTTGACGAGTTGATTGGTAATCTCTAAACCTATGAACTCCGAAAGAACTCACAACAAAGAGAGGAGCAAAAGAAGGATCGTAGGCTTGCCTTGAAAGCACATGAGGACACTGACTCTGACCTTGAAAATGAAGATATGGCCCTAATGACTAGGAAATTCAAGAAATTCTTCAAAAAGGTCAAGGAAAACAACAAAAGAAAAGATTTCAGTAAGTCCAGAAACACCCCCAAGGAACAGCTCACAGGGTGTTTCAAGTGCGGTAAACCAGATCACTTAGTCAAAAATTGTCCTCTGCTTCGAGAAGATCAGATGCCCGAACATCCTCAAAAACAGGGTCAAAAACACCCTATAAACAATCTGGGCAAGCGATTCTCGAAAGCTATGCTGGCTGCCTGGGGAGATTCCTCTGAGGATGAAGGAGAATCTGAAGCTGAAGAAGGGGTCGTAGCACTGATGGCACAAAGTGATTCAGATTCAGATGATGAATCAACAATCAGCCTCTCAGATCTCAAGAACAAAGTACATGGTCTTAACAAAGCTACTTTAGAAGAACTTCTATATAATTTGATAGACACCTGTGCTGATCTAAAAAGAGAAGTTCATGACCTAGAGCTTGAAAATGAAATTCTTAAAAATGAAAAACTTAGTTTACATGAGAGAATTAACGTGCTTAGAGAAGATCTCTTTCTAAAAGAAGGCGATTACACTCAAGTAGAGGAAAAACTCTTTAAAGTGGAAGAAACAGTTGAATCCCTGCTAAATGAAAGGCAGAGCTTGAATGCTACCATAGAAAAATTGGAAACTGATCGTGCCACAAACAACCGCTGGAACAAATCCTCACAAGCCCTTGATTGGTTAAACACTCACCACAATCGAAACAAAAAGGGACTTGGATATAAGCCTAAACGGACCGTTTACCCAATACATAGGAAGTATGTGGGATTACCTGAAAACATCGTTTGCTTTCATTGCGGTAAAATGGGTCATTATAGATACACTTGCCCTTTAAGAAAACATGCCAATGAAAAGAATGAAAGGTATGTAAAACAAATCTGGATTAGAAAAGATGAGCTTTACATGTCTAAAAGAATGGGACCCAAGTGGATCTGGGTTCCCAAAACTAACCCGTGATTTGTTTTGCAGGCTGAAGTGAGAGAGAACAACCTCACGAACACCCTTGAAAACAGGCAGTTGTGGTTTGTTGATAGTGGGTGTTCACGGCACGTGACTGGTGAAAAATCAAATTTTCTCTCACTTACAGCTTTGAATGGTGGGAGTGTAGCATTTGGAAACGGCAAGTCTGGGACAATTGTCGGTATAGGTAATATTGGTAAAACTCTCTCCCACTCAATTGATAATGTGCACTTAGTTGATGGGTTAAAGCACAATTTGCTAAGTGTGTCCTAACTGTGTGACAAGAACAACCTAGTACTGTTTTCAAAAATACGTTGCTTGGTTGTGAGTGACGACACAGGAAATGTTGTGTTGAGGGGGAAGCATTGTCAAAATGTTTATAAAGTGTGTATTTCCACTCTTCCCCAAAACAATCTGACTTGTTTAAATGCATTAAATGATGATATAATGCTATGGCACAAGAGACTAGGTCATGCAAGCCTGTCTTTGTTAAACAAACTTGTCTCCAAAGAATTGGTTGTTGGACTACCTTCCATCAAGTATAATGATGACATGGTATGTGAAGCTTGTAAAAAAGGAAAACAAGTCAGATCTTCTTTAAAATCTAAAAAGTATGTAAGCACTACCCGACCTCTTGAGTTATTACATATTGATCTATGTGGTCCCATGAGGACAGCCAATAGAGGAGGGAAAAGGTATGTGCTTGTAATAGTGGATGATTACTCTCGATTTACTTGGACCCTGTTCTTGGCCTCCAAGGATGAAACTTTTGAGAATTTTATTGCCCTTCTCAAAAAGATTGAAAAGAGAGTAGGACACTCATTGGTTAGTTTGAGGTCTGATCATGATAATAAATTTGAAAATGCAAGCTTTACAAAATTTTGTAATGAATATGGTGTCGATCAAAACTTCTCAGCCCCGAGAACACCCCAGCAGAATGGGGTAGTTGAACGAAAAAATGGTACCTTAGAAGACATGACTAGAACAATGCTTATTGCTAGTGATCTTCGTAAGAACTTTTGGGCAGAAGCTTTGAACACATCATGTTACATTATAAATAGATGCATGATTAGACCCATTTTGAACAAAACTCCTTATGAACTTCTTAAAGGCAGAAAACCCAACATTATGCATCTAAGAACATTTGGTTGTAGATGTTTCGTGCATAACAACGGGAAAGATGCCTTAGGAAAGTTTGATTCAAGGAGTGATGAGGCAATATTTCTTGGTTATTCCTCTCACAGTAAGGCATACAAAGTCTTTAACAAAAGAACCTTGTGTGTTGAGGAAAGTGTGCATGTGTTTTTTGATGAATCTAACTCCTTGAATGAGAGTAATGCACAGGATGAAGAGTTTGAATTAGGTCTTGTCCAAAAGGAGCTGTTGAACCAAGAAAAACAAGGTGAGGACACCCTGAAGAAAACAGGTACAGAAGTTGTTCCTTAAAGCGACAGGCAAGGTGAGCTCCAAACAGGGGGAAACACCGTTGAACCCTGTTCGGAACCATGTTCTTCAGGAACCAGCTTGCAAACAGGTGCAGAAATAGGATCAGGAGGTGTTCTTGAGCCTGATCCTACACACACTTCAGCTAGAACAAAACATGTGTCTGTGGATCTAATCAATCCAAGACCATGGAAGCACCATTGTTCGCACCCTCTTGATCAAATCTTGTCAGATATTAATTCTGGAGTGCAAACTAGATCTAAATTTAAGAATTTTTGTGCTTTCTATGCTTTTCTTTCTAACATTGAGCCAAAAAGTGTGAATGAAGCTCTTGCAGATTCAGATTGGATCGCGGCTATGCAAGAAGAGCTTCATCAGTTTGAAAGAAACAAAGTGTGGCACCTTGTACCTAAACCTGTAGATAGAACAATCATTGGAACCAAGTGGGTGTTCCGAAATAAGCTCGATGAGTCAGGAACAGTTACTAGGAACAAGGCAAGGCTGGTGATTCAAGGGTACAATCAAGAAGAAGGGATCGATTATGAAGAAACCTTTGCACCAGTTGCTAGAATTGAGGCTATTCGAATCTTAATAGCCTTTGCAGCTCATATGGAAATCAAGCTATATAAAATGGATGTGAAAAGTGCATTCCTCAATGGATACCTTAAAGAAGAGGTGTATGTCAAACAACCCCCTGGTTTTGAAAATGGTGATTTTCCAAATCATGTTTTTAAACTTGACAAAGCACTTTATGGTTTAAAACAAGCTCCAAGAGCTTGGTATGAACGGTTGTCAAGCTTTTTACTTGAAAATGATTTTAGAAGAGGCAAGGTGGACAATATCTTGTTTCTAAAATCTAAGGGGGAACATCTATTGATTGTCCAAATATATGTAGATGACATTATCTTTGGTGCAACTCTTCATGATTTATGCAATGAATTTTCAAATATGATGAGGAGTGAGTTTGAGATGAGCATGATGGGTGAGCTTAACTTTTTCTTAGGCTTACAAATCAAGCAAACTCCAAACAGCACCATGATCCATCAACAAAAGTATGTCAAGGAGCTACTTAAGCGTTTTGGGATGGAGTCGGCCAAACCCCTAGACACTCCTATTTCTCCTTCAACCAAGTTGGTTATGGATGATGGGAGTCCCTCAGTTGAGGAAAAACTCTATAGGGGCATGATTGGGTCACTACTATACCTAACCGCTAGTAGACCGGATATTGTTTTTAGTGTTGGTTTATGTGCCCGTTTTCAGTCTAGTCCTAAAGAGACTCATCTTAAGGCTGTTAAACGGATATTAAGATATTTGAAGCATACACCTGATTTAGCTCTATGGTATCCTAGAGGTTGCAATCTTGATCTTGTTGGATATACTGACGCTGACTATGCAGGTTTCTTAGTTGATAGAAAGAGTACCTCAGGTATGGCTCATTTTCTTGGACCTTGTTTGGTATCTTGGGCTACCAAGAAGCAACATTCAGTTGCCATGTCCACAGCATAAGCTGAATATGTTGTAGCAGCTTCATGTTGTGCTCAACTGTTGTGGATAAGACAACAACTTAAGGATTTTTGTGTTGACACTGGATGCATTCCTATTTTTTGTGACAATACTAGTGCTATTAACATTGCCAAAAACCCATGTCAACACAAAAGGACAAAGCATATTGATATTCGACATCATTTCTTGAGAGATAATGTTGAAAAGGGGTTAATCTCCATGAATTTTTGCTCATCAAATAATCAAATTGCTAATATATTCACTAAGGCTCTAGCTCGGGATCAATTTGAGAGAAACAGGCTAGAGTTCGGGTTGGCAAAAACGCCCTGAGAACACCTGTTCTTAGAGGTTGATCAAAGCTGACAAAAAACACCCCATAATACCTGTTCCATCTCCTTGTTTGAAAGCCTTCTTATTTCAGTGGTTTATGATTAAAGAATATGTGTAGTCTTGTGTGCCAATGTGACGATACTACTGTCTTGGGAGATGGAGAAAGCTTAATCATGACATATCTTGGAAAGAGAGAAGCATGTTCAAGAACAGGCGGCTAGATTAGGTACGCATTGATTGTGATTAATGTTTGCTGCTTGCTCAACTTCTAGGTATTCCCTAGGTGGGCCTTCATAACGGGCAGAGAGTTTAAAAACCCTCGTGCGTGCGTCTTCCCTGTCTTGCTCGCTCTCTCAACCCTGTTCTTAACTTCAAACCCTAGCAAGACCCTCAAAACCCGAAAATCTCTCTTGCTTTAATGGCTTCCAAAACCGATTCCTCACTACTCTCTGAGAACAATAGCATGATTATACCTGCAATTTCGGCTCCTCCTCGCCCAATTACCCACAAAACCTTCGGGTATCTCACTCAGATAAACCTTAAAAATATTGGGCTTGATTTGTGCGATATTCCCTACTCCTTTGGTTGGGAGTTAGTGATGTATGTGGGGACAATCTCTTGCCCCATTTCGTCTGTAACAGGCTCTGGTTCTTCGGGTCTCCAAGACAAATTCTTGGAGAACCCAGAAACCACCGTTGAGGGCTTTGAGCCCTGTTCTTCTACACCCTTCCCAGAAACAACTCAGCGAACAGGGGATGTGTTCTTCGATGATCTGTTCGCAGATCTGAAGGAGGACTCTGTTCCTCTAGCCTCTCCGACTGGAGAGAAGAGGAAAAGGGTAAAGATGGTGGCTAGGTGCACTCAAACTCCAAGAACTCAACCACCATCAAGTTCTAGCCCCTCTTTAACTCCCTCTTCTCCTCTTTCTCACCCTTCTCGCAAATCTGCGTGAATTGCCTTCAGATCAACACCCAGATCCTCCAAACCCTCTGTTCCTATCATCGAGGAAGTTTTCTCATCTTCTGAAGGGGTCTCGAGTTCTGACTCTGAAGACTCCACCTTCAAACAGGGGACACCGGTGTTTTCCGAGTCCTCTGACGATCAAGCCCCTCCTAAACCAGTCACTAAACCTGCTGTGAAGACATCTCCAGCGAAAACACCCCTCAAGCGAAAGCCCAGAACAGCCCCCTACCAGAAGTTACCACCTCTGTTCCTGTCTCCAAACGCCCAAAGAAGTTCTCTCCCTCTTCTATGACTGACAAACATGCGCAGTTACTGAAGCGCAATGTCGTCAGGGAGAAGGTAGTATCTATCAGTTTTTTTGCGGAACAGGGTCTGGGGGTGTTCTTGACCAAGCTTCGCACCCAAGGCTGGATTGACTTGTTTACAAACACCCAGTTGGGATGTTCTGTGCCTGAGTTGGCTGAGTTTTACCCAACTGTAGAGTCACCGACGGGGTGGTGACAAGTTCAGTAAGTGGGCAAAGTATCCAGCTTGATGCGCCCACACTTGGGAAAATTCTAGGAATACCCTCACAGGGATTTACTGTGTATGTGAGGGAGGACAAAACAGCCCTGGAACCAGCAAGGCTCCTTGAGGTGTCAAAACGCCTAAGTCACAAACAGGGTCTGAAAACACCCTCCTCTGTAAAGAAGGGTGATCTCATCCCTCTCCACCAACTCCTTTTCATGTTTGTCATTAAGAACGTGATTCCAAGGGGTCAAGGGAGGAACGCGGCCGACCTTTTTGATCAGTGCCTGGTCGACCTGCTGGATAGGGAAGAACCCATTAATCTTCCGGCCATTATGATTCGCCACATTGGGCGAATTGCGAACACCACCCAGGCACATGATCTCGGATATGGGTTTCTTCTGTCAAGGGTGTTTGAGCACTTTGGGATAGTGCTCACACGGAGAGTAGCCGCCCAAACCTTTGATGAATTCGGGATTGATACTCTGCTTAGGTGTGGCTATGAGCTTGGCGGATCAGTCTCCAAACAGGGTCGTCGACCACCTGTTTCTGAGCAACCTCCCATCACGGTCGAGGCTGTTCTTGAGGACAATGCTCGCCTCAAGGATGAGCTCTTAGCTGTCAAGGCTGCTCTTGCTGAGGAACAAGCTCTCTCTGCCAAGCGTCATGAAGACCTGCTTGCTCTTCTCTCCACCCTTGCCCCTAGCATTCCTCCTCTGTAAACGAAACCACCCTCTGCCCCCTGATTGTCAAGCCTGTTCTTTGTTTTGTTTTGGTTTTTTGGCAATTTGTACTGCTTTGCTTTTAATAGAATATATACTTGCAGTCTGTTGATTGTTGTTTCTTATGTTGTTCTTGTTTTTATGATGCCAAAAGGGGGAAGAAGAGTGAAAAACCAATTGACAAAACCTATTGATTAAATATGCGAATGAAGAAGAGTGAAATCCTATTGACAAAGGAAATGAATGAACCTGACCTTGACTTACGTGGATCCCTATCAGTATTTATTTTTTGGTTGTTTTGTCAATATGATCACTTGGTTTGTCATCATCAAAAAGGGGGAATTTGTTGAGTTATTTTATTTAAGTTTTGATGATAACAACTCCAAGTGTGAAAATTTGTCCAAGTAATGTTGCTTCAAACACGATCTCCAAACAGGCCTAACTGGTGTTCGTAATCCTTATTGTATTAACTGGTTTGCTACATGTGAGAACAAGTCCTTAAAACAGGTTTCGCGTGGTGATTCTTCATTAAGTCAGGAACGCCATCTAGACAGTTGATTGTAAGGCATGTTCCTGAACTCTAGCAATGCAAAGAACAACCCCAGCAGACAAGATGGCCTTGGTGTTCTCAGCAGCCCTACAAATCTTGGACAAAATGACTGATTCAGAACAAGAAGTCTTGGGTATATAGGTTTTATTTATTTAGACTCTTGTTAATATGCCAATATTGAAAATGCTTTTTAAACACCTCTTCAATCGGTATTCGCACTAAGTACTTCAGAACACCAGTTGCGAACAACCCTGCAAACAGGGTGCCTAGGGTGTTTCTGAACTGAAGTGGTCATACCCGGTTATCTTTGAAAATTCAATTCGGTTGGCCAAGATCTCCATAATACTTCCTTTAATCTTCAAAGTTGCTATTTTTCTGGAAAGGATATTTCTTGAAAACATTGTGGGAGATTTGCGAAAATAGGAGATTTGCCAAAACTAATAAGATTTTCTTTGCCCATATTTTCGGATTTGATAAAAATCCCAAAGCTGAAGATTTCTGGTTGCTTTTTGAATCTTCTTCACGGCTATGAGAAGATAAGGGTTATCTCTTGAGATAACAAATCCCTTATAACTTGGAAAAACTTGCCACTAGCCGTTGGGAATATTTCTCTTGAAAATCCTTTTCCAAACTTAGCTGCTTTCTTCTCTTCTCCTTGGTTTTTGACCGTTGGGTTTTTGTGAAAAAAAGCTCAGCTCTTTCGCCCCCACAATATACCGATATATTGAGAGAAAAAGGGAAGAAAAGAAAGCAAAGAGTGAAGACCTGGAAACACACAACATATAGAAAATTTCAAAAAGAGGTTTTTCTAGAAGAGTTTTTTGAGCTATTCTTGAGAAAAGAAAAACCAACTCAAGTTGTGTTTAAACAGAGCTTTCGATATATTGGCATAATAGGATCTTCATTGTACCTTACATCTGCTTAGTAAGAAGCACCCCAGTAAGGTGTTTGCTGACCTTGATCTCAGATCAGTCAAAAGTGAATGAGTGTGTCCTAGTCGTGTGGACTTTGGACGTGTCCTATCTGGTGAGATTTGGACGTGGTGTAATCTGCCTTAGAGAAGGATATTACGTGGCTGCAAGGTTGTAACAAGGTGTGTTACAATTGTAACGAGTTAAGCCCGGTTTAGTGAAGTGATTAAATCCTACGCGAGGTAGGTCGTGGTTTTTCACACCTCAGTTGGGCTAGAGGTGTTTTCCACGTAAAAATTGTGTGTGCTTTATTTCCGCATTTATCTTGGTGATTTTCGCATTTGCTATATCTGAGAACACACTCTGCAAACAAGTCACAGGGGTGTTTGTTTCATTTACAACGCGAAAATCAGACACCACAATTCACCCCCCCTCTTGTGGTAGTATACTCACTAATTCAACAGCCACCTTCTATGAGAGACCTAGGCTGTCTCTCTAGAGCACTTATGAGACCCAAGGTGTGCGGATGGCCATAAAAGCGCCAGTGTGTCTATCGCGGAGTATGCAGTATCTTAAGGGTTGATATGTGTTGTGGGGGTCTCAATCAAAGTCTTTCTAGTTCAAGACTTAGTTCACTAGTTAGACTATTGGCTGTTGCCTCACACCACTAATGTGTCAATTCAAATTGAAAGATATTGACGCTTAAGTATCTGATCCACTTTTGCCCAGAATGCCTTTCTTAAATCATCTTGCCTTGTATGCCATTAGTGGGGGACTGTTAGAATAATGGCAACAAGATAAACTTTTCTTCCCCCCTCTCTCTCTTTCACACTTGTCCCACATGAAACTTTTGGGTGGTAATTTGAGGGGTTCATATATCCCATCCTCCTTACCCATGTTGAATAACTTGAGACCAGGCTCTATGGGGTTGAGGGTGTCTGAGGCCAACACACGCGCACCCGCCCGTTCGGTCCGGGCTGGGCGCGGCGCGGGCTGCGGGTTGTGGGCCTAATCTATCTTTTTGGGAGGAATCTGCTTAGACATTTTCGTAATGAATCGCTCTCAACCGTTATAGACTTCCTGATTTTCCTCCCCGCCTTGAATGCTGCCAGATCTTCTGCCTCATTCTTTGCTCTTAATGGCCAGATCTTTTGCCTCAACTCACGCCATTTTAATGGTTGTGCAACAGCTTCTTTTCCCTTATGAATAGAGGCTTCATCAGCAGGGCGAAGGACACCAGCTCTCGCATTTCTCTCCTCTGTTCTTCTTCTTCTCTGCATTATGGGTTTTCGTGTGCTGCAAACTCCAAACTCTTGCCCGCGGAGTGCATGCGTTCAAGAGTGTGCTGAGTTAACCTTGGGGAACAACCGGCTAAATCGATTTGCACCGTAGTTGAGCCGTAATTGCTTTCAAGACAGTGGTTTATCTACGACTCAATTTATTCTGGTTATCTTCCAGCAATTGTTCTTCTTATTCTTCTAACATGTGCATGTGTGTGCGCACGTGTGTGTGTGTGTGTGTGTGTGTATATATATATATATATATATATATATATATTCAAACTGTCTACTGTAGCATGCACCGTAAAATGTACGGGTCCATACTAGTGCAAATAATGGAAAATGAATGTGACATTTGTAAGAAATGAACATTGATAGTACAAGGCCTAAATGCACCGTGAAATCAAAGCTTGCAAGTATCTTGGCTGCTAAGGCTTTGCTGCTAATGTGTTAGCAAGTTGTGAATAATCAGTTTTCTAATTTATGAGCTTCTTCAGTTTGTGTTACATTGGGAACTACAAAATGTAAAAATGTAACTACTTACCCTTAAAAGGTGGCCAGGTACCATTTTTTGTATTATTTGTATAGCATAATACGCTACAATGGATAGGTGTAGGCCTGTCAGTTTAGACAGGCGGGTTAAATACGGAGCGGGTATATTCGGATTCAGGTAAAATACGGGTCGGGTGTATTTTGATTTTACGGGTTTCGGATTAACCCAACAGGTTTAGAGCGCCTTTTTCGTGAGTTATTTTTCTTTTTTTAAATCAAAAATTCTACATATTTATTACTCAAAATTGTCATCATTTAATGAAAATGCATAATAATTGTAATTTCTCAAAAGAATATTAAAATATTCAAACATTTTATTATAATATATGAACATCTTGTATGGGCGGGTAAAGAATTGAGTCCCACTTGATTTTGGGCATATCGAGCCGTACATTGAAAGAAGGTTAATAGTGGGTCGACTATTTATTGGGCAACCCGTCCAGAGCATTTTAATTGGTTGTAGCAGTTTCACCGCTAATAATCTATTTAACAATTTAATATTTTTATTAACTAACCTACCAATGTCCAATCAGGTAAAACTTTATTAATAGACCGACCCCAATACAAATACGACTAGTTGTTTTTTTACCGTTAGTATCATAGTTCAAGACTAGTCAGAACGAAAACCAAATAAAATTAAATAAAAGAAGTACAAGATATTATCTTGCAATTATAACATCAAAATTTTAAATTATTACAAATTAATTAATTTTAAAAAAATTAGACAGATTTGTTTAACTAACTATACAATTGTATGACTTTCGCATCTTTAATGCTTGTGTTCTTTTAAATTAACTTTTTAAAAAAGATTGAATAGTTATTCCATGCAATTTTGTACGTATTTTAAACATTTTTTCATTTAAAAGTTGTGTACGGTTTTATTTTCAGAGAATGGAGAAGAAAAAATAAAGTTATTATTGTTTAATTTGTAAATAGATGCAATAGTAATATAATATCTTTTCAAAATACTCAATAAAAATGACTAACCATTATTGTTGAAAGAGATAAATTAGAGAAAAATAAAAAACTAAGGATATAATGTTCGGGTCAAGCGGGCAGGTTCGGGTTCGGGTCGGGTTTGACCCGCTAATTTGCGGATTTTTCGGGTTCGGTTTATTTCGAATTCGGGTCGAGAAAATCGTGTTCAAAACCCAAAGTTTTCGGGCGGGTTTGGGTCAGGTTTTCGGATCGGGTCAATTTTTGATAGTTCTAGATAGGCGTTCTTAGATTTGACAACATTTGGACTTTAAGGCGCTGTTTGGTTCTCAGAAATTTTGGTGGAAAGAAAAGTTGAAGGAAAAAATATAAAGAAAAAAAAAGTATGGAGAAAATGTGTTTTTTTTTCTCTTCTTTGGATTGAGGAAAAAATATAAGAATTTGGATGAGAAATTTGAATGTTGATGAACTATTTGAATCATGTTGATGTTATCTAAGTAATGTGAGGTTGGAGGAGGTTGGGAATTTTCCTCAAACTTTCCTCACAATTTTATAAGGAAAATTTTATCACTTGTTTCTGACAATTTTTTCACCTAACTTTTTTCTATATTTTTTTTCGTCATGATTTTCTCTAAACCAAACAGAAGAAAAAAATTAACTTTTCTAAAAAAATTTCTTCCCACCAAATTTTCTAAGGTCCAAACGGAGCTTAAAGGAACCTGTCCATATTATTATGTATAAATTAATGAGATTGCTAATGATCATACTCACTGAAAAATCCGGATGAAATAAGGTAATATATATTTGGAATCAAAATTGATTACAATATGAAAAAAAAATTAAAACTGGAAGTGTCAATTAGTCTAATTAATAAAGTTTTTGAGAATTGTTACAAGACACTTGACTTTGAATCCCACATATATTGACCTTCTAGTCCATTCACACCAAAAAAAAAAAAAGGGTTAAAGGTGTTGACATTGAGAAAGCTTTTGCAATGCTTGCTGCCCTTTATGTCAAATATCAGTAGTCAAAATCAGTGGTAACCGGCAAGGAGCTGCCAAATACCGTAAGCAATAAAAAAGCAGCAACGATAAGAATGATAAGCAATATTAGAAGCGAACAACCCTCAGGATCCGACGTAATTTTTGTTTGTCACATCACTCAACATGAGTAAATGACTTAATATTACTGCTAGATGTAATGAGTAAATGATTGACTATGCTTTAAAAAAAATAGAGAGGGACAAATATTTCCCAACTTTATGTATATAATTGTTTCATTTTTCAAAGATTTCACATTCATTTTTACATAGAACATTAATCAACAACAATAACAATTTTCAATGAGGATTCTAGATTTGCGGAGTTTCAGAAGATCCAGATGTAGACGATGTCACCTCTTCAAACGTCTTTGCCGTCAGAGAGGTCGATCTTAGGAGACCCACATAAATTTAGCTGCAATTAATATAGACCCAAGGTGCTAAACTGTAATAATTAAAACAACATAATAAGAGAGGTAGGAACCATACCTTAAACAATCAGTATTGGATGCTAGTAACTTTATTGAGCATAGGGTATTACTAACATAACACTAACTACTGCAAAGGCAAGTTAGAAAAAGAAAATGTAGCCAGTACCACACTCAATATACTCTTACCATGCAGCAACCAAAGGAATCCTAACAAGCTACCTAGTTATGGTCCACAACCTTAATCATTGACCTTCACAAACTCCTATCCTGAGTCATGTTCTCTATTTTGCCACAAACTTTTTAAATTAGGCTTAATGACGTCGTTCCACCTTTTCTTAGGCCATCATCCTCCTTCTTACATTCCTGAATATTAATCAACTCATATCTTTTTCCATGTGCATCCGCATTCCTTCTCTTAAGGTGACTAAGTACATAGAAGATTAACCATTTGATGCAATTGAATAGTCATTTTTCAAAACCACAAAGTTCATTTCTCTAAAGCAACAAAAATATGAAAAGCTTATGTTGTGTGCAACACTTGGGATTCATTAGCTAATAAATTAAACAACGCTTAGTTTAAAAATCAAACATTCATTTCTATATTACTCGATAATCATTTTTTGTTGGTTGGGATAACTGTAGATTCATTCTATAGAAGTGAATGTTCACTTTTTAAAACAATGAGGTTGGTTTCTCGAAAACAATTAAAAAATTGACGTTACGTCTATAGAAGTGAATATTCATTTTCTAATAGACAATTAAAAAATTAGAAGGATCACAAGAAGTTTGAGAAAGAAAATAGAAAACAAAGAGCAAGTTTGAGATTCATGTGATCAGTAGGTGGTGATCTCAGATGTTGTTTGTGATTATGGTTAGTAGCTGTTTGAGCTTTTCTGTCTAGGATGCAACAACTGTCTTTTTGTTAGCTTTGTAGTGGCTGAATGGCTGTTTTATGTTTCATTTTTCTTTTGTATGGGCATAGCCCAACTAATAATCGAAAAAAAAATAGACAATATTCATTCCAAAAATCATGCTTTTCATTTGAGGCAAGTGAATATTCATTTTTCAAAGCAACAAAGTTCATTTCGTTAAACAATAAAAATATATAAAAGTTGAATTATTTGGTCGCTAATTTTAAAAATAATAAGTAGTTGTGTAATTAATTTCATTTTTCCAGATAGCATATTATCATTTGTGATAGAGAAAAACATTTTAACATTAGAAAATAAAATGAAATCAACATTAACATAGAATATAAGCTCAAGGAAATTAAAATACAAGTGAATAACTTGTGAATGCTACATCATTATGAAATGAATAAAATTAAAACTAGCGGTGGGAAACAAGCTAGGCCGGGTTAGGTTGATCCATTTAATAAGCAGGTCAATTTCGTGTCGTCGTTGAAAATAGTTTAGGTTTACTCAAAATTGAAAAATAACAATTTTTCACACTAAACGGTCAAATCGTGTCGACTTCGAGTCGAAATCGGTTCGGTTCGGACTCAGATTTCTTTCAACCATTTTGGGCTGGATTCGTATCAAATTATCGTGTTGGGTCAGATTTTTTTTCCAACTTTAATTAAAACTATAATAAATCGGTTGATTCTCGACACATATTTGAAAATCTTTATGCCATTTGTTGCTAAGAAAAAGATTTGCACGCATGCTCCCGCTCCCTTTATGACAAAATTGGTCGTCACAAAATATTTGATGGCAGCCATTGCCGTCGACAAAAATCTGGGACACTGTTGACGCACGTAAGCACCAACAGACAGGGCCTTACTCTTGACAGCTTTGGCCATGTGCTACTCTTTTATTAAAAAGAAAAATTCATGCTTTTATAGTTTATGCTTAACATTTCTCTGTTTTTCTTACTTACTTTAAAAAAAAAAAAACTAGAAAAGCTTGTCAAAAATAAATTATATTAATAAGCAATGAACATTCAACCAAATATTTGGTTTAAATTAACCATTCTATGTGAACAACACCGTGCTGTGGTACACAAGATTTTACAAGGTTGAAGTTCTAGCGACAAAATACAAGTTTAGCATATCAAAACACTTTTATAATAAAACATTTACTAGTGATTGATCTATGAAGATCAAAAAACTAAAATAAACCCCCAAAAAAAAAGCAGAAACTGCACCAAAGTCGTCGACGAATCCCAAGTCTTCAACGAATCCCTTCAAATCCACCGCAAAATTCCCTTATTTGCCTCCCCATCATGTTCATCTAACTCCTTATGTTCACCAATGGAAAAGCACAAACATCAGCAACCATTTTTTTCCTTCTTTCTCCTTGCCAATGCATCAGAAGGCCCCACTTTGAGTTCCTTAAAGTCCACCAACCATATCAAAATCACAAAAAACACTTCTAGAAATCAGAAGAAAAATCGAAGCCAGATAACAACAGAGTAAAGGAGAGAGAAAATAGACCAATATTACAGACTCTGTTGATTCAATTACAGTGAGAAATAAAACATTCACAAGAACAAACAGCATACATAGGAAATTTTCATGTATTAAAATTTTCACAATAGGAAAATCAAAAATGAAAATTAATCAAAATTCAATATTCAAAGTAAAGCCCTGACTTACTGCATTGAAATTTCATCCATCAATTAAAATTGTCCCTTGAAGGTCAAGACTTTGCTTTTTCCTTCATCCTACGTGATTCAGCCAAACCTAGGACCCCAATGAGGGCCCCATGACCCACACCATGGGCCTGAGCCTCAATGGTCAACTATGGCCTCCATGGGCTCCAAAGGGTTGTCCATCTTCGGGCCCATTAAGGAAACGCTGCACAAAAAATTAGGAATTTACACCTGATTTCAAAGACTATATATACCTACCTATCTACCTCAAAAAAGTGGAGCAAAATTATGAGGAACTACCGATCACTCATCATTTTTACCCAAATAGATATCACCTTTCCCGAGAAGACCCAATCTTTCGTCATTCATTATCTCTGCTTTATTTCTTCCCTGGGACCTCACATTAACTTGATTGTCGGAGAGACGTTCGCAGATTCCAATCCGGGTGGCCCTTTTTACAGGATTCACGCTCGCAGAGTGGATTGTTGGATGCACAACCCTTGCCATCACGTAAGCCCGTTTCATCCCACGTCATCTGTGATGAGTAGAAAGTTCTGAAACATATTAAGCATCGTCTGTGGGGAGAGAATGGTAAGCAATAGTAGTAAGTGGCGCTACTCGGGCGGATACCTGATGAGACAAGGTTCCTATGATTGATGCCCAGACGGCTTATGAAGTGTAGGATGCTTTAGAGAGTTCGCCAACGACCTTCAGTCGGACAGCAAACACCTGCAAGGGAGGCGTATATCACTATAGACGCCTTGAATAACTTCATGAACACAATGATTGACACCCTCTTGTAGCAAGCGACTGATCATATAAAGACAACCATGGAGGCCGTGGGCTCCAGGAGGCCCTTGCCTACATTTGACTATGTGCCTAAAATGGGATGTGAGCCGTCTGATAGGCACAACCCCGCTGGGTCGTTGCATTGGAGCGCTGATGTGTGAGAGATCGCTCGGCCTGAGAAGAATGGTCGGTCCCAAAGGGTAACCACGACCGATTGACCGAAGGAAACGCCCTGCAAATCATCCGGGCTTGGTAGGCCCTCCAAGCGGCTCGAGGACAGCTCGTGAATTCCGCGACTACGTCCACGCCGTGCGCTACCCGTTCCTGGTGAACGATCTAGTTTGAAGAGTAGGAGAAAGCCTCGAAGCCTCGCAAAGAAGCCCCTCAGAGGAGGCGCACCCCTGAGTGTCCATCAGCTCAAGAATGAACACGCTGGGCGCCCATGACTGTTGTCCCCACCGTACTGGACGCTCCCAGCGCAATCCCTCAAGGATGGATTGCTTCGCCGCCAAAGTCCATCTGTGGTCGAAGTCGGACGGCAACTCCTAGGTTTGGGAAAGTAACGGTGCCTACCTTGGAACTGTACTACGGGTCTAGGGACCCAGAGGAACATCTTGAAGTGTATAAGGCTCAAATATACGTCCAAGATGTGGATGACATCACCTACTGCCGATACTTCCCTGCCACTTTGAAAGGGCTGGCGTAATCCTGGTTTAACGGCCTTATACACTTTGAAAGGGGTGGCATAATCCTGGTTTAACTGCCAGGCCGATGCCTTGTCCAAATTAGCTAGCTTCTCATAGGATGGGAAACTGAAGAAGATTCAATGGGAAACTTTGTTGAAAAAAAGCATCGAACCTCGCAAGGTCCTTTGGCTCGATAGAAGCTCTACTTGGATGGACCCTTTTAGGGCATATCTGGGTGACAGTACGTTGTCGACGGATGCAAAGGAAATTGATCTAGTGAAGAAACGGGCGCACTAGTTCATCTCATACGACTGGCTACTATACAAATGATCCTACGCTCGCCCACTGTTGCATTGCATGACCCCGGAGATGGGGCAAAAGGTTCTTGAGGAAATCCACGAAGGACTTTGCAGCTCACATATGGTGGATGCGCCCTCGTAGTTGCTACCATGCGGACTGGTTATTATTGGCCATCTTTACACGAGGATGCTATGAGCTTAGTGCGTAAATGCGACAAGTGCTAAAAATTCACCCCCGTATAGCAGAAACCCACCACCCCACTAACTCCTATCATCAGTCCTTTGCCCTTTGCCTCATAGGGAATGGATATCTTGGGGCCCTTTCCCAAGGCCACTAGTCAGTGTAAGTATCTCTTTGTTACCATGGATTACTTAACCAAATGGATAAAGGCAGAAGTCGTTGCCTCTATCACTGTTGCAAAAGCACCAAAGTTCATCTAGAAGAATATCATCACTCGATTCGTTGTCCCCAGAGTGATGGTATTTGACAAGGGTCGGCAATTCGACACAGGCAAGGTCACTGACTACCTCGTCAACCTAGGATGTCAAGTGCGATTGACTACGGTTGCTCATCCGCAGACCAATGGACAGGTGGAGGCAGCAAACAAGGTCATCCTGTATGGCTTGCAGAACAAACTGAATGAAGCTAAAGGCAAGTGGGCATATGAGCAGCATAGCGCTTTGTGGTCCCTCTGCACCATAGGAAAAATAGCCATTAGAGAAACACCATTCACGCTAACACATGGCTTCGAGGCCGTCCTCCCCATCGAAGTGGCTCTTCACACACGTCGCCTCACCACTTTCTAAGAAACCCTAAGCAATGCATCCTTATGAGAAGCACTCGATGTACTCCCCTCCGTTCAGAGCTATGCTATCCTCCATGAGGCGCTGTACAAGTCATGCCTGCCTCGATCGGTCAAAGCCCAACCCCTTCACATAGACGACTTGGTGCTTCGACGAACTGAGGCAGTGGCTTGATCTAGCGAGCATGGCAAACTAACACTAATTGGGAAAGACCTTATAAGGTGGCAGAGTATGTTTACCCTGGGACATACCGCCTCACTACCATGCATGGAGGGCCTATCCCACAGACTTGGCATACCAGCAATTTACACAAGTCCTATGTTGGCAGTTCAATTCCTCTACAAGCTCGATACAATGTATTGTCAATATTTTCACAGAAATGAGCAATTACATTCTCAACCACGATTGGAGCACTTCCCCATCCTTAAGGGTCTTATGGCAAGGCCCTTAGCCATTTGCTGCACCTTTAGCCCCTAAGGGGCTTAGGGTCTTACAGTAAGGCTCTTGGTCGTTCACCGCTCCTTTAGCCCCCAAGGGCCTAAGGGTCTAATAGCATAGCCCTTGGCCGTTCGTTACACCTTTAGCCTCAAGGGGCTAAGGGTCTTATGACACGGTCATCAACCGTTCGTTGCCCCTTTAGCCCCCAAGGGGTAAAGGTCTCATGGCACGACTCTTAGCCGTTCGCTACACCTATAGGCCCAGGGGGCTAAGGGTCTTATGGCACGGCCCTACGGCGTTCGCAACACCTTTAGCCCAAAGGCGTTAAGGGTCTAATGGCACAACCTTTGGCCGTTTGCTACAGCTTTAGCCCTCCAAGGGGATAAGGGTGATATAGTACAACCCTTGACCGTCGCTATACCTTTAGGGGTTAAGGGTCCTCTAGCACAACCCTGGCTGTCTGACACACCTTTATCCTTGAGGGGCTAAGGGTTCTATGGTCATGGCCCTCTCACTTGTTGTTCAGTTTAGGAGTTTGGTGACTGATGAAATGTGCATATAGCACGAAGTTAGATAACAAATCATAAGAAGCAAGAATTGTAACTCCCCCAATTCCTAATGCTTGATTAGTCTAACTTAATTACTCATAAACTATTGATTAGTAGCGGAAGCCTTTTGATTGGAGGCATTACCGCCATTCCGTAACAAAATAAGGCTAACTGAAATTACCTGTATCATTGCGTTGCCCATTTAATCACCAGTCTCACCAAATAAGTGAAATAACACGCACTCAACTATTTATAAAATTTATGATACACATAATAACTCAACGTATGATTACTAAATATTAACAAACGCAACATCTAAAGGAATATACAACCATTAGGCTCTTAGGAGTGCTAGCCTATAAATCACTGTGACTACTTGGCTGGCGAATCCTTAACAAAAGGAATTCTAACGCCCTTTCTTTTCTTGCTACCTCCTGATTTGTCAGTGAGAGGACTGTTCACCGATCCCTTGCCTAAAACAGAAACATGAAAACATTCGAAATATGAGCCGAAGCTCAGCACGCACATCCCTGTGCAGTAAAATAAGCTTTGAGTTTAATTAGTTAGGCGCTCGCATTTCAAAACATTTGTTTTGCAAACAAGAGAGAAAGAGTGTGTAATTAAAGTTGATTTACTGGTTATTATCTGAAAGTTGACCCCTGTTGACGTCTGCAGCGATCTTGAGATAGGTGCACAACTCCCAGGCCGATCGGAAAGCCTGAGTTGCAGTCGTGCAGGTAAATTGAAGGGCATAAGCCCTAATGATTGATAATTAATGGAGCCACTAGTTTAGGTGACAAACATTGCATAAAATAATTCATTATATGAAGATGATATTGATTTTGCGTAGTTTGATAAACATGTGAGTCTTCGAAGAGCACATGCAATGTACGTACTTGGTCTTGAGAATCTCTCTCCATTTAATTGAAAATCGTTTATTGGCAGTTTGAAGCGACAAATGTGTCCTCACTTCTGCTTCAAATATATAATTTTTCTTGATTAGTGCAAGATTAAGAAATTTTATCACATTTATTAACTTAACAAACAATTTAAATTCTCTCGACTTCTCTTTTTATTATTAGTGTAACAATTATTAGTAACTTAATTTGGTTCCATTTCATTTTTGTTTTTATTTCTCTTCTTCACACGGCTAACGATCTTTTAATACATGTTATAGTAATATATCGTGTGACTTATGTTGAGTTTGTTATTAATGGCGTTATCATAACGTTATTTCTGTGACTCGTCTTGTGTTTATTACTATTATAGTAACATAATATTATAGTACCATTCAAATTATCATTGTAAGCTTGTTAACAATGTTATTTCTTCGCACATATTAAAATTAGCGACATTATTAAGCATTATTATTACTATTATTATTGTTAGAATTGTGACTATTTTTATAACAATTGTTATTAACGATATTATTACTATTATTCCTTTTCTCTTTAACAAGTCATCGTTAGCCATTAAACTTTAGATTGCGATACGACTTAGAGTGATGTCTTGAACTCAGTTCCAGATTCAATTCGAGTCCCAATCATACAATTACTCACTAATAAGATAAAACAACGTAGGCAAGTTATGCTAGTAACTCCACTTTACAAGGCTACTTATCCTTTCTCCGCCCCTTTCTTGACAATTACTCATGCCATATACTTAAATAACAACCTCATATACACACATCTCTTCCTTTTCACTCAATTGTTACCAACGACTCACTTGAACATCATTGAAACAATCTAAGTAAGCTTAAGCTTCACGCAAACATTTAGCCTTAAATCACCAACAATGACAACACACACTCAAAATTTAACACCAATTCTTATTAATTCCATCCAAATGTTCATTATAATGTACTTAAAAGCACCAATTTAGTCATAATCAAACTTGCATTTCTTGTACTCAACCACACCCCTAATCACCAAGCCATGGTCATAAATTAACACACCCTAACCTTATACATATATATACATATTTCTCTATTTAATCGTCAATTAACTCATTTAATTGCTAATAACTCAAAAAAATCAACCTAAACATTATTCAAACCCTAAACCATAATCCTTCAATCTCATGATCACACTTATTCATCCAACATATTTTTCTTTTTAATCTCATTCAAATATGCATTAGCATCACCTTAAACTCCATTAAATCAACATAACAAGCTTAATTCACATCCAAATCTAAACCCTCACACACCACCGTCCTACTCCTCCTAATTCGCAACTCAATCCAAACATCCAAAATTACCAAAGAAATTTAAAAATAAATACTCACCCAATATTAGTTACACCATTTAATTAAAAAAATTCAAATTCAAATCATAAAAATTGAATTAAAGAGGGTTAGTGCTTTCACCTCTCAACTCACTTAGAAACTCACAAAGTGGGGAGAAAATCGGCTGGAACTGGCGACACAAGGGGTGCCTATGCGCAGTAAAATAGGCAAAGCAGGGGGGTATCGGGTCTGGGCAGGAGAAATTTTGGGGGTTGGGGTTTGTTTCTTTGTTTTATTTTGGGTAATTTAGCTCAGGTAATTTATTGTAAATTTTAAATAACTCTTCTTTCTTTCTTTTTCCTTTTTTTTCTACCTTTTATCTGTTGACACATAATCTTTACCTAGAATTATCTCACAATCATCAAACCCCCTTTTTCTTTTTATTTCATTCATTACATATATATATATAT
>JACYFF010031955.1:48843178-48869187 GCA_017589665.1 Selenicereus undatus | reverse complement strand
TTTTGTAAATATATTTTAGTTGTCTAAGTTAGATCTGTAATCTTGGCTATTGTTTGTGAATTAGTGTATATATATGTTTTTTTTTGTAAATATTTTAGTCAAAAGTCTGAACATAGAGGTCATGGCTTGTTATTTTGAGATGAATTTGTTTTATTACTCTTGCAGTTGTAAATCGTAAATTTTTAATGGAGAGTGGAGCTCAATCTGAAACCATAGGCTCACCGGCCTCGCCTAATCCTGCTTCAGGTCCTGGTCCTTCTCCACGACCACACTTTGCACAATGTCCTCTACGTCCCCAATCTCATTCACCCACAATTGTAGAGGTAGAACCCGACGAAGTTGGTGAAATTGATCCTTCTGCTGCTACTAGAAATAAAGGTAAACAAAGAACTTCTTGGGTTTGGCAAGAACTTGAACTTGAAGAAAAAAATTGGTGAAAGAAAGGCTACTTGCACACACTATAAGAAGAAACTGTCAGCTAAAGCCTCAAACAGAACTAAGTATCTAAGTGATCATCTTCCTAAATTCTATACAAAGAGGCATTTGCGGGCTAGTAGGCGACAAACACTTAGACTTAGGGCTAAAAGTAATGGGGGGAAGAAGTTAGAAAACCATGCATTTAATCAAGAAAATTCAAGGCAAGAGTTAGCTGAAATGATTGTGATGGATGAATATCCCCTCTCTATGGTTGATCACCTTGGCTTTAGGCAATTTGTGAGTGGCTTGAATCCTGATTTTCACATGATATCTCGAAACACATTGAGAAGTGATATTTTGACTATGTTTGAGAGTAGAAAGTCAAGTTTGAGAAATTTGTTAGAGGTTAATCAAGGCAGGATTCCAGTGACAACTGATATGTGGACTGCTTCTAATAAGAAGAAAGGTTATATGGTTGTGACAGCTGACTTTGTGGATGACGAATTGATTACTTGTAACCGAACTTCTAGGTAAAATTGTCTCTTGATCTTGTTTATTTTAATTGATTCCACGTATAAGCTATATTTCTCTTTGTCTATTTCAGCATGTTCTTAATAGTGTTTTAATAATGTTGTATAGGTTCCTCTATGTGCTGCATCCACATACAAGTGATGCTCTTGCTAATGTTATTATGGACCAATGTTTGTTTCAATATAATTGAAATCATTTGATGATGGATATGTTGCTTGGCAAGTTTGATTCTAGCTCTCTCATTCTTGATGGTAAATTTTTACATATGCAGTGTAGTGCTCACATTCCAAATTTGATTGTGAAAGATGGATTGGATGTGATTGGGAAGGGAATAGAGAGGATTCGTGAATGTGTTGCATTTTGGGGTGCAACTCCAAAGAGATTTGAGAAATTTGAGTATTCAACTCGATATTTGAAAATTAGTTCCATTGAAAAAATTCATCTTGATTGTAAGAGTAGGTGGAACTCAACTTATTTGATGCTTCAATCTGTTGTGCGCTTATAAAGCAAATTTTGAAAGGTTGAAACGTGTGAATGGCAAGTTCAATTTTGCCTTGCCTAGTGCCCATGATTGGCAGTTTGCTAACTTATTTGTGAGAAGTTGAAGATATTCTATGATGTTACATTGTTGTTTTCTGTGAGAGATTTCCCTACAACCAACTTGTTGTTTAGGCTTATTTGTGAAATTAAGTTGAACTTGCAAAGTTGGTTGTACTTTGATGTTGAGATTATTCATGACATGGCATTTAAAATGATTGAGAAATTTGATAAATATTGGAGTGAAATGAATGGATTGTTGGCTACTGCTTTGATTCTTGATCCTAGGAAAAAGATGGATTGGGTGGACTTCTATTTCAATGAGACTTACAAGAGCGAGGCTAGTAGAGAAATTGAAAGGGTGTCATCTCTGCTATATGACCTCTTAATGGAGTATATAGATAGAAAACCTAATATTGCCGAGGTTGAAAATGTCACTTTTGGAACTCCCACTAGCGATCCTTCCTTATCCCAGAGTGGCCTTTATAAGAAGATTGCCAAGACAGATATGTGGTGCACAAGAAAAGCAAAAAAAGGAAGGTAAACTTGAGATCGGAGCTAGATCACTATTTGCAAGAAGATTTTATGCCTCATATTGCCCACTTTGACATATTAGATTTTTGGAAAAAAAAATATTCAAATATCCAACATTGAGGATGATTGCCAGAGATATACTAGCTATTTCGGTTTCTACTGTGGCTTCTGAAAGTGCATTTAGTATTGGTGGTTGGGTTGTTGGTCCACATCGCTCAAGGTTACATGCGAAAACTGTGGAAGCATTAATGTGCTTGCAAAACTAGATGATTGGAGGGATGAAAGGTAATATGTATTTCTTTGCTAGCTTCATATGTTTAATTTGCATAGTCCTATTTTCAACTTGTAATGATTTGGCTTGGGTAACATTTTCTCCACTTTTGGTAGTTACTAAGTTTGAGAGTGCTTATGCTATTGCTACTATCTTTGATGATTCCGACTCGAAGGGAGGAGCAACAAGTGAAATTATAAATCCCGTAAAAAATTCATTTTATAATTCAAACTTTTTGTGTTTGATATTTAATTATATTATGAGGCGATAATCTTTCATTTATTTTTTTATAGGAATCGGAGTGTGATTTTGGATTCGAAGCATGTTGAGAACTTGATGAAGTTGGCGTCAAGTTAGTCGATATAATGTTCTTGTAACTTTTATCTTGGAGTTTCACACTTCCATTTTTAATAGTTGTTTCAAAAGATGTTGGTAGCTACTGGCACTTTGGTGATAAGTGTCACACTTTGTTGTATGGCTTGTTAATTGTGATTTAGTTGTGGACCTATGATCGCTTAGTGAGTTATTGTGAACAGGTTGTAGTTTTGTAAACTTGTGGCTTGTACTTGAACAAATTTGCATGTCTTACTGATTGGATGGGTAATTTATGCTCCTTATGTGGCTTGTTGCTACTTGTTGTGACCAAAAATTGTGGCAGGGGATGCTTAGTAGGCATCCAACAATAATGTGTTGATGGCTTGCTGAATTTACTAATATTGAATTCAAATATGGGTTTAATATGGGTATTAATTTTTATTTCCTATATAAACCTGAATAAAACCCGCAAACCCGCAAAAACCTGGTGGGTAAGGGTACGGGTGTAGTTTTTCAATACCCGATGAGCATGGGCACAAGAATGGATACGATTTTGGAAAGCGAGTATGGGTGAGCGTACAACTCAATCTGTCCCATACCCGCTCCATTGTCATCCCTAGTCTGGATGAAGGATTGTGGTATGTGAGATTAAAATCTTACTTACCTCAATGGGCAAACGATTTGGGTAAATAAGTTGTTTAAAGGCATTGGGCCCAAGCCTAATAGAAGCCTAAGAAGATGAGATGAACCCGATAATCCAAGCAGCTAACACTGGACATTGAGCGTAACACCAAACAAAGAAACTTAATGAATACTTACTTGAATTTGGAACATGGTTAATTACCCCTGACTTTTGCAAGGGCTTGGAAATCTAGCATAGATTTTTTTAACATAATCAACAAAGGTAAAGATCTTTGAGGTAACTAAAAAATGAAATCTATATATAAAAGACATATAATCCTAGCTAAATTCCTCTAGGAAAATTTCCTAGTATAAACAAGTCATTGGAATACCCTAAAGGCAAGCCTAAATTCTTTAATTCTCCCTGAGATTTCCTGAGCATCGAAGGTTCTTGAAAAAGAGAGAAACCTCGCCTTTCAAGTGTTGATCTTGCAGGTTTCCTTGAAAGATGGTTAAAGCTTCACTAGGTCTAGAAAGAAGCCAAGAATCTACCCTATGCTAAACAATACCGTAAATAAAGAACTCCTCTATTTTCTTATAAAATCAATAGGAAATGACGCGTGTTCAATATTTCACCTTTGTTTGGTATGAAAGTAATTTGTTAGAAGTAATTATCAAAATCATCAAAATTATCAAAATTATTGTTTGTTGTCATAGAATGAATAAGTTACTAAACTTATTATGAGTTACGTAAATCTTGTATGCATATGTGATATTAATACTATAATTTAATAATTTCACTATATGAAGGATACTTTATACAACACAAAATTATACTTTTATTATTCCCAAACTAAACTATTTTTTAAATCATTGTTACATCTTTTTAAGGGATCACTTGTGTTCTTTTTTGGTTAACGTTAAGAAAATGAAAGAGGAGGGTAACGCTAGCAAATACATTTTTAAGGTTTCTAAAACAGTTAAATATCCTAAAAAACATTCGTTTATAATTGTCGAACCTTAAATGTATATATTATGCAGCACTTACAACTTCTTCACCAAGAAAATTATCCCAATTTCAATCACCGGTTCGTCAACGTTTATTACCGGCACCTTCGACTTGTTGATGAGAGCCCCAATTTGCCCATCATAATGCGAGCAGTTCTTATGCCTAGTGAAAAGAAAAGATAGAAAACTTAACAAATGTAAAGTAAATCAATGAAGGAGCGAGAGGGAAGAAAATTGATGCCTGCAATGACCCACACTAACGTGCAGGGCTACCATCACGCGTGAATGTCAAGGGCGCATGAAGTAGAGAAATTGTAAATGTCAGAAACGCATGTGTTGACCTTTTTCTAGGCATGTGAATGTTAGGCCAGAATAGAAAACCGCATAATGGCATAATTATACTTAAATAGACAAACTTGCAGGAGGAAGGCTGTCTGTATTGTCATACACTTCTTTGTTAATTCTGTGTATGTTCAGTTACACTTCAGCATTGTTTTACATCATAAGAAGAGAATCTGTGGTTACTGTGACAGCTCAGTATCACTTTAACAAACTTTATAATCATTTAACTAGGACACCTCAGCTGGCAACCCTGTTGTACTTCGCTGTTTGTTCTACAAAAGCGGCAAGGACTCAACTAAGTAATTCCGAAGCCCTTTACTTCATTTAGTAAATGTTATTCATAACTTGGGTGGTTCAATCTTTTGGCTAAAAGGCATGACAAAAATGCTAGGCCAGTAAACCAAACCCAGCCCTATTGATTAGATATGTAAGGTTAAAATCAGCTCTGAGCTCAACAGTGACACAGAGAAACTGGGTACAAAAAGTGATTAATGCTACAAGAACAATACATTACAGCATATCCGCCAAAACGAACCCTTGCTGCTATCACCACTCCAACTTCTACGTCAAATAACTAGCGAGGACCTCTTGTTTACAAAAATCTCAGTCCTCAATACACCTGCTGCAGAGCAAGAAGTGAGGTGATAGGCGATGCATGGGCAAAAACCCACACTTTCACGTCAGTGAACATTACAGTGTTGCAATATGCGATGATGAAAATCGATGTACTTTTCCCAGAGAGGCTTGTACTTTTCTATGCCGATCTTTAACCATGGCTTAGAGTTGCCATTGTAGTGCAACACGGCCCCCTTTACAATCAACTTAGGGTCCACATTGGTATATCCCAATCCTAAGACGTGCCAAGAGGGGTCCAATGGCTCGGTCAAACCATAGAAAGTTAGCAATCCAGGCGGCAGGGTACCCAGTTTCCACAATGTGCGGTCGATGTTCTTTTCCTGCCAGTAGTGGTATATGCCCGTAACATTCCTTTTCCTCCATTCCACAAGGTCAAAAACATTCATCCCAAATGCCCATCCACATGCATCAGGGTCGAAATGTGCTTTAATAAGAGGATGGGAATAGTTTAAATACTTGTGATAACGATGAAATGTCTCCATACACGTCTCAACAGCCCCATTTACATTGCCATTCAGGTCAATCGAGAATAACTGTGAGACATCCTTCTGGACCACCACATCATCATCAAGAAATACCACCTTCTTCAACGCAGGATAAACTTCAGGAATGTAAAACCTGAGATGGTTCAGCATGGAAAGGTATTTAGGGTTCCGAAACTTGATTGGTGTTTTGCGGTCATCATTGTTGCCTGAGAAGTAGTAGTTTTTAGTATCTGAATCTTGGAGCTGCTTGAGGACTGGAACATATGAAGCATTAAGCCAACTGAAATCCTCTACTTTTTGAACTTCAACAGTCACTCCTCGGAAGTCATTCATTGAAAACCATGCCTTCATTGGTGCATAGTTGACTTCATCGGTTACAAGGTGAAATACAACCTTATCCGGATTTCGTGAATTTATAGCTGTTGAATTCACGACAACTGATGTTGCAAGGATATTATCTGAGAAGACACAGAAATGATGAAGGCTGTTGTCTTCAAGTTTCCAAGAAATAGCTTTTGTTTCTGCAGGTTTTCTTTGTGCACTTGGAGTTCTAAACCACTCAGCTGTCAATTGAACACCGAGACAATAAAGACCTTTTGGGACTTCCTCTGCAGCTATTTGCCCATACTTTGAACTCTTGTCAGTCACCACACTCATCTGTTCTTCAAGAGACTGGATCTTCGCCTTCAGCCTCATAATCATGGTTGCACTGTCGTAGTGAAGTTGATTAGCTTGGTAAAGCAGAAGAGCCATATCCTTGATTGCAGTCTCTGACTCACTAATTGTCAGAGGAATTCTTCTGGTGGCAGCATTAGAGAGCAGGATCTGTGAGTTTCTGATCTGAGCACTCAGTTCCCATGCAAATTGAAGGTTGTTGCTTTCCCTAGCTATCACAACAAGCGATTTAGCCAAAGCAATCTGATCATTGAGCTGCCTTATCGCAGAATTTGGACTCAACCACTCCTCTGTAACATTAAGGCTTACGGTATGCTCTTGCCTAAAGGACGTCTGCACAACAAAGGATGGGCTCGACAATATTAACAATTTGGTGAATCTGACATGGTCACTAAAGACATCTGCTAAGACAAAATGAACAAGCAGAATGTGACCTTCGGGGGGGGGGGGGTGTTACAGAGAGAGGGTAACAAAAGAGGTATAACAGATAAATAAGATAGAGCAGAATCTCCATCAACGAGGAAAGAAGTAGCATGTATTCTAACAATGAGTATAATTTTGGGTCATAGAAATAAGTAAAGCTGTAGTTTAAAGACGACCTAGTCAGAAGCTTCCTATTTTGACTGCAAAATGACAAACGAAGACCAATTAGAATGCAAAGACACATTTGCATTCCGTAGAATCACAGAGGATGGAGGCACAAACCAAAAACACATCAAAGTTATCTTCTCCATGCTACTTGGAGATCGAATCAGCTGAAGCAGAAGGAAATGCATCCCCTCTGAGAGGGATGCATCGTGAGGGTCTTGGTAGAACCCAAAATAATCTCCGATTCTGAAGGAAAGTCTTCCTAACAAAGGAGAATCTAGTACGTTCCACAAGTAACAAGTCAAGTGTTTCAGAGAACTTTGCTAAACCAGTTAACATTGTGAAATTGACCAACTCTGCCATCACACCCCCTGCCAAATCTTACTATCCTAAATCACTCTCGTACCTCCACCTTTCTGGCTTGCATTTCACCTAGTCATAGCAGGAGCATATCAAACACAGTAACAGTACTTAGAAAACCTTTGATGGATGGAAGCAATAAATCGGATGCTCCCAGTAGGCTCAAAACTTTCAAGTACTTGAACAAAATTTGGGGTGTGTAATTGGAATTTAACCAAAAATAGAAGCATAGGATACAAAGGAAGCTCCTACTCATTTAGGGGATGTTTGATAAACAGCTTTTTGGCCAAAAAGAACTTTTTAGACCAAAATTAGCTGTTTGACCTAATAAAAAAGCTAATTTAGGTGTTTGGTATAATAACTTTTTGGAAGAGCTTTTTGGAGATTAGCCTTTTGTCTCACAAGTTTGTTAGCAACAGCAAATTTCACCAAACAGTTTTTCTATAAACAACTAATTCAAACAGCTAATACAAACAGCTAATTCAAACAGCTAGCAACTATTTGCCAAACAGAGCCTTCAAGTATTCTAAAAAAAAGAACTATTCATAAAATAACAAATGGAATTGGAAGATAATCAGTGAACCACAGTCCATCACCTCCTTTCTGTCAGTCTGCAAAAAAGATACCATACTAAGAGGGAACCGCAGCAACCAAATGGAACTTAATTATATTCCAAGAAAAATTCACAGAAAACTATGCAAGAGGGGTGTTCATAGTCTGAAGCTACTTGCAGGATAAGAAAATAATCAAGCATTATAACATAAATGAATTTTGCGCCCATTATCCCATTTTGTTTGCAAAATTTGACAGAACATGCTAATTAAGATTTTAGTCAACGAAACCCCCCCCCCCAAAAAAAAAGTCTTTCCCTTTGTCTTTTAACCACCCATAACTGTAACTTTGTTACTACATACCATAATAAAATAACTAGCTTTGGTCCCTGTGTGATGCAAGGTTAATGATTAAAGTATTAATTGAATCAGTTAAACATAGGAATATAAAATAATTAAGCATTATAATGAAGCTAGTGTTCAATATCATTGTTATCTGGAATTTTAAAATAACATAAAAAATAGGGAGAGAAGAGTAATCTAATTGGCCATTAATTGTTTTCCTTAATTGACAAGTGAATGGCTATTAGGTAGAAAGACTTGATGATCTGACACATTCTTAAGAGGATTTTGCATACTCTCTCGTCTTTGGTACTGTTGGGGGAGGATTGATGGAAGACATAAGATGAAAAGAAAATTGTTTAATGGTATAGATTTAGATATTGTGCAAATTGCCAAGGATGTCTTTAAAAGGAAAACAGGAGGAAACACAATGAGAAGCCAGAGTAACTAATCAGGGGAAGACTGATAAACATGTATTTACAATCTGATGAAGCCGTCATGTTAGGCAAAAATAAATTAAAACAAAGGGAAATATATAAAAGTATAATTATATTAAAAGAATACCAAGTTACGTTAGTTTTGAAATGTTTTTGTGAGTCTCTTGGAAACAACGTCTTCGCTTGAAGGAATGCTAAAAAAGGTCAAGCAGTCTGCATCTAGTTCACCTAGACCCTGCCAAAGCAGGACAGACACTGGGTATTGTTGTGCCAAGTTATGTCAGAATATAATAAGAATCCATTCCCTTCTGTTCCGATTTGCATCAATTTTATCTAGACAAACATTTTTTCCAATGGGTCATTGCAAATTAAGTTGCAGGAAATTTACCCTAGATGCATGGACAAAAATTATGGCAATTTTAACCAGGGATTTGTAGAAGATTTTTCATTGTGTTTGGGGCTCCAGACAAAGTCCTCAGCGCATTGTCTTTGTATTACTTTTAGCGAGTTAAACATGGTAGCAAATGGAACACAATTCGGTTATTTTAAGGAAAGAGAAAATTAAAGGGTCTCGATTTCTCCTTTGCTTTTCTGCTTGACGATGGAATGTCTTTGCAGCCGTTTCAACTAAGAGTTTAAGAGTTCACTCTAGTAGTAAAGAGCTGAAGCTAACTCATCTCTTAGATGGATTACCTGTGCTTTGCAGAGCTACTTTTTTGATGCAGCATTTCAATATATTGTCATTTCCTCGGATTTGAAGCCAATCTATATAAATCATAAATCTTAATTGACAATGGCTGGTGTGTCCACACATGTCAATGTTGTCTTCACAACTATGCATTAATTTTGGAGCACTATTTTTAGTCTCACCAGCAATGTGTTTAGATAGATAGGTCAGCCAGGATGGAGTGATGATGAGAACTTGCAAATAGAAAGAAGAAAATTTCTGTGGTAAGCAAGCTGGTGTACAGAATCCATAGCAAGAAAATTTTGGTATTTAGGCATCTATTGTAAGTAGGTAGACAGCTATATACTAAAGATAACTAAATATGAACTTGCCATAGCTTGGTGCTTAAGAGGACTCGTCGAAGTCTACACTTTTAGAGACTAGAACAAGGATGGTTTTGACGACCTCAGCCTTGCAAATGGAAGCTTAGTCCTAGTCATGAGTACAGACTACAGAGAAAACAGTTGCTTCAAGTGAATAGTTTAGAATAAGAAATGGAAGTGGATTTTTTCCCGAGGCGGGGGGGGGGGGGAGGGAGGGATCAGGGATGGGTCAATTTTATGCACTTCTTTTCGGGAACTAGTCATTCTACCACTATACTATCCCCAAAGGTTCAAATGGAAGCGCTTTTAACTAGGAACCGAGCTCAATGTTCCTAAGATTTCTTTCATTGTCTAGATGGCATGGAAATGTAAGGTGCTTGAAAGATAGCTTGGAGCACTTCTGTATGCAGATGGATAGCTTGGAGCACTTCTGTATGCAGGTGGACAAGGCCGTATACTCTGTGGCAGAGGCAGCGACACGGCATAACATTAATTCTTTTTAGCGATACGTAGCGTATCAGGGTTTCTCTGCTTGAGCAAAATAACTTTGCTATGACTCCTATGAGAAGCATTATCAGCTGGAGACTTTGGAATCAGCAACTCTTGGGTGTCCAACTATCCCATCCGCCAACTACTGACACTAATTCCTTCTGTTGGGATTTACTCAATCTGACATGTGCAGGACGGGCACAGAGGCAGGCAATATTTTATTGGTTAAATGGGTTAAACAAGGTTATATTGAAGGTAGAAATTTCTGCAAGTTCATCACCTAACAGGATGACAGTTGGAAATAGCAGAAATGACCAAGATCAAAGCATAGTTAGCGGCAGCTTCTGATGGAAACCACAACGCAGAGTGGGCACAGCTCTATTACATTCACCATAAGGAAGTATGAAGGGTTGTACATTAGGCATCAACGGAGGTTATACAGTTAGCTGGTGGCTTCAGATGAGCAAATTTCTAGCACCTCCTGGAACTGACCAAACTATAGGATTCGAAAGTAAGACTTAAACAGGCTAACTTGAACAATTCATATCACCTATATCCATGATAAAGATCTAATTCAGCTTTTCAAGTTCAAATCTTTGGTCCACTTCAACACATTCAACTAAATATCTTCCAGAACATTTACCCATCCCCAGATAGACATTTCGTTCCAACATCTTAGGTATTCTTGGATGTCACCAGCTACATTACACCTACCAACCGTCATTCCCGGCCTCACCACTAACAATAGACATCCAAAAAGATTGCACAATCTAAACTAATCAGTATTAACAACAAACAAAACACATACTAATTAACATCATTTTTTTTTTATTTTGTCGAGATTCCAACTAAGGATGCATGACAGATCAAACAACCAAATATCCAAATCAAGCGGAAAACAATCATGCAAGGCAAGCGAGCAAACCCAAAAGCCCAGAAATCTATTACACCAGAAGTTATAAAAAGAATCACAAAGACTCGCCTGAGTTGTGGCAGGTCTCGACGTGCGTTGGTTATCTTTGCTAAGAAGAACAATGAAGAAAAGCAAAATAACAAAACCACATAATGCCAACCATACAAGGTTCGTGTACCGCCGCCGAGGCTGCCGCAGCAAACTGGGGTTTCTCCGCCTCATTTTTCTCTCCCCTAAACTGAGAAAAATTCAGAGGAGCGATTTTGAATTTGGGGGTTTCCTAGTGAAATTGATTCATACAATGGCGGGCCAAAAATGAGGGCGAGAAACTGGGAGGAGGGAGTTGAAGAAATATGCAGTGGAAAGTTTGTAAGAATTATGGGATCAGCGTGGATGTGTAGGTGATGAAGACAGTGTAGATCGAGAATCCAAGTGAAAAGATCTCTGCAATGAACAGGCGGGGAAGATTGGCTTCAGTCAACAAGCGAGATTTGGGGTAGAGAGAGTGACGAAGCGAGGGAGACAGCGAGGTAGACACAGCCAGCACTCAGCAACATACATAAGATGGATCGTTTTCTTTTCTAGTTAGTTTCCGCTACGGCTTTCGGACTCCCTGTGCTCAGAAGCAGTGAAGCACAGAAGCGAAGTCGTCGGTCACGTTGTCCCTCTTCCCGAATCACAATAATTTTTTTTTTCGTCTAAATGATGAGTGTTGGACTATAAGATACTTTTAGACCATTTTCATCCTATGTTTCCTATTTTGAAATTTTATCGTATTATATTAGCAAGAATTTTAATTTTTTAGAACTCGTATCATTTCGCTTCTTTAACTCATGAAACTTCAACTTGAATTACTCAATAAAATATTTATGATGGACCCACCTCATAACATATAATCTTTTTTTTAATAACCCAAATAATATTTTTAAGAAGACAAAAAAAAAGGTCAAACAAAAAAAATCACAAAAGGACAAAAAAATTCAGAACGAGCGGTGGAATGCTAGTGCATTCCCACCCACAAGGCATTTTCAAGGGCAGCTAATGAGTAGTAGCCAAGGGACGATGGGGCCTAAGAGGTGCAACGCGTGTTCCCGGACTGCTAATGCTCGGGAACAGCTAATGCTCCTAGGTATCGTACTTGGGCTAAAGACTTATATTGTTATGTATTATATTTTTAAAAAGGTTATCATTGAATACTAGAAGGATGTTACAACTTATAAATTGCGTAAACATTGAATTTCATAGTGGTGTAGAACTCGTTTCTTAACTATTAGCTTTTCATCATCGAAGTTCAGTACCTTGCTCTTCCTCTTCCCACATAGAGTCTCCTTGAATGTATTTTGAAGGATTTGATTGAGGTAATTGCATATCCAAAGCTTGAATCATTTTTGGTGAATGCAATCGTCCATGTACTTGCAATTAAGTTAGCATTAAATAACTCAAGGTCATACCTTTGTTCAACCTATGGTGGATCATCCTGTTCATGCACAAATCTCTTCTTTTGTGGTAGTTGAGATCTCCTCAATCAATTTCTCCTCCCCTTCCTCTGCCTACCGTGCGATTGTGCTGAGAATTAGACGCTATTAAGCTTAAGGTCATTGTGATCATTCTCCAACAAGGCACATGAGTTTTGGCTTGTTGAGTCATGATGGCTGGAGGAATCACTATGTCGAACACAAATAGCCATATAACTCATTGATCATTTGTCATAGAACTCAATGCTACTTTTTCAATCAAGCATATGATAAGTTGTGTGGGGTAATTGAAGAGATCTCAAATGGTATCTTTTTGCACTTGCTCCTGAAGGCTAGAAACTAAAGCAATGCAAGAAGCCTCATATCCGCCAATTGAAGGAAAAGTTAGAGTTGTGGTAGAGTAGCGGCAACCACTACCCTTTGTGCACGTGATAGAAGTTAATGTGGAGCCGAAAGCCATGCTTCACCTGTCAAAGCTCATACTAAAACCGTTGCATGTGCTATCTTCCTTATTTACTTCTCACATTGTAAAACCCCGAAAATTTACTTTCGGGATACGTTATACTTAGCGTGGACCGACCTAGGATTTATGACCTAAGTCAATCCAAGTCAATGCAAAAAAAAAATTTGGTTTTTTTTAAAGGTGTCTAATTTGGGAAGGGAAAGAGGTCCAAATTTTTGTATTAAAAAAAAGGAAGCTAAATATTTTGAATGATATTTTTCCCACCAAGACTTTAAACCTTAATCCTAGTAAACTTTTCCCCCTTCTTTACTCTCACCCTAGCCGGCCACATCCCCACACTTGGCCTCTCTCTCCCCCTCTTCTTTGCTAACCCTAACCGTGCCCTCCTCACACGGTTTCTCTCTCTCTCTCTCTCTCTCTCTCTCTCACAGCGTTCGTTGCACCACCGCTGTGCACCACACCGGCCGCCGCCGTGCACTACACCGGCCGCCGCCGTGCACTACACAGCCCGTCGCCACACAACCGTCGCCGACCACCACCACCCACACTCTCCCTCTCCCTCCTTGCTTTGGTAAGTAGTCAATGCATAGTTCAAACCCTACTCCCATGCATCTTTCATGCACAAAAAAAAAATAAATTAAAGCAAAGTCTTTTTCACTATTTTATGATCTTTACGATTCAAAAATACAAGTTTGCAACTTTTGGTGCATGCTTTATAAATTTTCATATTTAAATTCAAAGTGGGTGATGATTCAATCATCCCCCCTTTTCAAAACCCGATCAAGATAACCATAGTAATGATGTTTCGATATTTGTTTTGAATAAAACTTTGGTCTTTTGCTTGACTTGGATTGGTGGGGGCTTAGAAATGGATAAGATGGATGTGGGTAGTCGTATAACCCGACGTCGTGAAAATTTGGGCTAAAAAAACACTCTTTAGAGGAAATTTTGGGCCACTGAATGGAGGTCAGACCATACCCGGACTTTAAAATTCGACCCACAATGTTGTATTGATCCAAAACTTACAAATTTTTTGTGGCAGTTAGACCAAGATATCTTTAGCATTACAACTTGTGGTTCGCAGGAATCAAACTTGAATTGAGTAAGTTATGGACTGATTACCGAGGACTGTGCAGGTTTAGGCAGCCAGTGACAGTGTGGGAATTTTGGGAAAAGTGACCTAGTAACTGGCAGATTTTGGGGAAACACCAAACATAGAAGTTGTAGGAGGCGAGTTGACCATTTCAGAATGGGTAAGACCTTCAAGTTTTGATGTTGGAAACTCAAGCTATGGCCTTTGGAAGTTGAGCCCAGATTCCAACGGGAGCTGGAATAAGGGTTAGCTATGATTTGGGATACCTAAAGTTGTCCAAAAATCATCGAAAAATTATTCTAAGGTAGGGTTAGATTGGGGATGCATCTTGTACAATTTTGGGGGCTAAGTACGAGTATTGTTTTGGTCCAGGTGCAGATCATTAGGTTGAGTTAGAGAACCGAGCCCGTAAGATACGGGTTATCAGGTAACACTCATACCCTAACCCTTCCCTTAAATTACTTGAAAAATGTGATTTGTGAGCATGTGTAAAGGTTATTTTGAATGTATTTGGTGTTGTTGTTTGGGGGATTTTTCTTGGTGAATGTGAAAGAAATACTTTGTGTGGAATGTGTTGAAAAGTTTTGCTAAATCAGTGAGTGCATGAGTTATTGGGTTGGTTGTGTTGTGAAAATAATGTGGAAATGCTTTGGGTCCAGCGTGGGTCGGATTGGGATGTGTATGTTGGTTAAAATCAAGGTTAAGTATAAGTGTGCAAATAAATGAATGAATGGGCGAGACTGAGAAGTATGTTCTTGTGCTATTGAAGGTCATTAGCCTTCTCCGGGTAAAGTGCATGCATGTGAGCGGCCACTTGCCCCTTTAGGACGGACGTGGGCCAGGCTAACAGTAACCGTCCATATTGGTGGTAGGCTAGGTTATGGTTAAGCGGTTACCGTCCAATTTGACGGTAGGTCAGGTTAAGGTTAAGTGGTTGCGTTACCCAGTGGGGTCGTTCGCCCTTGTAAACCTGAAAATGAATAAAAGAAACTTGGATTACTATATGCTTCTACTAAGAATATATAGGTGCGATTTCCCCACCCCTAAATGATTTGAAATGAATTTGTGTGCGTGTTTTGATTGTTAGGGGTGGTTGTAGTTGAGTTTATCTCATTTTTATAAATGTTTTGTTTTCAGGAGAGGTGCATGAGCATGGGGATGAGAATCCAAACTAGAGCGAGGCCCCGTTATTTTATGTCTAGTTGAATTGAATCAATTTTCGATTGGACTTGCTAAAGATTGTGTTTCTGTTAGTTATTATTACACTTGTTGTCATGACTTGTACTGATGTTTCATTTGAGGAGGTATTTGCATTAATATTTTGGTTGATACTTATCTTGGTATTTCCAAGAAGGAAATATGGCAGTAACACCCCACTTAGGTTTTTTTCCTGCCACGTAGGTTAATATTAGTAATAAAGAAGAAATAAGAAAGTCGGGTTGTTACAAAGTGGTATCAGAACGCAGGTTGACTGACCTGAGGGCTCGCCTAAAAGGTTGTAAATAGGAATAAAAACTAAAAGTTAAAAATCTGCAGACGTAAGGGCCGCTTGGAGCATGAGTGTAAGACGGGAAAAAGGGCATGCCTACATATGCTTTCTTAATTGTAACCATGTATCTGATTTGACCCTATTAATGTATAGGATGAATGTGACTTGCCATTGTGTTTATATGGGGCGGTGTTGCCGTTATCAGAGAATTGGAAAGATGCATGGAGTTTGTTTGACTAGCCACTTAGAGCAGGTTGAGACTTTTATTCATGGGAGGTTAGAGGGGATACCGAACGACTGTTTGAGGATTGGGCACAACTAGACCCTATTCTTTGTCCTAACCCTCTTGAGTGATCCAGTGTGGCTTACAGAACGAAGGAGCTTCACCCTAAGAATAGGGCGTTTCATATCACCGGTGGATGTTACTTGTGCGAATGAGAGCCTATGGGGTTGGATTTAAATAGGCCAGTGGACCACCTCATAGATGTAGGCCCCTCTAACCAACCTCTCACCCCTAACACTGAAGACGACACCCCACCACCACCAGTAGAGGAGGATACTAAAGATGAAGAGTTCGTAGGAGAAAACGGGCCAGTGGATGAGGAAATGGGAGAGGAACGTATCGAGGAGGAGGACCCTAGGGAGGAACCCTTAGATGAGTACGACCCCAAGGAGAACCCCATTGAGGAAGATGACCAGAGAAAGACCATGAGGAGGAACATGAGGAAGAGCCCCTAGGGGAGGAAGAACTTGAGGAAGAGCCCCTAGAAGATTAGGCACCCGAGGAACAACCCCTAGGAGATGAGGAACTTGAGGAAGAGCCCCTAGAAGACGAGGACTCGGAGGAGGAGCAACTAATAGAGGAAGACATAGAGGAGGACCCAATTGAGGAACAACACGAGGCTCAGGTTACCCGCTGGAAGCAGGACGGATGTGGTAGAATGTGTCGGGGTACTTGCCCAATGGACATCCTTGACCAGCAGATGTTAATAGCTTATTAGAAGTTTTGCTTTCTTGGACTGTGCTATTTAGTTTATCTTTCTATTCTTTTGTTGAGCCATTATGAGCTAATAAATTTTGTTAAGTACTTATGTAATGAAAAGTATTGGTGTGGAGTGCTTAATATTTTCAATCAATGCATTTGAACTTCCTTGATTTACATGGATGCAAATATTCATTATTGTTGGCTGTGAATTATGAATCATGTGAATTATGTGAACATGTTATCAATAAGATGTGTATGGGACAGGTGACGAAATGAGTGGACCACGTGAGTGTGGCAAAGTGAATATGACTATGAACAAAATCACATGTTAGTCTTGTATGGTACAGTAGTATACGATATCTTACTGAACTACAGTAGCTTATATGTCACGGGGAAGAAACTAAACTGGACTTGTTTCCCAAATAGGATGGCGGGAAATAATGATGAATCTTAGACTGGGCCCCACCTTACTCCGAGACCCCATGTAAACCCAGACATCCCCATGGTTGGTCTGAGGGAGTGACTGGAAGCCCTTCACCCCAGGAACGGGATTGGGTCTCTTAGTCAGATGGACGAAACCAACCCACTTACGGGAGCAGAACTTACCAATCTCCTACTACTGGCTACGGCAGAAACAAGGGAAGCAGCGGCAGCGATAGAACAAGCACCTGCAGAAACTGATGGAGGTCAAGGGAAAAAGATTGAGGAGGACAACTCTTACATGTTTAAGAGGTTCGCAAGCCACAATCCACCGATCTACGATGACACCCTCTACCCTAAGGCCTTTAAGGATTGGATTTGGGGTGTGAAGAAGTTGTTCGATGCTCTATTATGCCCTGAGGAGTGGAAGGTTGGCTTTGCAATGTTCTATTTTAAGAACAAGGCCGACCTATGGCGGGCCACTGTGCGAAAAAGGTCGCACGAGGCTACGTCCGATTGGAAGAGGTTCAAGGAGCTAATCAAGGACCACTTTTATCCCATGTCCCTTCAGAAGGCAAAGGAGAACGAATTTATGCAGCTGCAACAAGGGGGAATGAGCGTTCTAGAGTATGCCTCCAAATTTATGGAACTCTCCTGTTTTGCCCTGACCTTTGTAGCTGACAAAAGGCTGAAGATGAACCATTTCGAGGTCGGACTCAATCCTAATATCAAGAAGAGGATGTCGGTGAGCCAGTACACCTCTTATGTGGACTTGTATGACACTGTAGTAAATGTGAAAAGACTGATGAAGGAACAGAACAACTACTTTAATGAGCGGCGCGGAATCAAGAGAAAGAGGGATCAATAAGAGAACTTTTACCCTCAAGGGCCATACAAGAGGCCTCCCGAGAACTACTATCCCAATAGCAACGCACGTGGAGGCCAGCACCCCAATAATCATCTTAGGGTGACCTGCAATGCTTGTAGGAAGTTAGGACATTACGCTCGATAATGCTGCTCGATTAAGAGGTGCTACCGCTATGGGAGTCCTCAGCATCAGATATATGATTGCCCACATCCCTCACCTCTTGCGGGCTAGGGTCATGGGGGACAACGACAACAGCCCCAGCAGTACTATAAGAACAGGGGTGGGCAAGTGGCCAACCTAAATCAACCAGCCCGAGCACCCCAGCAGAACTAAGCTAGACCCCCCACTCTAGGGGCAGAGTCTATGTTATGCGCAAGGAGGAAGTAGAGGATGCTCTGAACGTTGTGACTGGTACATTCTCTATCCAAGCGCAACCAGTCGATGGTTTATTTGATTTGAGCGCTAAGCACTTTTTTATTTTTGTTAAACTTGTTGAGACACTAGGGTTAGTTCCAACCCGTAGACCCCCTCAATTGTCTGTGATCCTCCCTGATAGGAAAACTATGAAGTGTTAGGAATTATATGAGGACTGTCTTACTCGGATGTATGAACATGAGTTTCTGGCTGACCTATATAAATGTGAGTTGACTGACTTTGGGGTAATCTTGGGGATGGACTAGTTAGCAAAATATCAAGCTCAAATAGACTATCCAAAACAAAGGATCACCCTAAGGGGCCCAATGGGGGAAAAGTAGTACACAAAGGGAAGGTCTCAAGGTGTGGAGTGAAACTAATCACTACAATGAAAGCCCACAAGCTGTTAGGATGAGGAAGCAAGGGATTCTTGTGTAATATAGTGAAAACCGAAGCTACTGGGCCATCCCTTTAAGATATCCCAGTAGTTCGAGAATTCCTGAATGTCTTCCCAGAGGAGATCCCTAGTATGCCACCTCTTTTGGAAGTAGAATTTTGGATTGATTTGGTACCAGGGGTAACCCCCATCTCTAAAGCGCCATATCGGATGGCCCCAGTGGAACTTAAGGAGTTAAAGACACAGATGGACGAGCTGTTAGAAAAGGGGTATCTCCGGCCCAGTATGTCTTCATAGGGAGAGCCAGTATTGTTCGTGAAAAGAAAGGATGGAACCCTGAGGTTGTGTATAGATTATAGGGAATTGAACAAGATAACGGTCAAGAACTGATACCCTTTGCCCAGAATAGACGATCTCTTTGACCAACTTAGAGGTACAGGGACCTTCTCTAAGATAGATCTTCGTTCGGGGTATCACCAACTCCGAATAAAGGACGAAGACATACCTAAGACTGCCTTCCATACTCGATGTGGGCATTATGGGTTTGTAGTGATGCCTTTTGGGCTTACGAATGCCCCGACGGCATTCATAGATCTCATGAATAAGGTCTTCAAGCCATACCTGGATCAGTTTGTAGTGGTGTTTATCGATGACTTACTGATTTACTCAAGGACTCTAGAGGATCATATCCACCATTTGAGATTCATTCTAGAAGTGCCGAGGGAGAACGAGTTGTATGCCAAGTTGGAAAAGTGTGAGTTTTGGTTGGGTCAAGTGGCATTTTTAAGGCATGTGGTGTTTAACGAAGGAGTGTCTGTGGACCCCCCAGAAGGTAAAGGCCATAATGAAGTGGCCAAGACCTAAGAATCCTACAGAGGTGAGGAGCTTCTTGGGCTTGGCAGGGTACTATCGTAGGTTCGTTCAAAACTTCTCGAAGATCAAAACTCCGCTCACCAACTTGATAAGGAAGGTTACCAAGTATGGGTGGACGGATCGTTGCGAGGAAGCCTTCTAAGAACTTAAGAAGACATTGATGAGTGCACCTATATTGGCCTTACCCGCTAGTGACAAAGACTTTGTGGTATATAGTGATGCATCAAGAAATGGATTGGGGTGCGTGTTGATGCAGGAGGATTGCGCTACAGCTTACGCCTCGCGACAACTAAAGACTTACAAGCGGAACTACCTGACTCACGATTTAGAGCTAGTAGCTGTTGTGTTTGTGGTGAAGATTTGGAGGCACTACCTGTAGGGGGTACATTGTGAGGTTTTCATTGATCACCAAAGCCTAAAATACCTCTTTTCACAAAAAGACCTCAATCTAAGGCCGACAAGGTGGTTGGAATTCCTAAAGGACTATAATGTCCACTTTCCTAGGGAAGGCGAATGTGGTGGCAGATACATTACGTCACTGAATGTACCTGACACTAAACTATCTGTTGGAGTTACCCATCAACTTGTGTGAGGAATTCCAGAGGATAGAGCTTAATGTAGTCACTGTGAGAAACCAAGTCTATACTCGATGCTATGGAAGCACAACCAACCCTTATAGAGGATATCCGTGTAGCACAGGCTACGGACCCATAACTGGAACGGATTAGGAAGGAAATATTGGTGGGGAAGGCACCCGGGTTTTTGATCCATGAGGATGGCACTATAAGGCTCCACAACCGGGGGTGTGTCCCCACAATGTAAGAACTTAAGAAAAAGATTTTGGATAAAGGTCACAACACTCCTTACTCTATATACTCAGGAGGAAATAAGTTGTACAAGGATATGAAGCAGACATTCTGGTGGAGCAACATGAAGCAGGATGTAACAGACTATGTTACAAAATATTTGACCTGTCAGCGAGTAAAGATTAAATACTAGAGGCTGGCAGGACTGCTGCAACCGTTGGACGTTCCTGAGTGAAAATGGAATTCGGTATCCATGGATTTCATGGTGGGCTTACCTCTGACTCGGAGGAAGAATAATGCAATCGGGGTAATAGTGGATAGACTCACTAAAATGGCACATTTCATAGCCATGAGGAATACTTGACTTTAGACCAGCTGACCCGAGCATACCTTGAGGAGATAGTTAGATTACATGGGGTACCTAGCTCTATAGTATCGGATTGAGACACTAGGTTTCAGTCAGGTTTTTGGCAGAAGTTATAGGGGGGATTTGGGACATTGTTGCGTTTCAATACTGCCTTCTGTCCTGCTACAAACGAGCAAACTGAGCGAACCGTTCAGACACTGGAAGACGTGCTGGGAGCTTATGCCCTATACTTCAAGAAAGCGTGGGAGGAACAACTGGCATTAATCGAGTTCTCCTACAATAATAGTTACCACACAAGTATTAGGATGACCCTATACAAGATGCTATATGGAAGAAGGTGCAGAACTCTGATTTTGCTAGCAAGAAATCGACAAGGTCCTGACCATTGGACCTGAGTTGAGCCAAGCTACCGTTGACAAGATTCGAGTGATTTAGGAGCGAATGAGAGCTGCTCAGAGCCGCCAGAAGAGTTACGTTGACCGAAGGCATAGACCTTTAGAATTTCAAGTAGGAGATTAGGTGTTTCTTAAAGTGTCCCCAACCAAGGGAATCATAGGATTTGGTATGGCAGAAAAGCTTAGCCTGAGATACATTGCGCAGTACCCAATTATACAAAGAGTTGGGGAAGTAGCGTATCACTTAGAACTACTACCAGAGCTCCCGTGGGTGCATAATGTGTTCTACCACTCTCAATTATGAAAGTACATCCCGGATCCCTCTTATATAATCGAGCTCTACCCTATACAGCTTCTAAAAGACTTGTTTGTATGAGGAACAACCTGTACAAATTCTGGACCGGAGGAAGAAACAACTCCGTAGGAAAATGGTGCCTTTAGTGAAGGTCCTTTGGGCAAATCACGAGATGTCGGAAGCAACCTGGGAGCTAGAGTAGGAGATGCGGGCCAAATACCCTCAGTTGTTCTTATAACCAGGTGCGTAGGAAGTTTCGGGGATGAAACTTCCTTAAGGGGAGCAGTTTGTAAAACCCTAAAAATTCATTTTGTAAACTATTGTATTAGCATATACTATTGAAGTTTCGGGGATGAAACGTCCTTAAGGGGGGTAGTATGTAAAACCTTGGAAATTCACTTTTGGGATAAATTATACTTAGCGTGGACTGACCTAAGATTTATGACCTAAGTCAATCTAAGTCAATGCAAAATTTGTTTTGTTTTGTTTTTTGTTTTTTTAAAAAGGTATCTACTTCGGGAAGGGAAAGAGGTCCAACTTTTTATATAAAATAAGGAAGCTAAATCTTTTGAATGATATTTTTCCCACAAAGACTTTAAACCTTACTCCTAGTAAACTTTTCCCCTCCTTTTCTGTCACCCTAGCCGGCCACCCCCCACACTCGACCCCTCTCTCTCCCTCTCTCACTCAAACTCTCCCCCTCTTTATTTGCTAATCCTAACCGTGCCTCCCACGTGGTTTCTCTCTCTTCCTCTTGCTCTCTCTCTCTCTATCTCTCTCTCTTTCTCACTCCCTCCGTTGCATCGCCGCCGTGCGTCACACCGGCCACCGCCACACAGCTGCCATCGATTGCCACCACCCACACTCTCCCTCTCCCTCTCCCTCCTTGCTTTGGTAAGTAGTAGATGTATAGTCCAAGCCCTAATCCCATGCATCTTTCATGCATAAAAAAAAGAGTAGAATATATTCACAACTTTTGATGCATGCTTTATAAATTTTCATATTTAAATTCGAAGTGGGTGATGATTCATTCATGCCCCTTTTCGAAGCCCGACCAAGGTAAGCATAGTAATGATGTTTTGATATTTGTTTTGAATAAAATTTTGGTCTTTTGCTTTACTTGGATTGGTGGGAGCTTAGAAATCGATAAGATGGATGTGGGTAGTCGTGTGAGTAAACATGGTGAAAATTTGGGTTAAAAGAACACCCTTTAGAGGTAGAATATTTGGGCAGAATGCCATTGAGTGGAGGCCAGAATATACCCCGACTTTGAAGTTCGACCCATGATGTCATTAGCATTATGACTATTGAATCAAGGGAATCAAATTGGACTGATTACCGAGGACTGTGCAGGTTTGGGCAGCCAGTGACAGTGTGAGAATTTTGGGAAATGTGACCTTGTAACTGGCAACTTTTGGGGAAACACCAAACATAGAAGTTGTAGAGGACAAGTTTACCTTTCCAAAATGGATAAGACCTTCGAGTTTTGACATAGGGAACTCGAGCTATGGTCTCTGGAAGTTGGGTTTAGGTTCTTATTGGAACTGGAATCGAGGTTAGCTGCAATTCAGGATTCCCAATGTTGTCTAAAAATTGTAGAAAAATTATTCTAAGCTAGGCTTAAGTTGGGGATGCGTCTTGTACAAATTTGGGGCCTAAGTACGAGTGTTCTTTTGGTCCAGGTGTGGATCATTAGGCGTGGCTAGGGAACCGAGCCTGTAAGATACGGATTACCAGGTAACAATCATGCCCCAACCCTTTCCCGATATTACTTGAAAAATGTGATTTGTGAGTATGTGTAAAGGCTGTTTTGAATGTATTCGGTGTTGTTGTTCGGGGGATTTTCTCGGGTGAATGTGAAAGAAATGTTTTGTGTGGCATGTGTTGAAATGTTTTGCTAAATCAGTGAGTGCATGGGTTATTGGGCTGGTGTGTTGCGAAAATAAAGTGGAAATGCTTTGGGTCCAGCATCGGTCGGGTTGGGATATGTATGGTGGTTAAAAATCAAGGTTAAGTATAAATGTGTAAATAAAGGGCTGAATGAGTAAGACTGAGAAGTATGTTCTTGTGTTATTAAAGGCCATTAGCCTTCCCCGGGTAAAGTGCACACATGTGAGTGCCCACGTGCCCCTTTGGGATGGACATGGGCCAGGCTAGCGGTAACCATCCATAGTAGGGGTAGGTCAGGGTATGGTTAAGTAGTAACCATCCAAGTTGACAGGAGGCCAGGTTAAGGTTAAGCGGCTGTGTTGAACCCAAGCGCAGGCCATGAGACCCAGTGGGGTCGCTCACCCTTGTAGACTTGAATAAAAGAAACTTGGATTACTGTATGCTTCTACTGAGAATATATAGGTACGATTTACTTCTTGTTCCCTACCCCTAAAATGATTTGAAAATGAATTTGTGTGCGTGTTTTGACTGTTAGCGGTGATTGTTATTGAGTTTATCTCATTTTTGTAAATGTTTTGTTTTCAGGTGAAGTGCATGAGCATGGGAATAGGAATCTAAACTAGAGCGAGGCTCTGTTATTTTATGTCTAGTTGAATTGAATCAGTTTTCGATTGGATTTGTTAAGGATTGTGTTTCCGTTAGTTATTGTTACACTTGTCAGGACTTGTACGGATGTTATAATTTGAGGATGTATTTGCATTAATGTTTTGATTGATACACAGCCTGGTATTTCTAAGGGGGAAATATGGCAGTAACACCTCACTTAGGTTTTTTCACTGCCATGTAGGTTAATATTAGTAATAAAGAAGAAATAAAAAAGTCGAGGTGTTACACCCATATTCAACCTTTGATCACAACTAGCCCCTACACTAGGTGCGAAGCCATTAGAAATAGTGGAAGTAGAGGTTTAGCAATGATATTCCACACTCATTGTCTGTCACTAAGATGCTAAGATGACTCACCCATGGCAAACCGCGTTTCATCTTCTTCTAAATAGGAAAAATCACAGGCACTAGTACTTCTCTGCAGCGCATTGTGGTCCTAGTGTTACTAGCCAAATAGTGGCACTTTTTTACTTGACTACCGTCTTCCTCTGAACATTCCAACTCCCTCTTTTTGTTATCAACTTGACACTTTTAACTTTTTGAAGTTCCTTTACAATTTTTACGTTGCTTGCGCTATTCGATGAGCTTCCCCTAAATCACCTCATGCTTGTCGAATAGTGTGCAAGCCTATTGCCTATTTTGCTCTTCTAAACAAAATCTTTGTATTGTAATGCTCAAATTCAAGAACCAAAGAACACGAAATCACAAATGTGATAAGCTTCCCATGCTTAAGTTCTTGTGCAACTAGGTTAAGATTAAGAGTCATGGTCAAAAATCTAAAAATGCCGTCATTTGTCTCTAAAACGATACAACTAAAACACAAAATTTAATAGCAGACAGGTAAAGACCCACGCCCGGAGCAAAATCACCATCCTTGAAAAGTCGATGTCGTGCATCCTTCAAAAAACGAACTCTATGCGGGATTTCATGGGGTCTTTCCATTTACATAACCACTTGACTAATTTCTTCCAAGTCTTCCTCCTCTAGGTGGACACTAAGCATAGCAACTAAAAGGGGATTTTTTATGCCCTAGTCTAACAAAGTGTCCATGATTTAAGGATTACAGGTCATAAGAAAGAAGCAACCCTTCCAGAGCATACACTCATTGATTAGACCAAGTGAGACTTTCCAAAACACTATATGAAGAACCCTAGGCAGCAATCAAAGACTCCAACCAATGAATACCAAAACCAAAGTATATCAAATGCACATACCAATGCCGGTGGATAGGGAAGGGAAACATAGCGAACCTTTGCACTTGAGATTACACAAACAAAGATAAATAGTGCCAACAGTAAGCCAGTATCCACCAATGATGTCGACCAACCCAAATAGCCGCAATGCTCCTTGTGGTTCTTCTCTAACCAAACCTGAACTCTGCAGCAAAATAAAAGAGACCCGGGCGTTGATGCAAAAGGAAGGAGAAAATTTGATAAGGAATACTGGATAGTTGCGGTTGGTAAATCTAAAGTAATTGAAGCAAAAAGGATGTAAACACGAAACCTTAGTCGAGATCCAACAAGAGAAGTGGATAAAGGGAAAGGATAAGTACAAAATTGGGAAAGAAAGAAATGATTCAGTGATGTACAAAGCGGCGACGACCTAAAACGTGCTAATGTCGGCGCCATTGGGTGAGATTCCTAGGCAACGTTATGGGTGTGGAGGTTAAGTCAGTAGCGGGAATTTTTAAAATCACAATAAGCTATAAACTTTTATTTTGATAGCCTTAAAAGACAGGTTAAAAATTTTATAGCCAAAAAATGAGGAGGTAATTTTTGGTAAAATCGTTCACCAAAGAGCAAAATTATACAAAGCATGAAGCATAAACAACAATAAAAGAGGTCAAATAACCAAAAAAGAATAGGTTCGATAACAAATTGTTTGTTATAAGAAATGAGTTTTATGATTTAGTTCATTCTTGTTTTACAACTATAAGGTAGTTTTTGTTTACGTGTATATATATATATGTATATATGTATATATGTATGTATACATATATATATATATATATA
>JACYFF010031955.1:48780370-48808178 GCA_017589665.1 Selenicereus undatus | reverse complement strand
ATATATATATATATATGTATATATATATATATATGTATATATATATATATATATATGTATTTATATATTTACCAAATTGTATTATGTCATTTAAATTTTTGGTTTTCATTTATCGTATTTAATTATCACGATTGGGGGATATTTCTTTTGGGTCCCATTTTACAATTCAAGTTTCATTGAGTGTTAATTCAAGTTTCATTGATTATTAATTCAAGTTTCATTGATTGATTAAATTTTCAGTGAATCGATAGTTGGCCTTGAAAATTATGATTGAGCGTTAAATTATGTTCCGTAACGTCACAAAATTTTAAGTTTTAGTTACGTAAAAACTTCGACCCGAATTTATTTATTTTGGCCGAATTCGTTGGGCCCAAATTGTGGCCCAGTTCCTGCTGTAATAACTCAATCCTAACCCATATTTATTTATTTATTTAATTAATTAATCATGTTTATTTATTTAATTAATCATGTTTATTGATTGAATGAATCATGGTTATTTTTTTAACCAAATCATGTTCATTAATTCAATTACACTCAATTTATATATTTACCCAATTATCTCACGTTATTTAAATTTTCTACTTTCATTTGTCATATTTAATCATCCCGGTTGGGGGATATTTTATTTGGGCCCCATTTTGCAATTTAAGTTTCATTGATTGTTAATTCAAGTTTCGTTGGTTGATTAAATTTCAAGTGAATCGATAGTAGGCCTCCACAATTATGATTGAGCGTTAAATTATTTCCTATAACGTCACAAAATTTTAAGTTTTAGCTACGCAAAAACCTGGGCCCGAATACATTCATTTTGGCCCAATTCCTACTGTAATAATCCAACCCTAACCCAACCCTAACCCATATTTATTTATTTAAATCATATTTATTTATTTAATTAATCATGATTATTCATTCAATTAATCATGCTTATTGATTTAATGAATCATGGTTATTTGTTTAACCAAATCATGTCCATTAATTCAATTACTCTCAATTTATATTTTTGCCAAATTACCTTATGTCATTTAAATTTTTTGCTTTCATTTATTATATTTAATCATCCTGATTGAGGGATATTTCATTTGGGTCCATTTTTCAATTCAGGTTTTATTGATTGTTAATTCATGTTTCATTGATTGTTAATTCAGGTTTCTTTGATTAATTAAATTTTGGGTGAATCGATAGTAGGCCTAGACAATTATGATTGAGTGTTAAATTATTTTCCATAACATAAAAAAATTTTAATTTTTAGCTACGCGAAAACCTAGGCCCGAATTCATTTATTTGGGCACATATTTTGGCTCGAAAAATTTGGTGCAATTAAATTAAGTTAACCATCATCATTTGTCCCTAATTTTATATTGCAAAAATTTGCTTTTTGGTGGATAAGTATCAGCCAAATTTGACCTAGATAACCATCCAAGTCATTTTCTTCTCACCAAGCAAAGACTAGTCTTCTACTCTCCTCCACCTATTTTTCCTCCCTTCCACATGGCTGTTTGCTGTTGTCCCAGCATCTGCCACCTTCCAGTCACTTGCCACAATGGCTTGGCTACCAGGCACCACCCACAGTCACCCTAGCCACCCCCATACTCCCACAAACATCCAACACCACTTACACCTCGTTTTTAAGCATCAAAGTGAGTAAACCCTAACTTGATCTTGATGTGTTTTTGCTTTTTATGATTGTTTTAGTTATGTTTTATGTTCTTGAGATCAAGATAGATGTTATAATGCAAATTCTATTGACTTTGGGGATGTTGATCATGGTGGAGTTGAACTTCAAGCATGTTAAGGGTTAGGGTTTGTCACAATCAAGTTAGCTTAAGTCAAGTGATGGATTTGTAATGTTTTGAATATGATTTTCTAATGTTTAGTCTTATTGATGATTATGATGATGTTTTTGGTGATTTGTAATGATTTCAAGTGAGGATTCATGTGAAAAAAGAGGAGAAAGAAAAACAGTGAGGGTTGAAAATGGAAGAAGACAGGGGTGACTTTGAGATTAAACTGGTAATGATCAACCCACTAAAAATTATGATTTTGGTGGGTAGATATGTCATTGTGTCAGCTTTGAAATTCTGTTTGAATAGCCTTAATCCGAGTTCTATGGACAAAGTTATAGTCATTTTACGAGGACTGCACAGGATAGAACAAAACTGGTAGACTAATGTTCTAGCCCCACTTTGGGAATCCTATAGTGGGAATCAGGCTTGGTCTTCAAAATAAAAGATTTTCAAGACTTCTTAATGTTTCCATATTAGGGTTTTAGGTCTCAATTTGAGGTCAACGGTGAAAATTATGAAGTTTGGAAGTGAACTGAGCTACTTTGGTGCAAATTGGGCTGTTATTACAATTTATGTGCAGCGTATACTTGGAGGAAAATTCTGAACATTTTACACTAAATTTTTCATATTATTTTCGAATTTCCTACAATATTTCATGAATTTTGGTTGGGTATTATGAGTTTGGTGATTTTCGGAAGCATTTTCAGTAATTGTGTAAAAAGCAACAATAAAGATTGAGTGAGAATGATCATGCACTCATTTTGTATATTTTGCGCCAAGCAAGGTCATTTAAGGGGGCAATGAATATTCATGGACTTTCATGGAGCTTTTAGCCTGATTAATGAGAAAGAAGAGGACAAGTATATAATTTGGGAGCTTGTTTATGAGTTTTGAATCAATTATGGACTTTACAAAGAAAATACTAAGTTTAGTGAGCTCAATAGCTTCTACTGAGTTCAATGACTCATATGGGGTGGAATTCTATATATAATGGATTTACGAACCAAATACGAGAAGTGGGGAGAGTTGTGACTCAAAACCCATATTTATCAGACCAAGTTATTGTAGTTTATGCTATTTTGAACCAAGATATATCTCTCTTGGCCTTAAACCTTTATTACTTACTCATTTCAGAATATATCAAATGTATTTATCAAGCCAATCTAGTGTACTCGCTATTATCTTGAACCAGGGTATACATCAATGAACCTTAAACCCGTAACAACAGCCTATCTCAGAAAAGGCCACAACCGCTCTCTCATTTGTCATCATCAAGGCCTTTTCCGTGGTAGTCTCATTTATCTCACTGTGGTCTATTCCACTTATATTTACTTTATATTAGATTTAATTACTTTTACTAATTCAGTTTTGAAGTTATATTGAAATACCCAAGTTATGTGTACCATTTAATTACTCAATTTCTATTACACATACTTACTCAATTATGTGAGTAAGGATCATTTACTGACTACACATACCTACAATGACATTTATAAAACAAAATCGAGACCTAGGTAACTTTCCTCGTTATGCATAAATGTTATCAAGTTAGAACATATTTGTGAAGTCAGAAAACATTTATGAAACAGATGACATTTATCAAGTTAGATGACATTTTTTTTAAAAAACTCAAGGTACGTCCATTACTTGTATCTTCAAAACGCAGAACAAGTTTATCAAGTTACAACTCTTAATGAGTTTATCAATGAATCAGTTTATACAGTGATTTATCATTTAACTTGTGACCCCATCAGTTATCATGTATAGGGCGTCAACCCATCGTTTACCCATGCGGCTTCAGGCCAACTCTTGATCAGATTGGCATGTGTACACCTATGTATAGATCATATCATTACAAGGGGTTTATATCCAGATAGTAATGAACAATTCATTTTCATATTACTTTCATTTTTATTGTTATTGCAAACTAAATGAATTGCAAAGGTGGGTACCCATCAACAGTGTTTCTACACGCGTTTTACAATACAAGAATGCATGTACTGAGTTTTAGCTCACATTTTCGAATTGTTTTCATGTTTTCCATTTTAGGTGATGAAGCATCACATGTTTCTCCATTTAGCAAGCCCTTTTGGATGTCATCAGATGCTCACAGTGGATTTAGTATAGCATGAATGTTGGGATCGACCTCAGGGTCAAGTTAGGCCTATATTCAATATACTTGTGTAGTGTGGAGTGCGAATTAGCACATGGTATGATTAAGTCGATTGTATTGAATTTCAACAATTATGGACCTTGGTCTTGGAGTGTTTCAGTTTAATAGATTTTGTAATTGTGAACATAAGTTGCAAGATTAAATGGTTTCAGTGAGCCTTGTCCTTATCACGACGGCGGTAGCGCCTTCTACCATTAAGTGTTCCGTTGTAGTTTTCAATAAATCATGTCATTAGCAATTTGGGGGAGTTGTTGTTGTTTATCAAACCAAGTTGTTGCGGTTTATGCTCTTTTGAAGCAAGACATATTTCCCTTGGCCTCAAACCTCTATTACTTACTGAATTCCGAATGCATCAAATGTATTTATCAAGTCAATCTAGTGTACTCGCTGTTATCTTGAACCAAGTTATACATCAGCGAGTCTTAAACCCATATCAACAACCTATCTCAGAAAAAGATGAAAACGACTCTCCAATTTGTCACCATCAAGGCCTTTTCCTTTGTAATGTCATTTATCTCATTGTGGTCTATTTTACTTACATTAACTTTATATCAGATTTAATAACTTTCATTAATTTAGTTTTGAAGTTATATTGAAATACGCAAGTTATGTATACCATTTAATTACTTAATTTTTGTTACACATACTTTTACTTACTCAATTATGTGAGTAAGGATCATTCATTGACTACACATACTTAGAATGACATTTACGAAATAGAGTCGAGGCCTAGTTATCATTCCCCGTTATGCATAGGTGTTATCAAGTCAGAACATATTTATGAAGTCAGATGACATTTATGAAACCGATGACATTTATCAAGTCAGATGACATTTTTTAAAGGCTCAAGGTACGTCCATTGCCTGCATCTTCGGAAAGCGAACCATGTTTGTCAAGTCACAATTCTTAATGAGTTTATCAATGAATCAGTTTATACACCGATTTGCCATTTAACTTATGACCCCGTCAATTATCACCTATAGGGCGTTAGCCTATCATTTACCCACGCCACTTCAGGCCAACTCTTGATCGGATTGGCAGGTATACACCTAGGTATAGATCATCATTGCAAGGGGTTCACATCTAGATAATAATGAGCAATTCAGTTTCATGCTACTTTCATTTTCATTGTATTTGCGAACCAGATGAACTACAAAAGCGGGTACCCATCAACAACGTTTCTACGCTCATTTTACAATACAAGAATGCATGTACTAAGTTTTAGCACACATTTTCAAATTGTTTTCATGTTTTCCATTTTAGGTGATGCACTATCACATGTTTCTCCATTTACGAAGCGCTTTTAGAAGTCATCAGATGCTCACAGTAGATTCAGCATAGCATGAATGCTGGGATTGACGTCAGGGTCAAGTTAGGTCTATATTCAATATACTTGTGTAGTGTGGAGTGCAAATTAGCACATGGTATGATTAAGTCGATCTTATTAAAGTTGAACTATTATGGACTTTGGTCTTGGAGTATTTCAGTTTAATAGATATTGTGATTTGAATATGAGTTGCAAGATTGAATGGTTTCAGTGAGTCTTGTCCTTATCAGGACGGTGGTAGCGTCTTCTATCATTAAATCTTCCACTGTCTTTTTTCGTAAATCATGTCATTAGCATTTTGAGGGCGCTACAGATTTCTAAAATCTGCTCTGAGTCTGAATTAGACGCTAGAATAAACATGGTCAGGGATAAAAATGATGGGATTGGTGGTCAAGTGAGTCATTAGGAACAAAAGAAATAAACAATGAGACCAGAAAAGAATTGTAATGGAGGGATTAACATGGGTTGGTTAGAATAAAGATAACCATAACTGTATCATGAATTGTGACTATAATTCCATAAGAATTGTGGTTTATAAATACGGATCGTGAAGGGTCCAATAAATAATCAACCAAGGAGAAAGATGGTACGGTTATACTTGGGTTTAACTGATGAATTGGAAAAAAGATGACAAACAACTAAGCTTCAACTAGGTGACTTTATAGCCACAAGCAATAAGATAAGTGCAATGGATAGATGGGACAAACAATGTGCAATAAATAGATAAATAGATTGGATAAGCAAACTACAATAGATAGACAAATAGATTAGATAAGCAAAGTGCCAATGGATAGATAAATAGATTGAGCAAGTAACAATGGGAACATGCCTGTACTCATATGAAGCTCTTTAAGGGGGGAAGGCGGTAATAACCCAACCCTAACCCATATTTATTTATTTAATTCATATTTATTTATTTAATTAATCATGTTTATTCATTTAATTAGTCATGTTTATAGATTTAATGAATCATGGTTATTTGTTTAACCAAATCATGTTCATTAACTCAATTACACTCAATTTATATATTTACCGAATTACCTCATGTCATTTAAATTTTCGGCTTTCATTTATCGTATTAATCATGTCGGTTGGAGGTTATTTCATTTGGGTCCCATTTTGCAAAGCAAGTTTCATTGATTGTTAATTCAAGTTTCATTGATTGATTAAATTTTAGGTGAATCAATAGTAGGCCTCGACAGTTGTAATTGAGCATTAAATTATTTTCGATAACGTCGCAAAATTTTAAGTTTTGGCTACGCAAAAGCTTGGGCCCGACTTCATTTATTTCGGCCCAATTCATTGGGCCCAAATTATGGCCCAATGCCTGCTGTAATAACCCAACCCTAGCCCATATTTATCTATTTAAATTATATGTATTTATTTAATTAATCATGTTTATTGATTTAATGAAGCATGGTTATTTGCTTAACCAAACCATGTTCATTAATTCAATTACACTCAATTTATATATTTACCAAATTATCTAATGTCATTTAAATTTTTGACTTTCCTTTATCGTATTGAATCATCCTGGTTGGGGGATATTTCTCTTGGGTCCCATTTTGCAATTCAAGTTTCATTGAGTGTTAATTCAAGTTTCATTGATTGTTAGTTCCGGTTTCGTTGATTGATTAAATTTTCGGTGAATCGATAGTAGGTCTTGACAATTATGATTGAGGGTTAAATTATGTTCCATAACGTCACAAAATTTTAAGTTTTAGTTACGTAAAGACTTGGGCCCAAATTTATTTATTTTGGCTCAATTCGTTGGGCCCAAATTATGGCCCCGTTCCTTCTGTAATAACTCAATCCTAACCCATATTTATTTATTTAAATGATATTTATTTATTTAATTGATCATGTTTATTGGTTTAATTAATCATGTTTATTGATTTAATGAATCATGGTTATTTGTTTAACCAAATCATGTTCATTAATTCAATTACACTCAATTTATATATTAACCCAATTATCTCACGTTATTTAAATTATCCGCTTTTATTTATCATATTTAATCATCCCGGTTGGGGGATATTTTATTTGGGTCCCATTTTGCAATTCAAGTTTCATTGATTGTTAATTCAAGTTTTGTTCGTTGATTAAATTTCAAGTGAATCGATAGTAGGCTTCCATAATTATGATTGAGCGTTAAATTATTTTTCATAACGTCACAAAGTTTTAAGTTTTAGCTACGCAAAAACTTGGGCCCAAATTCATTCATTTTAGCCCAACTCATTGGGCCCTAATTATGGCCCAATTCCTGCTGTAATATCGCAACCCTAACCCATATTTATTTATTTAAATCATATTTATTTATTTGATTAATCATCTTTATTCATTTAATTAATCATGCTTATTGATTTAATGAATCATGCTTGGTTGTTTAACCAAATCATGTTCATTAATTCAGCTACACTCAATTTATATATTTGTCGAATTACCTGATGTCAGTTAAATTTTTCGCTTTTATTTATCTTGTTTAATCATTCCGGTTGAGGGATATTTCATTTGGGTCCCATTTTGCAATTCAAGTTTGATTGATTGTTAATTCAAGTTTCATTGATTGTTAATTCAAGTTTCGTTGATTAATTAAATTACAGGTGAATCGATAGTAAGCCCCGACAATTATAATTGAGCGTTAAGTTATTTTCCATAAGATCCCAAAATTTTAAATTTTAGCTATGCAAAACTTGGTCCCAAATTCAGTTATTTTGGCCCAATTCATTAGGCCCAAATTGTGGCCCAATTCCATTGCGGTCAAATTTTGGCCCGAAAATTTTGGTGTAATTAAATTACGTTAATCAACATCATTTGTCCCTAATTTTAATTAGCAAAAAGCTAATTTTTGGTGGATAAATATTGGCCAAATTTGACCTAGATAAGCATCCAAGTCATTTTCTTCTCACCAAGCAAAGACTAGGCTTCTACTCTCCTCGACCTATTTTTCCTCCCACCCACATGGTTGTTTGCTGCTGTTCCAGGTTCTACCACCTTCCAGTCACTTGTCGCAATGCTTTGGCCACCAGACACCACCCACAGCCACCCTAGCCAGCCCCCATACTCCCACAAACATCCAACACCACTTGTACCTCCTTTTCAAGCATCAAAGTGATAAACCCTAACTTGATCTTGATGTGTTTTAGCTTTTTATGATTGTTTTAGTTATGTTTTATGTTCTTGAGATCAAGATAGATGTTATAATGCAAATTCTATTGAATTTGGGGATGTTGATCATGGTGGAGTTGAACTTGAAGCATGTTAAGGGTTTGGGTTTGTCATGATCAAGTTAGCTTAAGTCAAGTGATTGATTTGTATTGTTTTGAATATGATTTTCTAATTTTTAGTCTTATTGATGATTATGATGATGTTTTTGGTGATTTGCAATAATTTCAAGTGAGGATTTATGCAAAAAAGGAGGAGAAGGCAAAAACAGTGAGGGCTGAAAATGGAAGAAAAAAGGGGTGACTTTGAGATTAAACTGGTAATGATCAACCCACTAAAAATTATGATTTTGGTGGTTAGATAGGTCATTGTTTTCGCTTTGAAATTCTTTTTGAATCGCCTTAATCCGAGTTCTGTGGAGAAAGTTATAGTCATTTTACGAGGACTACACAGGATAGAACAAAACTGGCCTACTAATATTCTAGCCCCATTTTAGGAATCCTATGGTGGGAATCATGCTTGGTGTTCAAAATGAAAGATTTTCAAGACTTCTTAATTTTTCCATATTAGGGTTTTAAGTCTTAATTTGAGGTCAAGGGTGAAAGTTATGAAGTTTGGAAGTGAACTGAGCTGCTTTGGTGCAAATTGGGCTTTTATTGCAATTTATGTGCAGCGTATACTTGGAGGAAAATTCTGAACATTTTACACTAGATTTTTCATATTATTTTAGAATTTCCTACAAGATTTCATGAATTTTGGTTGGGTATTATGAGTTTGGAGATTTTCGAAAATATTTTGAGTAATTGTGTATAGAGCAATAATAAAGATTGAGTGAGATTGATCATGCACTCATTTGGTGTATTTTGAGCCAAGCAAGGTCATTTAAGGGGGAAATGAATATTCATGGACTTTCATGGAGCTTTTAGCTTGACTAATGACAAAGAAGAAGACAAGTATATAATTTGGGAGCATGTTTATGAGCTTTGAATCAATTATGGACTTTACAAAGAAAATACCAAGTTTAGCGAGCTTAATAGCTTCTATTGAGTTCAATGACTCATCTAGGGTGGAATTCTATATATAATCGATTTTCGAATGAAATGCGAGAAGTAGGGAGAGTTGTGACTCAGAAACCATATTTATCAGACCAAGTTATTGTAGTTTATGCTATTTTGAACCATGATATATCTCTCTTGGCCTTAAACCTTTATTACTTGCTCATTTTAGAATATATCAAATGTATTTATCAATCCAATCTAGTGTACTCACTGTTATGTTGAATCAGGGTATACATCAGCGGGCCTTAAACTCGTAACAGCAACCTATCTCAGAAAAGGCCACAACCGCTCTCTCATTTGTCACCATCAAGGCCTTTTCCGTGGTAGTCTCATTTATCTCATTGTGGTCTATTCCACTTATATTTACTTTATATTAGATTTAATTACTTTTATTAATTCAGTTTTGAAGTTATATTGAAATACCCAAGTTATGTGTACCATTTAATTACTCAATTTCTATTACACATACTTACTCAATTGTGTAAGTAAGGATCATTTACTGACTACGCATACCTAGAATGACATTTATAAAATAGAATCGAGACCTAGTTAACGTTCCTCGTTATGCATAAGTGTTACCAAGTCAGAACATATTTGTGAGGTCAGATAACATTTATGAAACAAATGACATTTATCAAGTTAAATGACATTTTTTTTTTAAGACTCAAGGTATGTCCATTGTCTGTATCTTCAAAAAGCAGAACAAGTTGATCAAGTTACAACTCTTAATGAGTTTATCAATGAATCAGTTTATACAGTGATTTGTCATTTAACTTGTGACCCCATCAGTTATTGTTTATAGGGCGTCAGCCCATCGTTTACCCGCGCGGCTTCAGGCCAACTCTTGATCGGATTGGCAGGTGCACGCCTATTTATAGATCGTGTCATTACAAGGGGTTCATATCCAAATAATAATGAACAATTCATTTTCATATTACTTTCATTTTCATTGTTATTACAATCTAAACGAATTGCAATGGTGGGTAACCATCAACAGTGTTTCTACGCTCATTTTACAATACAGGAATACATGTACTGAGTTTTAGCTCACATTTTCGAATTGTTTTCATGTTTTCCATTTTAGGTGATGAAGCATCACGTGTTTCTCCATTTAGCAAGCCCTTTTGGATGTCATCAGATGCTCATAGTAGATTTAGGATAACATGAATGTTGGGATCGACCTCAGGGTCAAGTTAGGCATGTATTTAATATACTTGTGTAGTGTGGAGTGCAAATTAGTACATATTATGATTAAGTCGATTGTATTGAATTTTAACTATTATGGACCTTGGTCTTAGAGTGTTTCAGTTTAATAGATTTTGTAATTGTGAACATAAATGGTTTCAGTGAGCCTTGTCCTTATCAGGACGGCGGTAGCGCCTTCTATCATTAAGTCTTCCGCTGTAGTTTTCAATAAATCATGTCATTAGCATTTTGGGGGCGTTACAGTTGTTAATCAGAGCAAGTTGTTGCAGTTTATGCTCTTTTGAAGTAGGATATATTTCCCTCGGCCTCAAACCTCTATTACTTACTCAATTCCAAATGTATCACATGTATTTGTCAAGTCAATCTAGTGTACTCACTATTATCTTGAACCAAGCTATAAATCGGCGAACCTTAAACCCATATCAACAACCTATCTTAGAAATGGCGAAAACGACTCTCCCATTTGTCACCATCAAGGCCTTTTCCTTTGTAATCTCATTTATCTCATTGTGGTCTATTTTACTTTCATTAACTTAACATCGGATTTAATAACCTTCATTAAGTCATTTTTAAAGTTATATCGAAATGGCCAAGCTATGTATACTATTTAATTACTTAATTTCTATTACACATACTTTTGCCTACTCAATTATGTGAGTAGGGATCATTTATTGACTACACATACTTAAAATGACATTTACAAAACAGAGTCGAGGCCTAGTTATCGTTCCCCATTATGCATAAGTGTTAACAAGTCATAACATATTTATAAAGTCAGATGGCATTTATGAAACAGATGACATTTATCAAGTCAGATGACATTTTTTAAAGACTCAAGGTACGTCCATTGCCTGTATCTTCGGAAAGCAGACCATGTTTATCAAGTCACAACTCTTAATAAGTTTATCAATGAATCAGTTTATACACCAATTTTCCATTTAACTTGCGACCCCGTAAGTTATCATCTATAGGGCGTCAGCCTATCATTTACCCGCGCAACTTTAGGCCAACTCTTAATCGGATAGGCAGGTGTACACATAGGTACGGATCATATCATTGTAAGGGGTTCACATCTAGATAATAATGAGCAATTCAGTTTCATACTACTTTCATTTTCATTGTATTTGCGAACTAAATGAACTGCAAAAGCGGGTACCCATCAACAGCGTTTCTATGCTCATTTTACAGTACAGGAATGCATGTACTGAGTTTTAGCTCACATTTTCAAATTTTTTCATGTTTTCCATTTTAGGTGATGAAGTATCACATGTTTCTCCATTTAGGAAGCAGTTTTAGAAGTCATAAGATACTCACAGTAGATTCAGCATAGCATGAATGTGGGGATCGATGTCAGGGTCAACTTGGGTCTATATTCAATACACTTGTGTAGTGTGGAGTGCGAATTAGCACATGGTATGATTAAGTCAATTGTGTTAAAGTTGAACTATTATGGACTTTGGTCTTGGAGTATTTCATTTTAATAGATATTGTGATTTGAACATGAGTTGCAGGATTGAATGGTTTCAGTGAGTCTTGTCCTTATCAGGATGGTGATAGCGTCTTCTATCATTAAATCTTCCACTGTATTTTTTCGTAAATCATGTCATTACCATTTTGAGGGCGCTACAGATTTCTAAAATCTGCTCTAAGTCTGAATTAGACGCTAGAATAAACATGGTTAGGGATAAAAATGATGGGATTGGTGGTCAAGTGAGTCATTAGGAACAAAAGAAATAAATAATGAGACCAGAAAAGAATTGTAAAGGAGGGATTAACATGGGTTGGTTAGAATAAAGATAACGATAACTGTTCATGAATTGTGAACTATAATGCCACAAGAATTGTGGTTTATAAATATGGATCGTGAAGGGTCCAATAAATAATCAACCAAGGAGAAAGATGATACGATTATACTTGGGTTTAATTGATGAATTGGAAAAAAGATGACAAGCAACTGAGCTTCAACTAGGTGACTTTATAGCCACAAGCAATAAGATAAGTGCAATGGATAAATGGGAGAAACAATGTGCAATAAATAGATAAATAGATTGGATAAGCAAACTGCAATAGATAGACAAATAGATTAGATAAGCAAAGTGCCAATGGATAGATAAATAGATTGAGCAAGTAACAATAGGAACATGCCTTTACTCATATGAAGCCAATTCGAGTACAACAATAAGATTAAATAGAGAATGCATAAGTTTATTTATTGAAATGTAGGATATATGTGTGGGAGTTGAAGTTCAAAATAAGGAGAGTGAGAGGATTATGACAATCGCAATCACCTACAACAATGAGAGTTGAATTACGTTATGAGTTCAGAACAAGTTATATGAGCTTATCATTATGAATAAATGAGATGTAACGTAGATGTGCGAATGGGATCTCAGTAGAATGAACTACAACTCATGATCATGAAACAAAGATGGTGAAGGTCGAGAGCAATGGAATGTTGACAAACATATAAGGTCGAACAAAAATGTATTGCACATTCAACAATGGGTTTGCAAAGACATGGAAGATCAGGCTAATAGGAAATATCAGGTTGAAATGTAAGGGAGATTAAGCAATATTGGATATTATCAAGTTTTGAAGATGAGATAGCAAACAATTTCAAGAATTACTATAAAAGGGCATTCTTGCAAAAGATAAACTGTGGTTGCATGGTTTAGGTGTGATATCCAGACCTTAAATCATTCCTAAAAAAGACTTATGTTATTGGCAGTTAATCCCATAAATAACTTATTCAAGATATCGGGCACTTGTTTTGATAGTGATCTTGTGCAACTTTCTGTACGCAGTACACAACCATAACGTTTTACCTTCCTTCTTCACACATATAAAACTAGGGTTTCCCCCGGTGACACACTTGGTCAAATAACTCCCTTCTGTAACAACTCATCTGACTAAATCTTTAGTTCTTCGAACTTTGCAGGGGGTCATATGATAGGGGCTCTGAAAATGGATTGAGCACCTAGAACTAGGTTGATCTGAATATCAATGCTTCTTAGGGGAAAACAGTCTTGAAAGTCCTCAGATGAAGCATCTATAAATTCACAAACATTATAGATAAGTATATACCGAGTTTGGTTCGCATATACTAATATTCAATGCATTACTAACACGATAACTCACTTGCTTGCACAGTGTAATCATGGCAGAAATAGGGTTTTTCTTCCCTCGATCCATAGAAACACACGTCTAGTCTTTCCTCATTTCTCAAACTAACCTCAAGGTCTTTACAAGTCATCTGCTATAAGTACATAATCATTTCATCCCCATAATGATAACAAGACCAGCTAATCAATTTGGATTGAATGCCTAATGAAGATGGTTCCAACAATACTAATAGAGGCATATTTTTAAAAGATAACACATTCAACTGCTTACTGGTCTCAGCAAATTTAAAAGACAGGGGACGAAATAAAGTGTAAAGAGATGTAAAAACACCATGAACTCTTACAAAGATATTTTTTTATTCGTTATAAGGGACCAACATGTAAACTGAATGAATGATAGGACGAAGATTCATAATCAAAGAGATAAGGCAGATAAATGACCTGCATATACAAGACATGCGGTTTATTCATGATGGTCATGATCGGAAAGTAAATGAACGATGTTATGAAATTGAGAGGGAATATTAAGTACTGAAGGTCAAGAAATCTAACAGATTATCAAAGAGGCATTTGAAAAGTCAGACGGTACCCGTATGTGAGTAAATTGATGAAGATGAGGGAAGATCATATGATGCATTAAGAACAACAGATGAGGACATTTTGATAAGGGCATAATCTCAAGCAATGTGACCAGAATTAGAGTATGCTAGAAGAAGCATTGAGAATAATGAAATAGTTTAAGTACACGCTACGGTGACACAAGGACTACACAAGAGTCTTATGGCCATATTGACCAAAGAATTAAGGAAACAATCAAAGTTTAGATGAGATATAAAGTATTCCAAAGGGCTTATCTAGTCAAGGGTGCGTGGAGACTGGATATCAGAGATAATTGAGTCCTCGTTACATAGGGCTTTATCAGTCAATATCAGAATACTTATTAGGAAATGCAATGGTTTCTATATTTATTAGTGGTCAAGACAGAGAATCAGTAGAGTAGAGTACTTCCTTTGCAGTAACAAGTTTTTCTTTTGAAGAGAATATCAATTTTTTAAGTAATCGAGCTAGTGAAATCATTGAGGATCTAGATACTCAACCATAGGATTAAGTAGCTATGCACTTTGGGCTAGTCATACCTTTTTGGAGGGAGGCAGTGAAAACCAGCTATCCATACTTGAGGTGGCATTGCATACATGATCAAAATCATAAGTTTCGAGGACGAAACTCTTTAAAGGGGGAAGACAGTAATAACCCAACCCTAACCCATATTTATTTATTTAAATCATATTTATTTATTTAATTAATCATGTTTGTTCATTTAATTAGTCATGTTTATTAATTTAATGAATCATGGTTATTTGTTCAACCAAATCATGTTCATTAATTCAATTACACTCAATTTATATATTTATTGAATTCCCTCATGTCATTTAAATTATCCGCTTTCATTTATCATATTTAATCATCCCGGTTGGGATATATTTCATTTGGGTCCCATATTGCAATTCAAGTTTCAATGATTGTTAATTCAAGTTTCATTTATTGTTAATTCAGGTTTCGTTGATTGATTAAATTTCAAGCGAATCGAAAGTAGGTCTCAACAGTTATGGTTAAGCATTAAATTATTTTCCATAACGTCACAAACTTTTAAGTTTTAGCTACGAAAAAATATGGGCCCGAATTCATTTATTTTCACCCAATTCATTGGTCCCAAATTATGGCCAAATTTCTACTGTAATAACCCAACCCTAACCCATATTTATATATTTAAATCATATTTATTTATTTAATTAATCATATTTATTTATTTAATTAATCATATTTATTGATTTAACAAATCATAATTATTTGTTTAACCAAATCATGTTCATTAATTCAATTACACTCAATTTATATATTTACTAAATTACCTTATGTCATTTAAATTTTTCACTTTCATTTATCGAATTTAATCATTCCGGTTGGGGGATATTTCATTTGGGTCTCATTTTACAATTCAAGTTTTATTGATTGTCAATTCCAGTTTCATTGATTGTTAATTCAAGTATCGATGATTGATTAAATTTCAGGTGAATCAATAGTAGTCCTCGATAATTATGATTGAGTATTAAATTATTTTCCATTACGTCACAAAATTTTAAGTTTAGCTACGTATAAACTTGGCCTGAATTCATTTATTTTGGGCAGTTCATTGGGCCCAAATTGTTGTCCAATTCCTGCTGTAATATCATAACCTTGACCCATATTTATTTATTTAAATCATATTTATTTATTTGATTAATCCTCTTTATTCATTTAATTAATCATGTTTATTGATTTAATGAATCACAGTTGGTTGTTTAACCAAATCATGTTCATTAATTTAGTTACACTCAATTTATATATTTGTGGAATTGCCTTATGTCAGTTAAAGTTTCCGCTTTCATTTATCTTAATTAATCATACCGGTTGAGGGATATTTCATTTGGGTCTCATTTTGCAATTCAAGTTTGATTGATTGTTAATTCAAGATTCGTTGATTAATTAAATTACAGGTGAATCGATAGTAAGCCCTGACAATTATAATTGAGCGTTAAGTTATTTTCCATAACATCGTAAAATTTTAAATTTTAGCTATGCAAAAACTTGGGCCCAAATTCAGTTATTTTGGCCCAATTCATCAGGCCCAAATTATGGCCCAATTCCATTGGGGTCAAATTTTGGCCCGAAAATTTTGGTGTAATTAAATTAAGTCAATGACCATCATTTGTCCCTAATTTTAATTAGCAAAAAGCCACTTTTTAGTCGATAAATATTGGACGAATTTGACCTTGATAAGCATCAAAGTCATTTTCTTCTCACTAAGCAAAGACTAGTCTTCTACTCTCTTCCACCTATTTTTCCTCCCTCCCACATGGTTGTTTCCTGCTGTCCCAAGGCTGTTTCAGCCAGTTCTGCAACCTTCCAGCCACTTGATGCCATCCCTTGGCCACTAGGCACCACCCATAGCCACCCTAGCCACCCCCATACTGCCACAAACATCCAACACCACTTATACCTCTTTTTCAGGCATCAAATTGAGTAAACCTTAACCTGATCTTGATGTGTTTTTGCTTTTTATGATTGTTTTGGTAATGTTTTACGTTCTTGAGATCAGGATAGACGTTGTAATGCAAATTCTGTTGACTTCAGGGATGTTGATCATGGTGGAGTTGAACTTGAAGAATGTTGAGGGTTAGGTTTTGTCATGGTCAAGTTGACTCAAGTCAAGTGATGGATTTGTATTGTTTTGAATATGATTTTATTATCTTTAGTGTTATTGATGATTATGATGATGTTTTTGGTGATTTGGAATGATTTCAAGTGAGGATTTATGTGAAAAAAGAGGAGAAGGCAAAAACAGTGAGGGCTGGAAATGGAAGAAAATAGAGGTGACTTTGAGAATAAACTGGTAATGATCAACCGACTGAAAACTATAACTTTGGTGGGTAGATAGGTCAGTGTGTTAGCTTCCAAATTCCTTTTTGAATTTCCTTAATCCGAGTTCTGTGGACAAAGTTATGGTCATCTTACGAGGACTGCACATGTTAAACCAAAATTGCCATACTTATGTTCTGGCCCCATTTTGGAAATGCTATGGTGGGAATCATGCTTGGTGTTCTAAATGAATGTTTTTTAAGACTTCCTAATCTTTCCATATTCGGGTTTTAGGTCTCCATTTGAGGTCATCGGTGAAAGTTATGAATTTTTGAAGTGAACTGACCTTCTTTGGTGCAAATTAGGTTGTTATTGCAATTTATGTGCAGCGTATACTTGGATGAAAACTCTGAAAATTTTACTGTAAATTGTTCATATTATTTTTGAATTTTGTAAAATATTTTGTGAATTTTGGTTGGGTATTTTGAGTTTGGTGATTTTCGAAAGCATTTTGAGTAATTGTGTAAAGAGCAATAATAAAGATTGAGTAAGATTGATCATGCATTCATTTTGTGTATTTTGGGCCAAGCAAGGTCATTTAAGGGAGAAATGAATATTTATGGACTTTCATGGAGCTTTTAACTTGATTAATGAGAAAGAATAAGAGAAGTATATAATTTGGGAGCTTGTTTATGAGCTTTGAATCAATTATGGACTTTACAAAGAAAATAACAAGTTTAGTGAGCTTAATAGCTTCTATTGAGTTCAATGACTCATTTGGGGTGAAATTCTATATGTAATGGAATTATGAATGAAATATGAGAAGTGGTGAGAGTTATGACTCAGAAACGATATTTATCAGACCAAGCTATTGCAATTTATGCTATTTTGAACCAAGGTATATCTCTCTTCGCCTCAAACCTTTATGACTTACTCATTTTAGAATATATCAAATGTATTTATCAAGCCAATCTAGTTTATTCGATGTTATCTTAAACCAAGGTATATATTAGCGGTCTTTAAACCCGTATCAGCAGCCTATCTCAGAGAAGGCTACAACAACTCTCTCATTTGTCACGATCAAGGCCTTGTCCGTGGTAGTCTCGTTTATGTCATTGTGGTGTATTTCACTTTTATTTACTTTATATTGGATTTAATTGCTTTTATTAATTCAGTTTTGAAGTTAAATTGAAATTGTCAAGTTATATATACCATTCAATTACTCAATTTCTATTACACATACTTACTCAATTATGTGAGTAAGGATCATTTACTCACTACACATACCTACAATGACACTTATGCAACAGAATCGAGGCCTAGTTATTGCTCCTCGTTATGCATAAGTGTTGTCAAGTCAAAACATATTTATCAAGTCAGATAACATTTATGAAACAGATGACATTCATCAAGTCAGATGACATTTTTTTTAAAAGACTCAAGGTACATCCATTGCCTGTATTTTCAGAAAGCAGAATATGTTTATCAAGTTACAACTCTTAATGAGTTTATCAATGAATCAGTTTATACAGTGATTTGTCATTTAGCTTGTGACCCTGTCAGTTATCATTTATAGGGCGTCACCCCATCAATTACCTGCGTGGCTTTAGGCCAACTCTTAATCGGATTGACAGGTGAACACCTATGTATAGATCATATCAATGCAAGGGGTTCACATTCAGATAATAATGAACAATTTAGTTTCATAGTAGTTTCATTTTCATTGTTATTGCAAACTCAATGAATTTCAAAGGCGGGTACCTATCAACAGTGTTTCTGCACTCACTTTACAATACAGGAATGCATGTACTGAGTTTTAGGTCACATTTTTGAATTGTTTTTCATGTTTTCCATTTTAGGTGATCAAGTATCACATGTTTGTCCATTTAGCAAACCCTTTTGGATGTCATCAGATTAATATAGTTGGATCTATATTCAATATAGTTGTGTAGTGTGGAGTGTGAGTTAGCACATGGTATGATTAAGTCGATTGTATTGAAGTTGAACTATTATGGACCTCGATCTTGGAGTGTTTTAGTTTAATAGATGTTGTGATTATGAACATGAGTTGTAAGATTAAATGGTTTCAGTGAGTCGTGTCCTTATCAGGACGGTGGTAACGCCTTTTATCATTGAGTCTTCCACTGCAATTTTTCATAAATGATGTCATTAGTAGTTTGGGGGTGTTACATGCTACTTGTAAAAGTGTACATGTTAAGATGTGTACATCAATGGAGTCGTTCGTAATGGACTAGGAAAGGAATGATCGGAGATTAGTTGCTATGATAGATAATCCTACTAAATGATACCTCCCTCTTATGAATTCTGAATTCCCTGAGTAAATTAGGGGCTACTTTTGTGTGCATGGTTGAAAGACTAAGTGCTAGTGGTAGGACCTCGTTGAACATTGTATAAGTGTACCTGTCATTCTCCATCTTTGTCATTGTCACTTGTATAGAGCATTAGTTGCTTTCTATCATACGAATTGTTATTCACGATGTTGATTGGTAATATTTTGACTAGAAACAACCTTGATACACCGATAAAGCGCAATGGAGAAAGAACCTAGCAGACTTTAGAATTGTACATAATAAATTATCCCTACTAAGGTAAGCGACCTATAGTAAGACTCCTATGATCACTTGTGGGATAGGTGTACCTCACAAGACCTCAACGTATGCCTACAAGACCATTGCTGTCGACCACACTCAAACAATCATAGTCCATTGGACACCAATCTTTCCTAAATTGGACGAGGTTTAGGGCATGCCGTTGACCACAAATTACAAAGGGGGATCACACTCGTATATACACGTCTAGGTGTTCTTTTTATGTGGTAGCCCTGTGAGTCTGTATGTCTTAAGGATTTATTATGGTGTCATGTGCTATGTGGGACCATAGGAGTATCTATAATAGGATTGTTGTATGTGGCCATCGATGCGTTTGTGGTCAAATGTTAACAGAATGAGTTTTCGGTGATTGGGTGGCTTGAACTTGATTAAACATATAACTGTATTGGTTGAGCAACTTGATTTATGCAGTTAGTTGCACAACGTGGCTCTTGAATCATCATTTACAGTCCATCAATTCTGTTTTCTTGTTGTAGTTGAGGTAGTTGAACATGATGTATGTAATGCATGACTAGATGGCAATAGGGCTACATTTGCATGTATTCTCATCTATAGATAGGTATACCTCATGTATAAGAAAAGTAACATGGTAGAGCATTCAAAGTCATGTCAGCATAAAATGGACACTCACTTCTGTTATGCAAGGCCATTTATGCATTATAGGAGTTGGGTCATTGACTAGTTGTGTGTGAATGAATTGTTGAGTACATGAGCTTCTTGATGCCTGTGTTTGAAACCGTGTAGGATGCAGTTAAGTTGGATGCACGATCTAATATGTATAGTTTATTGCATCATAAGATCATTGGTGTTTTACTTGCATTACATGACTCCTATTGCTTCATGTTATAGCTTGAGTGACCAGATGCGCATATGTTCAATACATGACCAAGTAAGCATCACAAATTATAATTGCATGTGCACACTGCCAGATATTTTATGTTTGCTAAGCATAACATGCTAGTACCTCGCACTTGGGGGCCAACCTCTATTTGAATGCGCAAATGTCTATGTGCTTCATGTGACACAGTGATGTGTAGGAGTACTTGCAGTCATATGTGAGCCTTCACTGTACCCCTAGTCCCTGTAGTTATGGAACACGCAATTGCAGTGTTTAATTGAAGTGTTCTGGAGGGATGTGGTAGCTTCTTGACTGAATTATTAATAATCACACTGTGGGTGCATCGTTAGGAGTACTGACCTTACACCTGCCAGACCTCATCACCCCTTTTTTCAACAATATATGTATAAGAACCACAAAGACCCTTCCCTATCATTGTCCTGCCGTTGGACCCTGTTCCCCAAGTTGTTATGTGCTTAGTGATGCATGTATTACCCTAGTAACATACCCTATAAGCATTGAAACATGGATTAACTCCGTAGATTATGCTTGATTTCAAAGTGTGACATTGTTGCGAACATGTGTATAGCTCTTGCGTGTCGTCGTTTATATAATGCTATGTGATGCTACGGGATGCCTATGTGATGCCCTTAATGCTTTAATGTGTTATAGGAGTCTCTAAGTTAACTGTTGTGATCCTAAAAGTGTCTTGCATTCATGATTTAGAATGAGACTACTTGTATATGACCTTGAGATGTCATTGCCCAATTGTCCTAACTTTAGATTTCGATTCATGACGATGCATATACATAGAGTGGTTGTTTACTATGCAGATTGAGTCTAGATAATTAAAAGTCTATTTCCCTTTTTAAAACAAGTTTAATTTGGTTTTCCACGCCAACTCATTTACCTCTCTTTTATGTGTGTGCCCTCAACGCCTAAATAGAGCGAGTAGATGCTTGAAAAGGATTAGCGGGGAGGAGACTGGATACCATAAGCCTTATTCTTCCGATTTAACAGATGCAGTTGATCAGAAAACAAGATTTTGAATTTTAGTATGAGTTGTGTATATCGTGTCATGTGTGTGCGCATCTTAGGCATGACTGAACATAGCCTGGGAATTTCAGGGACGAAATTCTTTCAAGGGGGGAGAATGTAACACCCGTGCCCTTTACTTTTATGTTAAGCTGGCTGCCTTGCCTTTTTTGTAATAAAATTGTATTTTATTAACTATACGAGTTAAATTATTATTAAAATGCTTATGAGAGCGATAATTTTATTACAAAGAATATTTTTGTCACTATTAATATTATTATTATTAGTTCAAAAATGTTACGATGATTTTTGCTAAGTATTAATAAGGGTTATTATCGGGTACTAAGCCGAGTAGGAACTCGAATACGATTAGATCATCAACCTTAGGATTAGTTTTGTCGTATATTGAATCAAACCTCGATATATATTTGGGAACGAATAATCGATGAGATGTCGTATCATCGATTTTGGTTTAGAGTTTGGGATACGAAATTAGGCTAGTGGTGTTAATTACTGAGCGAGGTTGAAATTAAAAAAAAAAAAAAAAGAAGAAAGGATGGGCAATTTATTAAAGGGCGACTGGCCCTTTTCTTCTCCTCCTTCGTGATAGCCTCCCTCCCCAGTGCATGTCTCTCTCTCTGCTGTGCCTTCATCTCCTCCATCACCATACGTGACCACCAAGCTCCCAAAACCACCAGTTTTCGCTCAGCCCAGCTCAAAATTTCCCCAGATTTCACCTCCCCGTCATCAAATAAACCTTTAACTATGAAATATGGGCAAAATTTTGAAGAATTCGCCACGTTTCTGGTTGAATCAGGTGTCAAATCGAAGCCCCAAACACCTGTTAGAGCGTGGCCATGCAACCTTGGTTCGAGCTGCTTCGATTGTTCTATAAATTAGGAGTAAATTCGTAGCTTCAAACAGCCAATTCAATCTCAAGTCAGTCAGTAAAGTTTGGGTTGAAATTGGGGGCCCAAATTGCATGGATTGAGCGCGGTTTGGGGTCTGGTCATGAGGTCAGCGAGCAAGGGTCAAGGATTGAAGTTTCCAGCACTCAAAGTCAAGCCCAGAGCCCTTAGAGCGGGTCCTAAGCTTGGAGTCCAAGTAGGTGTTTCTCGCCTCCTAAAGTATTAGTAATTTTGAAAATGTTTTAACCCTTAAGTATGATGCATGTTAGTTTAGAATCAGCTAGGTTAATTTGAAATGTGGAGACTGATCATGCATATTCTGTTCAATTGAATTTAGGCTTAGAATATGCAGGAATAGGCTGACCGAAAGCTTGCCAAGAGTTGAACAGATTTTTGTGCCTGATTATGCATATTTTGCTCGATTAAATTCAAATTTAGAACTTGCATGTATAGGTTGTCTGAAGGTTGCTTAAAATTTAATTGATCTTTGTGCCTGATTATGCATGTTTTGTTCAATAAAATTTAGACATAGAATTTGTATGTATAGGCTGTCTAAATGTTGCTTAGCATTGGACTAATTTTTAAGCCTGAGATGCTTCTTAATTAGGTCAGAATAATCTCCTTAGTTGGGTAGAAAGTACACCCTCTAATTTGGCTGAATTTGTGGTTTCATGTTTAGCAAATTGGGTGTTCTATGAGTAAACAATGCTTTAAATCGATGCTTGTTAATCTAGTTAATTCATGCTTGAAATTGACTTCGAAATAACCTAAGAATACTTCAAATCGATGCATGTTAAATTATTTAGTTCATGCTTGAAAGTAGCTTCGAAATAACCTAGGAATGTTTTGAATCGATGATCATTAAGTTAACTAATTCATGCTTGAAAATGACTTCAAAACAAACTAACAATGCTTGAATCAATGCATGTTAAGTTAGTTGATTCATGCTTACGAATGGCCTTTGAAATGACCTAAGAATGCCTTAAACCAATGCATGCTAAATTGGTTAATTCATACTGTAATGACCTTGAAATGACCCAGTGACCTTGGTTAAATTAAATAGACTTGAAAGCCTTAATGCGCCTAGATTTGCTCTGGGAAATGACATAGAATGGGTATGCTTATTCCCTAATTTTGATTTATGAATGCAAGTTAGTTTCATGCCTTGTTCATTTCGGGCCATTGAGGGCCTTATTTAAGCTAACGAACTATACATGTTTATATATGCCGTAATGTGTCGCTAGATGGGTGGTGCTTGCTTGGTAAGTTCATACGCCGCTATTACACATTTCCTTACTACTTTTACGATAATATGTTATGGATATAAAATTGAAACCAAGTTGGTAGTTGGATGGCTTTAGGTCAAACTAATGAGAGTTTTTGAGGTTCTTTGTGGTTGGTGTTGTGTGAGGAGGGAGCTTGGGTTGTGACTGACCGTAATTGTGTGGATTATGAGGCCATGTGTAGCTTATTCTGCCAAGTTGAATTATGAAGCGTTTGAATGTGTTACGTGTGAACCCTTCCCCTTCATGTCATTAAGCTTTATCATGTGTGTGAGGGTGAGGTTTTGAAAAAGAATGCTTTTCGTTGTTGAAAATAATAGTAGCCATAACTATTAGTGAATGATGGCCTATTTTTAACTATACGAATAAAGTTTTTACATGGGAGTGAACCTGCTAGAACGGGGGAATCCTTAAGGAATTTTGAAAAGGAGTGAGTTGTATGATAAATGATTTTGCTGTGAGAGACAACAAACTTATTAGCCGTTATGGCCATATGTTTTAAATTGGCTAAGATAAAGCGCTTAGGGACATATGTAAGATGGGGGTGAAGCTGCTAGAACAGGGGAATCCCTAGCCTAGGGAGTAAGTCCCATTAGTGGGAGACCTTAGAAGACCCTAATGAGGGTGTAGGTCCATTTATGTTGCCATCCTGGGAGTAAGAGCTTATGGGTGAAGATAGTCTCAGCAGGGGTTGAGAATAGATATCTCACCCCATTAGCACCTTATGTTGATCTTATGCCTAGAGTATTTTCCTAATACGTAAGAAAAGAAATTGGCATTTCACCATTTTAAGTATTTCAAGAAAAAGAAAGATTCTTAAGGGCCTAAAAGAGGCCAGTTCGAATAAGATTTGAAAAGCTTATAAGGGTCACTAGAGGACCAATACAAAAGAGAATCTTTTTAAGAAGAATATGAGCCTGAAGAGGCTAATCAAAGTGTTTTCAAGAAAAAGAAGGAAAGCTTTCTGTGCATATCTTATGAATGAGATTCCAAGTATAGTTTGAATGAAATTTGAAGTATGGCTACATCCTTCTAATGCATCGAGCACATAAGTTCTCAATGTGCATATCCTATGAAAGTAAGTTCCTTGAATAATCCTTACTCCATGTGTTTAAGCATCTCTCATAAGTTATTTGACAGGCGGTACATGAATTACGTATTATACCATATAGCCTAATAGTTGGAAATTAATGAAATTCTCTACCATTGAATACGATAATAGTACTACTTAAATGCGTGATATGTGGCTATTATTGGGATTATTGGCTGCAACTATTTTGGTTTTAAGGAGTCGAGGAATACTCACTGAGGGTGTGGTTGCTCATCCTAATACTCTTTCCCCTTTTCCCATGTTTTCTTTGTGACAGGTAGAAGTCGATTCTCTTATGCCGAGTTGGAGTTTACCCCTACTTGATAAGTGTCATGTGTGCACTTATAGGACTAGTTTTACGTGTTTAACTGTGCAAAACGGTGTATCCTAGAATTGTAATTGTATGTGATAAAGCACTTTAGTTCATTTAATGCATACTGGTTAGAACCTGCTCAGTATGGCCATGTAAGCCAACCATCTTAATTGTCAGATGTCTTTTTAGCTACAAGTTGAGATGTAAACCCCAGTATTCCGGATGTGTGATCCATTGAGTTGTATCTTTTATTTCCTTTATTGTTATGAACTTTAGCGGATGGCACACTCCAGGCGAGTGACCCATAGAGTTGTGAACTCCAACGTGTAGCCGTTGAGCTTATTTTAGAATTTTATTTACTTCTATTCAGTGTAGGGATTTATTTTAAGGCTTTTAGCCCGTGAAATGGTTAGTTTTCAGGCGAAACTCTATCCGTTTCACCCCAGAATTTAAGTAGGAGTTAAGAAACCATTAACGCTCCAAGCCCTAGGGGTTGGGGCTGTTACACTATCGTAATAAATAACGGTCACAAACGCATCCTGGTGGACTGGCTTGTGCCCACTCAAGGTATCAACCAGGACCCAATGCTTTGGAGTAAGTAGATATGCTCAAATTACAAATTATGGAGCCACATATCCTGACAGAACAGGTAGGGCTCACTCAAGATACCAACCTGGAACCCATGTAGATCCAAAGAACACAATTGAGGAATCAATTGGCGAACTGAGAAGAGCCCACTGAAGGTCCTAACCAATGACCAACACAGATCCAAATGCAGAGAAAACTACCTCATGGTTATAGCTTTAGAACGTACCACATAAGCAGTAGTGCAAGGCAAGACATGAACTTCTTTCCCCATTAAACATATTCTTAGCATAACTTAGATTCTTATTTTCATTGTAATTGTCTCAATGGAAAGCACATTCACATTTTTTATCAAGTAGTTTATCATTGCATAATTACATACATGCTAGAAAACACCTTTAAAAATAGCTTCTACAAATGTGTATAATCCTTTTCCAATTATGCAACTATTTTTACTTTTCAAGATCAGCAATCATGTATAATCAATCTACTTTGGTCCAAACTAGTCAATTTTACTTAGAAATTCATAATGCAGAATCTGCTCAGCCAAAATTCGTAAAAAATTAAAAAAAATTGCCATGTAATGCAAGAAAACTATAGTAACACTTTCAGAATTTTTCAAACATCCAGTAATTTATTAGTATTTTTTCTTGTTAAAATATAGTACCTTCCTCTGCTATGTTGTACTTATGTTTACATGGTACTACCACTTGATTTATTAGTATTTTTTAGTTCATTTCCTGCCGCTTATCCTTCACTTTTTTTCATAAAAAATATTTTCGCAAAATCCTTCTTCTATAAAATGTTTTCACAAAATCTTGTTTTATAGGTCTCTTCGAATCAACATCTCTATGAGCAGGGATGCCGGTAGAGATAAGGTTGCCCACATCTGGATATCTTCAGACCCCGCCAAAGTGGAACCCACAGTGGGAGGTGATGGTGTTGTTGTTCACATATCCAATAATTTGCAGAAGTTTAAATAGTGCAAAAAAATATGCTAAAATTCAAAATTGTAAAATATGAATCTCATAATCTTTTGATAATTTTCCGTACAATGATATATGGAAGAATAAAACAAATCTCTTACTCATATTTTGAAAGTGGGTTTCTAATTTAGTGGAATAACTCTCTCATTTTTTAATTTAAAGCTAGACTATCTTATTCATACATTATTTCTTCGTTTTTCAATTATCTTTCCCTAATCAGTTTTAGATTAGAAGTAAAAGATAAGAATTATTCACCTTGGATTCTTGCTAAACACCTTTGTTTTCCATCCATCTTTTACATGGATGCTCTAAGTCAACCGAAGCTCTCTTCCTTCTCTCTCTCTCTCTCTGTTTTTTTTTTCCAACCCTTTTTTTCCACTGTATTTTCCTCCTTAACCATATGCACAAGGTTACTCATATTCACAAAGAATTTACAACAAACAAATTTTGACACCAATCTCATCCTGAGCTAGACAACTTTGATAAGTAACTTCGTGCTCATCTATAACAATCACCACAAATTACTTAATACTTATCCATTATATTTTACATGTGATTAAATATGAACAACTTCTAAGGTTGACTTGACCTTACCTTTGACTTTTTGCTCCAATGCTTAACTGCGAAACAAATTGACTAAACACAGAGTAAACAATTGTGGTTCACAAAGATAGAAATGTAGTTATGCTAATCGTTTAAAATTTAAACTTGGCGCAGATAATTTTTATTACAACCTACTATAACTAAACATTCTAATTCAAACCTCAAAGCATTCATACCAATCATATATTCAACAATAGCTCAAAAGTTAAGAGAGGTGGTGTGAAAATACATAAACAAACATAAATAAACACATATACACATGTATGTATGTATGTATGTATGTATGTATGTATGTATGTATGTATG
>JACYFF010031955.1:48755633-48770370 GCA_017589665.1 Selenicereus undatus | reverse complement strand
ATATATATATATATATATGCAATATGATAAATTTGTTGCAAGAAGGTACTTTTTAAGTGTCCTTGTTTTAACATAAAAATTAGATTATTACTTGTTAAATTCAAATAATTGCATGATTTAATGTTAGAACGGTGTACTTACTTATATAAGTTGTAGGAAGTCACTTGTTTCTCATAAATTTTTACTATTATAAAATTATGCATATAATATGCTTTCGCGGACAGGGTTGATGCGGTTAGAGTATTATTTGTACTTTTACGTATAGCTAACCATTGTTAAAGCCCTATAGTTTGTAATTATCTAATTGTTAAATGTCTTCCTACAAGACACTTCTTAAACATTTTGTCTTATCTTAAAAATTATGTTACATGTTTTCAGTTGAAGGAAAAAGTATAATTGGATCGTGGAAGCATGTTACAACTTATAAGTTCAGGGAAATCATCTTTTATCCATAGTTTTTACATTGATAAAGTTACTCGTATCATATATCTTTGGGGATGAGCTTGATCGGATTAAGATATGTTTGTTATCTTAATTGACATAACTAACTATTATTTATGCTTAGGAATTCATAATTAATTACAATGGTTAAACTTTGGTGATATATTAATTAGATTGACATTAGACATTTGAGAATATCTTATAGGAAGAAATACTTCAGCGTCCTTATCATTAATTGTAAAAAATCAAAATTTCGTGATTTTTAGTCATATAGAATATCGATTTTAGTTAAGATCCTTGTAGTAGGGCTTGTATTATGACCCAAACAAAGATAGATGGCAGTAGATTGAGGTTATATATGTCTGATTTCTGTGTTCTTTTTCTGGAGTGGGTAACTGTTTTCAATGGTTATCCTATTTTGAAGAACATAATAGAACATTGAAGACCAAAAAAAAAGTTTTGGTAATATTGGCAACTAAGAATATATCAAGAATATATAAGACTCCTCCCACAACTTAATACTTCTCTAGATTTTTTGAAAGATCAAGATACATTAAACTCCTTCCCCAAATTAATACCACTTTTCCAGATTATTTCGCATAGCTTTTCAACAGACAAATAACCAGCATATTCAAAATCAAAGGAATACAAATGAGCCGAACGAAACAAAACACCCATTAGTTAACAAGCCATTTTAAAAGTTGACGTATTCATACAGAAGGTAAAAATTCTACAACCAATCGGATGGTGTCACGTTTAAAAAATCGACCAATTACATATTGTCATGTGTCATGTTGACTTTGGTGGGCCCGCTTGGTCAAAATTAAATTCGGCCAATTAAAAGCTGCCATGTGTCATCGATGATGCAGAAATTAGTAATTCTTTTCTTTATTTACAAAATAAGGAAATAATTACTAGGCCCAGGCCCAAAACTCGGCTCTAACCCTAGCTGGTAGAGCCTATAAATAGGGGTCATTCCCCTTCATTTGGATCATTCAGCATTGGCAGAATTCAGAGCTCAGACGACAAGGAACATTCAGCTACCAAGCGAGAATGATCAAAACTTACAGAGCTTCAAAAACTACAATCAGCCACTTGCGGAACAAAATCAAGAACAGTTTTCAGAGTTCTTCAGCTGATTTGCATCAAGCGAGATCAAGCATCACGCCCTCGAAGTACTCAAGTCATTAGGAGATCGAATCAGATGATTATTTTATTGTATTAAATGCAAATATTGTACCTACACACCACATCAATACAAGATTAAATTTGTATATATCAATTTCCTGTCTAATTTTTTTTAGGCACGAAATTTGTGTTTACAAATTTTTGACACGCTCGGTGGGACCACTCTGCCTCTCACCTCTTTCTCCTAACAGCCAAAAATACATTTGAAGATAACATGTCCCCTAAGAACGCTATCACCCGATCTTCAAGGAAAGCTATCCGATCTGCCTCTCAGGGATCAAGAACTGCTAGTGCTACATCTGGTGGTATCATGACCAGAAGTATGATAAAAGTTGATACTGTTGTCACCGGAGAACAATCAATTTTGGTTGTGCCATCATAGTCACGTAAAGTCCAAAACCTCGGCTCCAAGGTATATGATGGAGTCAACCAAATCGCTTCACATGTTCTGAAGCAAAATTCTGTTGCTGGCTTCATCATGCCACAAACAATTCTGCACAGGATGGATGAACTCCAAACCCACACCAACCCTGTTTTCCAACCTTTCAATTTTGGAAATGGCGGTTATTCGAGCAGGGATTCCTCTTTGCCATCCTCAAAGGGATCACTTTCCTCGCATTCTGAAGCTCAATCCTCTAATACTGCCATCATGCCAGTTATGATGACAGGGGCTACTAACTTTGAAGAACAACTGGCAAGCATGAAGGCTACCTTGGATAGGCTCTCTAAAGAGAGTGCAGAAAAGGACGCCCAAATCAAGCACCAGAACGACCAGATTGCTAAACTGATGAAGAAGCTGGAAAAGAAGTCCTCTGAAGCTTCCAACAAAGGTTCAAGTGCAGAAGATTCTGATAAAGAGTCCAACCACAACGAAGAATCTGATGATGAGCGCAAGGAAAAGAAGGGTCGCTCTTTAGGCTCGATGTCTGTTGAGCAGATTGAAAGCTTGATAGCAAATGTAGTCAAGGCTCAATTGGGAGGAGAATCTCACAAGACCCATTTGTATACAAAGCCTTATACGAAGAGGATTGATGCTCTTTGCATGCCCCATGGCTATCACCCTCCCAAGTTCAACCAGTTCAATGGCAAGGGCAACCCCAAACAGCATATTGCCTACTTCATTGATACGTGTAGTAATGCTGGCACAGAGGGGGACCGGCTGGTGAAACAGTTTGTTCGTACTCTAAAAGGGATCGCGTTCGATTGGTACACGGACTTGGAGCTAGAGTCCATTGACAGTTGGGAACAAATGGAGCATGAGTTTTTGAATCGGTTCTACAGCACTTAACATGTTAGTGTGACAGAGTTGACAAAAAACAGACAATGGAAGGGCGACTTGATTCTTGATTACATTAATCGCTGGAGGTCCTTAAGTCTTGAGTGCAAGGACCGTCTTTCAGAGGCTTCATCCATTGAAATGTGTACTCAGGGCATAGAGTGTGATTTACTATACGTCTTGCAGATGAGTAAGTCAAAGGCAATCCAAGAATTGGCAATGAAAGCTCATGATATGGAGATAACGATCGCAAGTCGCCGTGGTAAGTCTTCTCCTCATATGACGCTAGAAAGGATAAGGGTGAATTCAAGAAAAATCCTAAGTCCACAAAGTCCTCAAATAAAGAATCCATGGTTGTTTCAACTGGGGAGCAGATTCGAATCTCCGAAAAGCCCAATTCTGAAAACAAGAACGATAGGTTCCCCAAGGATACTGGAAAGAAGCGTCCTACATTGAAGGAACTACAGGAGAAGAAATACCCATTCCTTGACTCAGATTTGTCAAGAATGCTTGATGATCTCCTTGAAAATGGGATTATCGAACTTCCAGAACCAAAACACCCCAAAGAAGCTGGAAGGGTTACCGACCTAAAATATTATCTGTAGCACCGGATGGTGAGTCACCTTCTCGAGAAATGCATTACGCTTAAGGAGCGTATTATGCAACTTGCCAGGGATGGAAAGATAATATTGGATTTGGACGGCACTGTTGAGACAAATCATATCTCCACTCAGCTGGAGTGTTCCTCATCGCCCTGGAAGCCAAAGCATACTCAACCTCGTGGTAGAGTAAACACTAAATTGATTTCCTCCCCTGGAGAGAAATTAATCATAATTCAATTTGGAAGTTTAGAGCCTATGGTGGTTCCAATTGAATACAAAGGACGCTTGATAGAGACTGATCCTTTTGTGAATGTCTCGGATAAAGTTGATGTTGATGAAGAGGGATGGACTCTTGTCACTTACCGGAGGCCAAGAAAGCAAAGCCAAGCGTGATGACCACCTCTCCGCCGCAAGAAGAGGCAAGGAAGAAAAAAGAGCCCTCATCATTCAAAAGGAAAGGGGAAGTCCAAGAATGTTAAAAGGCACAAAATTCTGCCAATTGACCTCCTTGAAGAGGAGCCACTTGTCCCTGTCACACTCGAAGAGTTTTTCCCAATAGGCTTCTTTGAGAAAGTTACAATCAACATGACCTCATGTTCTGAGCTCGAAGAAGAGGAAGACGAAGGAAGTGACGGATAAGATGAGTCTCCTAGAGTAGCTAATAAGACCTTAACTATCTTGGAGGCTTTGCCAGCTTGCATCGGTTGGGGGCAAGCCTTTTATTTGTCTGACGAGATCCGCCAACATGTCGTTGCTGCCTTACAACATCCAGAACTTTACGCTGATAAAATCAAGGATGTGGGAGCATCAACAGAAGGCCCTGTTCAGTGTGCCTATTGTAACACCGCAGTCACTTTCACTGACGGTGATTTGTTGTTAGGATCCAAGCCCCATAATCGTTCTTTGTTTGTGACTGGTTACATTAGGAAGCAGAAAGTCAGGCACATTCTCATGGATGGAGGGTCAGCATTCAACATCATGCCCAAGTCTACAACGACTTAGCCATCACAGTAGAAGAACTGTCTAAGAGTCGAATGATGATTCAAGGCTTTAACCTTGAAGGGCAATGTGCAATCGACATGATTCGCATTGAATTGGTAATGGGAGATTTGACGACATCCTCCATCTTCCATGCAATCGATGCTAAGACTTCCTTCAGGTTATTACTTGGGTGATCATGGCTTCGTGAGCATGGGATAGTGGCTTTCACTTGGCACCAATGCCTTAAGTACTACCGTGATGGAGAGAAGAAAATAAACGGGGATTTCAAGCCATTCACTAAGGCTGAGTCTCATTTTGCAGACGCAAGGTTCTTTGAAAAAGATGTTGCACCTAAAGAAACCATGTTGTCAACCATTTCTTCCACTGGCAAAGGTGTCGCAAACAAGGCTCCTCGAGCAACAAAAGATTATGCTCCTAAGCAACAGTTCGATAAAGAAGCAAGTAAGCAAGGTAGCACCACTTCCTGTGTTGAGCAAGTTGCTAAAGAAGTTGTTGCTTCAATAGGATCAATGCCACCAGTCTTAAGGTACATACCTAGGTCTAGTCGTAAGGATGGCAAATCGCCCTTTAGCAAGTGTACAAGTAGAAGCATCGAGACCAAAGCTACTAAAAAGAATGATGGAGCTAGCACAATCACCTTAAAAGGAAGTGCAACAGTTCCAACACTTAAGATGTGGCAAGCTAAGGTGAGTAGGCCCCCTCTTTCTAGGTTTGTCGTTTCTTGTAAAGAAGGCAATGTCTTGCCAAGTGTACGAACTAGCAAGGGATTTCATCCTAATGCATACAAGCTTGTGGAGAGGGCTGGTTACGACTTTGAAAATCCAACTACCTTAGGAAAGGTAGTCGAAGCCAAGCCTCATGGCCTTACTGAAACTCAGAGAAAGATTCAAGAGCATGGAGGTTCAGTAGGCATCTCTAAAGTTGGACTGGGTTTCACGCCACCGCAGCCAGTTAGAATATCTGGGCGACGAAAGGATAAGAAGTTGGTGATTCAACTCATCTCAGCTAAAGAAGTAGATGTGAGCAAAGATGAAAATGCTTCACCCAACCCAAAGCCCTCTATGTTTGATAAGCCACAATCATCCACTTCTAAAAAACGTCCATCAGTATTCGCCCGCATAGGGAAAGGGAAAGATCACAGAAGCTCTATTTTCAACGGAATCAAAGATCATCCCCAGCCAAAGCCTTCAGTTTTTGCCAGAATAAGAACTGGTGAAAAGTCTTCAAACTCACAGCTTTAGCACGAGAAGAGTTCTGCATTTAGCCGCTTGGGAGTGATAAATGAAGTTCAAAGCTCTATCCCTTCTCGCATGAAGCGTTTCTCTAGTGTGGATGTTAACACAGATGGCTCATTAAGAGTAAAGAGGCGTACTGTGGTCTTCACAAGTCAATGAAAAAACTCTGGTTCTAACGAGGAAGCGGAGAAAGAAGAAGTTGTTTCTTCTAATCATATCACAATCCACGAATGTGATGACTCAGACTCAGATACAGAGTTGGCAGAAACTCCTAAGACTTTGGAAGATGGAGGGCAAGCTACAGTTGATGATTTGAAAGAGTTGAATCTTAGAACCAATGAAGAGTCTCGCCCTATCTACGTAAGCTCATCACTCACACTCGAAGAGAAAAAGCAGTGCTTGGAACTCTTGTCAGAGTACAAGGATGTATTTGCTTGGAGCTATAAAGAAATACCTGGGTTGGATCCAAAGGTCGCAGTCCACCGTCTATCTATCAAAAGGGGTATTTCGCCTAAGAAGCAACTTCAACGACGTTTTCGCCCAGAGTTGGTACCAAAAATTGAAAAGGAGATCAAGAAACTCATAGAGGCAAGATTCATTCGCGAGGTCAAATACCCAACATGGATCGCAAACATCGTGCCTGTCAAGAAGAAAAATGGGCAACGTCGTATTTGTTTGGACATCCGGGATCTCAACAACGCTTATCCAAAACATAATTTCCCGCTACCTGTCACAGAACTCATGATCGACTCAACTACAGGGCATGAAGCATTGTCATTCAGGGATTGTACCGCAGGATACAATCAAATTCTAATGGCGCTAGAAGATCAAGAGGGCCCCAGCTTTCTGCACACCTAAAGGCATTTTTTGCTATAAGGTGATGCCTTTCGAACTTAAGAATGCAGGAGCAACGTACCAAAGGGCAATGCAAACAATTTTTGACGATATGCTCCATAAGAAAGTCGAGTGCCATGTCGATGATTTCGTGGTGAAGTCCAAAAAGAAGGAGGACCACATATAAGATCTTCGTTCGATCTTCGAACGATTACGAAGATGTGAATTGAAGATGAATCCACTCAAGTGCGCATTTGGTGTCACCTCTGGAAAGTTCTTGGGTTTTATCGTTCATCACAGAGCGATTGAGATTGACCAATCGAATATCAATGCAATCTAGCAGATGCCTGAGTTTAAGAATCTTAGGGAGCTTCGCGGGCTTCAAGGTTCACTTGGCATATATCCGAAGATTCATCTCAAGTCTTGCAGGATGCTGCCATCCCTTCAGTCACCTTATGAAAAAGGGTGCACCGTTTGAGTGAGATGAATCGTGTCGTACAGCATTTGAGAAAATAAAGGAGTACTTGACCCATCCTCCTGCATTGGGGGCACCCATCCCTGGTAAGCCTCTTCGACTGTCCATTGTAGTTCGGGAAAAGTCCTTAGGAGCATTATGTGTAGAGTAAAACGAGGAAGGGAAAGAAGTCACCCTGTACTACCTAAGTCGTACGTTGGTCGGCGTTGAATTGAAGTATTCCCCTATTGAAAAATGTGCTTGTCGCTCATCTTTGCCATCCAGAAACTCAAGCATTACATGCAGGCTTATATAGTGCAAGTGATCTCCAAAGCTGATCCCATCAAGTGCATCTTTTCTAGGCCAATCTTAAATGGCTGATTGCCAAAATGGACGGTCATCTTAAAACAGTACGACCTTTTCTATGTACCCCAAAGAGCCGTTAAGGGACAAGCATTGGCAAATTTCTTAGCAGATCATCCCATTCCTGATGATTGGGAGCTAAATGATGATTTGCCAGGAGAAGGCGTGTTTTACATGGATATCCTCCATCCCTGGGAAATGTATTTCGATGGTGCAACTACGCCTGATGGCGCTGGGGTAAGAGTGGTCTTCGTTTCCCCCAAAAAGCACATTCTTCCTTATTCATTTGTGCTTACTCAGTTATGCTCTAATAATGTGGCGAAATACCAAGCGCTTAACTTGGGCCTTGAAATGGCTATTGAGATGGGGCTCATCGATCTCAACATATATGGTGACTCACAGTTGGTTATCAATCAACTACTTGATGAATACGAGGTTCAGAAAGAGGACCTTGTCCCATATCACAGGCGAGCATTACGCCTGCTAAATAAGTTGGACATGGTCAAGTTAAAGCACGTGCCAAAGAGTGCCAATAAGATAGCTGACACACTAGCAAGCCTCGCAGCCACTTTGGCACTGGGGGCAGAAGGAGAAATGACTATTCTAGTATGTAGCTGCTGGGTTGTTCGACCGTATGATGAAGACTCAAAGGAAGACATCAACATGATCTGTGCTCTTGAAATAGATGTAGAAGACTGGCGTCAACCTATAATTGAGTACTTAGAGCATGGAAAACTCCCTAGTGACCCAAGGCATAAGACAGAAATACAGCGGAGGGCTTCAAGCTTCGTTCACTACAACGAGACGCTCTATCGACGCTCCTTTCTTGGTCTTTGGTTACGATGCTTGGACGTGAAAGAAGCAAAGCAAGCAATGATGGAAGCTCATTCAAGTGTTTGCGGAGCACACCAATTAGGGCCTAGGCTACATGATCGCATTAAAAGGATGTGCTACTACTGGCCCACTATGGTGCAAGATTGCATAAATTATGCAAAAAGGTGCGATGCTTGCTAGGCCCATGCTAACTTCATACATGAACCTCCCGAACCTCTGCACCCAACAGTTGCATCTTGGCCATTTGAGGCATGGGGGCTTGATGTCACTGGACCAATCACGCCTAAATCATCTGTTGGTCACTCCTACATCCTAGCTGCCACTGATTACTTCTCTAAATGGGCGAAAGCAATTCCACTAAGAGAGGTCAAAAAAAAAATGTGGTTGACTTCATAAGGACACACATTATCTATCGATATGGTGTGCTGAGGTACATTATCACCGATAATGGAAAGCCCTTCTTCAACAGCCTGATGACTAGCCTGTGCGAGAAGTTTAAGTTTGCCCAACATAAGTCTTCCATGTACAATGCACCTGCAAACGGCCTGGCAGAAGCCTTTAACAAAACACTTTGCAACTTACTTGAAAAGGTTGTCACAAAGTCTAAATAGGATTGGCATGAAAGACTAGGTGAAGCTCTTTGGCCATATCGAACAACGTGCAAGACGACAACACAGTCGACCCCATTTGCTTTGGTCTATGGAGTGGAAGTCGTTCTACTGTTAGAGCTTTAAATCCCATCACGAAGAAGGTTTGATGGAAGACAAAAATCATAGGCTTCGCTTAGCTGAATTGGAGGCCCTCGATGAGATAAGACTTCAGGCACAACAAAAGCTAGAATGCTACCAAGCCCGTCTATCAAGAGCGTTCAAAAAGGTTCGACCGCGATCATTCCAAGTCGAAGACCAGGTGTTGGCAGTAAGAAGACCGATTATTGTCTCTCATAAATCTGGAAGGAAATTCACCTCCAAGTGGGATGGTCCATATATGGTTAAAGAAGTTTACACAAATGGAACCTAAAAGATAGTTGGTGCTGATGGAGTACGCGTAGGACCCATAAACGGGAAGTTCTTGAAGCACTATTATCCTTGAAATAGAATGTTGTAAAGCTCCTAAGTAAGAGCCTAAACTGCTCGTTCTTTCAAGTTAAACTCCTTTGTAATACTCCTGGCCCGCAAGAGTCTAAACTGTAAATGGTAAAACAAAACAAATGAAAAATGTTATGTCTTTGAAATACGTATGGCTTGATCCTTTAGGGTATTACATTCCCCTTAGGTACGTAGGCAACTTGGGCATATTTCCTAAGTACAGCCGTAAAAAAAAAAAGGATGAATAAATTGTGTTAGTACTCATTGGTTTTGTTCATTGGACATAGCTACATATTATTCCGTAAATTTGAATTGAAAGATTCATCTTATTGCAATATATCAAAACCAATTCCAATAAAAGCATACTGAGTCCAAAAAGAAACAACAAGTTGCAAAGGTAAACAAAAATCTAGAAAAAAGCCACTAGATATGGTCTAGGCATCCAATGCGCGCAAAAGCTCTTGGGCACGTTTTCTTACTGCTTCAACTTGAGCTGTTTCTTCTATAGTGGCTTGGGGTGCAACATCTAAATCAGCAACCTCTTTTTTAAGAAGAGATACACCATCTTTGGCTTTCTTCAATGAAGCTTCAGTCTCAACTAATTTGTCTTGTAATTCCAGTTCATTTGCTTTTGCTCGTTCTAGATCTACCTCAAATAGCTTCCTTCACTTATGAGCTTGAGCGATAGCATTAGTTGCCTCATCAAATTGTGCACTGACCTTTTCCACTGAAGCTTGTGCCTCCCCAAGTTTGTCTAATAAGGCTGCGCGCTTGTTTAGCACATCTTCAATAGGATTCCGATCTTCTAATTGTGGTTTCAACTTTAGGTACTGGCAAACTTCATTCAAATATGCCTCGACACCATTCTTTAGCTCCAAATAATCTTCCTGGAAGAATGATAAGGTTTCATATATATGCTCAACTTCTTGGCGAATGTTTGCAAGGTCGCCTTCTGTCTTTGGGATGAAATTTTTCAACTGTTGCTGAAAACGTTGCTTCACACTCAAGGCCAGATCGTTAAACACACTAGAAGCAATTCTCGCAGGTAAATAGGTTGCAACAGAAGGAGTAGGTGATTGACAGCGCTCTATTCGTTTCATTGGTGACTACATTATGTTAATAGAATCATCCTCAGTTGACTTGGCAGCAGGCACAGTCAAGGTGGCTTCACGGTCTTTGTCACCAAATGCGCCTTATGTCTGTCCCAAATTTCGGCAGTATATCCCTACATTAAAAGGAGGATTAAGTACAAAAAAAAAGGAAGGGAAAGGGGGAAGGATAACAAGATGCACCACTCCTTTTGCTTTGTTCTCTAATTTCAGTGAGCTCGTCGCGCTGTTAGACTTGTTCTTGGAGTTAGGTAGCTTAGTTGCAATGTCTGGTTTGCTCTTCGAGCCTAACAAATTCTTCGCTCCACTAATAGAAGACCTAACACCCAAACCTCTCAAAGCTTCAATATTCTCTTTCCTAGGCGAATAGCTTCTACTTTTCTGAGGAGATGTGTCTACTCCCAATGAGGAACTATCACCTCCTTCTTTTCTAAGCTCAATTGGGGATAGGACATGTTCGTTATGCTGTTGCATGATTGGCTTATGTGCACTCGCTTTACCGGAAGTGACAACTAAGGCAGATGCATCATCAGAGACTCTCACTTTAGAAGCTCTTCGTGGTTGCACAGCCTCTCCTCTTGGATATTTAGGCCCTTGAGAGAAAAGATCGCCCCACGAAGATCGCCGCCAATTAGCATATGCAATAGTAACCAGTGTAGACTTCTTATCAGGAGGAGCAAGAATTGCCACGCTAGACCTTGTTATATGTTCTGTAAGGTTGAACCAATAACGAGCTACATCCTATAAGGTGCCCTCTCAGTTATTCATTCGTGGCTCACTTAGTAAATCTTGATAAAAGCCAAATTGTCGCCCAAACTTACAAGGGAAGTACGGTTCGGTGACAATTGTTCTTTCTTTGTCGCAAGGTCAAAAACCTAGAGCGGAGGCAAATCAAATGTGCTTTCTAGCTTGAGGATAAACTCTAGGTGTCAATCAAGGTGATCGATGTATCCTCCATAAGAGCGTTAGAATACATGACAGACGGATCCTTGCATTTCAATAGCTCTCGAGCTTCTTGTACGTCAGGAGTCCAATTCATGTTTTCACCAGAGAACCTCACCATTTTAGGATGCGCATGCCGATGATGGGGATGATCATAATAACTTTAGAAGTAAGTCCCTAACCATCCATAAACATAGTGAATGGGGAAAATTACTTCCAACTTATTCAAGCTCTGAGCCATAGAAATTCTATGCAACCCCCGATAAATGCTAGGCAAAGCAGGAATTGCGAGGTTTAGACATTCCCTGTGAGCCAGTTTGCTTGCAGCTACAAACACAGCTGGGCGAATAAGGCACACTGCTTCAGTTGGTAACACAAAGGAGCACAACCAATAGGAAATAAGGGCAGCAAGGTAGGTCTCTTCGATTAGGGCCTCAGGAATGTTGAGTGTCACAAAAGGGTCCTTCTCTCTTTTTGTTCGCCGTGTGGAGGAGCAATCAAGCCAGATGGACATGATGTGTTTGTTGGAGCTTTAACTCGCTTTCTATTGTCACGATTGGGAGGAGGTGTGTAAATCTGTCGCCCTGGAAACCAGAAGCGCATCCATTTGGAAGCAGTAAGTTGAACGATGCCAGAGTATGTGGAATGCAGAAGAGAGGAACGAGCAAGTCACTGGAATATCACTATCACCGTGTGATGGAGATCCCTCCATGGCCCTGATTTAAAAGAAGCAAATCAATTAGGTAATTTTATTTTGCTGCTTAAAGGATGAATCATCCAAATCTTGTTTAAGTATTAAAACTGCAGGTCACGGGTTTAATTCCAGCAACTAACCCATTTTTGTGTGGTTAATTACTTAGGCCTCCTTGAGGTTTAAGTCGAATATTTTGCATTGGGATTGAAGTTCAAGAATTTAGCTTTCCAGAAAATCAAGTTTCATCCTATTTGGACTTCATTTACCCTCTTAAATTAGCCAACAAAACCCGAGATATACAAACTACCAAGTCCAACCAGAATATACTCGATTTTGGGTATGTGATTGCTTAAGCTTAATTGCAGTTTAAGTCTTGGATTTGTACCTTTTTGGAATCACTTTACAGCTCATTGGTTAGCCGAAAAGGACAAATCACTTTACAGCTGGTCAATCTCTTTTCTTTGCTAGATAAGCTGGTTGTATTAGGACTAAATAAGCATGGTAATGTTTTAAACATCATCTATTTGCTTTGTTTAACATTTTGGATGTAATTTGATTATGTTAGAACAAGGTTAGTACACGGTTAGCACTAACCGTGTAGATTAGCTTAAGTTAATACCTTTCCTCACTAGGAGGGTAAGGTTTAGGTGTGTGTTAGCTTGGTTGCTTGCTTGCTAGGCATGTATTAAAGGGCAAACACACGGCCATTTAAAGAGAATCAGATTTGAATCAAAACCCAAGTTCAGAGCATTTGTGCTTTCGCGCTTTGCAAACTCCAATATTTAACTTGCTTATCCTTAACTAGGCCGGTTAGGGTGGTGTTCAAGTGTAGTCTTAAACTTGTTTAAGTGGTGTTTCTGTATCTTAATCAAGTTTAGGGGCCCTCAACTTTAGTTTGGTGGTGTTTCCGTATCCAAACAAGGGTTTAGAACTATCAAGGTAAACCGTCCATTTACCTTGATAATCCTCACGGGTTTCAAGTGAACTTTGCTAGTTTTTAGTTTGCAAGCCATGTATTTCTGATTTCTAGCTTAAGTTGTCATTTAATCCTTTGAAGGTACATCAAGTTCCTTTCTCTTTTCTCATTTAGAGTTCCTTAATTCAAAATTCCATTCATACCCCATGTGTCTGTTGGCTCACAGCCAGCATATTAGGTACCACATTCCTGGGTTTTTCCTTGATTGTATTTTCTCTTGGTTTTAAGCTTTCATTCATAAATTGAGTTTTAGCTTAGACCCTCGGGACATACATCATATTTGGTATCAAAGCAAGTTCATATCATTGCCTAAGCCCCACGCTCCCTAAATTCAATCCAAACACATCCCCAAACACAAACCGTAAAACTTGCTGTTTTCGGCCGTGCCAGGCAGAAAAGCGGCACAGTCACCCTGTACCATCGAGCACGACCGTGCCACCCCTAGCCCATGTTGTTTCACCTGCTCAAGCCACCTACTTAAGGCATGAGTGCTACAAGCATTACCTTGGAAGAGAGGTTTGAAGCCTTGATAAAACAAAAGGAGTTTCTGTCTAGAAAGATTCAAGAGGATGCACAAAAGAATCAAGAAACTCAAACTCCAAATAAGTATCTTCGAAAATAGCTTGGTGCATATTTGAAAAAAAAGCAACAAGCCAACAAAGAACCACTCCAGTCTGATTCCGAAAGACAAGAACAAGTGTTTAGCAATACTACTGATTCATCTAGTGAGGATGAACCATTCAGAATGACAAGCCAAACCCCACGGATTCAAGCTAGTGCAAACGATTCCAATGTGGAACTTCAAGAATTTGAAGGCAAGCTTGATCCTGAAGAGTTTTTGGATTGGTTACACACGGTTGAGAGAGTTTTTGAGTACAAGGACATCCTCGAAGACAAGAAGGTGAAGCTGGTTACTTTGAGACTACGTAAGTATGCTTCTCTATGGTGGACTAATTTGTGTGCCAAAAGAGTAAGAGAAAGCAAGTCCAAAATCAGAACTTGGGAGAAAACGAAATCAAAGCTTAAAGCTCGGTTTCTTCCTCCCACCTATATTCAAGATTGCTACTCTCAACTCCACCACTTGAACCAAGGTAATTTGAGTGTAGATGAGTACACTCCTGAATTTGAAAAGCTTGTGATTAAGTGTGATTTGCGTGAACAAAAAGAGCAAGAAATTGTTAGATACTTTGGAAGTCTTGATCCTAGGTATGCTAATATTGTTGATTTGCAAGCTTACACTTCTTTTGATGAGGTATGTGTGCTAGCTCACAAGGTTGAGCAGCAAAAGAAGAATAAACAGCTCCCAAGGCATGAAAATCCAAAACCCTCACCACATGAACAAACCGAGAACAAGGGGACTTCATCTTCTACCCCTAAACCCATGGCATCCATCTCCCCCATTCCACAAAAGAACCAAACTCCACAAAAACGCCTAGCCCCACAACCCACACAAAAACCCCTTCCTAAAGGTGTTCAAAGACGTTTTAAGTCCTACTGCTTTGGCCACTTAGCATCAGATTGTACAAACCTAAGGTATGTCACCATGGCCGAATGGAAGGCAATATAGGAGATTGAATCAGAGGAGGAAATTGAAGAGCATGATGGAGATGATCTTGAGGAAATAGTGGTCGAGGCCGATTAAGGAGAAATGTTCACCTTAGACACCCACCATCCAGCAAAAGGAAATGAGCATCGTAGC